>JARQOC010000003.1:387016120-387556120 GCA_033576535.1 Allobates femoralis
AGGCAAAGTCATTTTCCTCCTAACTCCCTGTCATATTCATGTCATAATCTAAGATACTTTATAATTTACTTGGTTTAAAAATACCCTATCCTTCCCTTACAAGTCATTTTTTTTTCTTTTCTTGTCAGATGAAGTTTCATTTGAGAATTCCCAGTGCATGCTGGGATACTCAAACAAAACATCATCAGAGTCTGCGGTCACTGCTGCATCTACTGCCTACTCTGTGAAAAGTGACGTCATCAGTGATGCTCGTTCTAGGGATTTCTTCTTAGCTCTCAACTGTCTCAGATTCAACAGGACTGTCTTGATTTATTGGTTCAGTCCAGCTATTGTGGAACATTAGAGCTTTATCCCAGCTTTCTGCATACCTGCATATGTTAAATAATTCTCTTATCTGGTCTCCCAGAAATTCGAATTTGCAAACTCCTTGCCTGTTAGCAGCAGTTCTACCAATAAGCATCTGCCCACTTGAAAAGATAGGAATATCTTATATATAAAACATAAAACCCGAAGGCCACTTCCGGTCTATCCGCTCAACTTCCGTGACGGCCTCCCTCCTGTGACAAAGACCGGAAACGGAAGTAGCAGACCCACGAGCGGTGAGCGCGTAGCGCTCACCGCGAGCCGCTGTCAAAATGGCACAGCGCCTCGCAGTGGGCGCTAAAGCGCCACCACTCGCCGTTATCCCGTCACCGGCCCTGCACACAGCCCCCGCTGCCCCATCACCCCCTGCCTGTCACCATAGCCATCCTCCACTGCCTTCCCCCCGCTGCCCCATCAGCCCCCTGCCTGTCACCATAGCCGCCCTCCACTGTCCGGTCACCCCCAGCCTATCACCACTGCCCCTCCGCTACCCGATCGCCCCCCTCCACTCTCCGGTCACCCCCCGCCTCTCAGCACAGTCCCCCTCCACTGTCCGGTCACCCCCCCCCTTACCACAGCTCCCTCCAACCACACGCGATCTCTCTTCATCCTGCTTGAGGACCTTTGATGACGTCACGATGATGGGTGGAGTCACAGATCACATGACCGTGACGTCATCAAAGGTCCTGTCCCGATCTAACTTCCTCTGCCTATTCATCCCCCTGCGCTGCACACTGACCCACGATCTGCCCACTGACCCCCACTCTGACCCTGACCCTGCTCTGCCCACTCACCCCCACTCTGACCACTGACCCCCACTCTGACCCTGACCCTGCTCTGCCCACTCACCCCCACTCTGACCACTGACCCCCACTCTGACCCTGCTCTGCCCACCCACCCCCACTCTGACCACTGACCCACACTCTGACCCTGCCCACTCACCCCCACTCTGACCACTGACCCTCACTCTGCCCACTCACCCCCCAACTCTGCCCACTCACCCCCCAACTCTGCCCCCCTCACCCCCTCTCTGCCCCCCTCACCCCCACTCTGCACACTGACCCCCACTCTGTCCCTGCTCTGCCTACTGACCCCCCACTCTGACCACTGACCCCCACTCTGACCACTGACCCCCACTCTGACCACTGACCCCCAAACTCTGCCCACTCACCCCCCTACTCTTCCCCCTGAACCCCTCTCTGCCCCCTCACCCCCACTCTGCACACTGACCCTCTCTCTGACCCTGCTCTGCCCACTCACCCCCACTCTGACCACTGACCCCCACTCTGACCCTGACCCTGCTCTGCCCACTCACCCCCACTCTGACCACTGACCCCCACTCTGACCCTGCTCTGCCCACCCACCCCCACTCTGACCACTGACCCACACTCTGACCCTGCCCACTCACCCCCACTCTGACCACTGACCCTCACTCTGCCCACTCACCCCCACTCTGACCACTGACCCTCACTCTGCCCACTCACCCCCCAACTCTGCCCACTCACCCCCCAACTCTGCCCACTCACCCCCCAACTCTGCCCACTCACCCCCACTCTGCACACTGACCCCCACTCTGTCCCTGCTCTGCCCACTGACCCCCCACTCTGACCACTGACCCCCACTCTGACCACTGACCCCCACTCTGACCACTCACCCCCACTCTGACCACTCACCCCCCTACTCTTCCCCCTGAACCCCTCTCTGCCCCCTCACCCCCACTCTGCACACTGACCCTCTCTCTGACCCTGCTCTGCCCACTCACCCCCACTCTGACCACTGACCCCCACTCTGCCCACTCACCCCCAAACTCTGCCCCCTCACCCACTCTGCCCACTCACCCTGCTCTGCCCACTCACCCCCACTCACCCCCTCTCTTCCCACTCACCCCCACTATGCCCACTGACCATGCTCTGCCCACTCACCCTGCTCGGCCCATTGACCCCTCACACTGGCCACTCATCCTGCTCTGCCCACTCACCCCTCACTGCCCACTGACCCCTCACACTGACCCTGCTCTGCCCACTGACCATCCTCTCCCCACTGACCCCTCACTGACCCTGCTCTGCCCACTCGCCCTGCTCAGCCCACTGACCCCTCACACTGCCCACTGACCCTCCTCTGCACACTGAACATGCTCTGCCCAATGACCCCTCAATGCCCACTCACCCTGCTCTGCCCACTGACCCTGCTCTGCTCACTGACCACTCACACTGCCCACTCACCCTGCTCTGCCCACTGACCCCTCACACGCCCCACTGACCCTGCTCTGCTCACTGACCACTCACACTGCCCACTCACCCTGCTCTGCCCACTGACCCCTCACATGCCCCACTGACCCTGCTCTGCCCTCTCACCCCTCACACTGACCCTGCTCTGCCCACTGACCCCTCACACTGCCCACTCACGCCTCACACTGCCCACTGAACATGCTATACCCACTTACCCCTCACACTGCCCACTGACCATGCTTTGCCCACTGACCCCTCACACTGCCTACTGACCCTGCTCTGCTCATTTACTCCCGCTCTGCCCACTCACCCCCGCTCTGCCCACTCGCCCCTGCTTTTACCACTCACCCTGCCCACTGACCACCCTCTGTTCACTCACCCCCCGCTCTGCCCTTTCACCATGCCCACTGACCCCTGCTCTGCCCACTGACCGTGCCCACTCACCCATGCTCTACCCACTGACCCTTCTCTGCCCACTCACTCTGCCCACTGACCCCTGCTCTGCCCACTGACTGTGCCCAATAACCCTTGCTATGCCCACTAAACCCTGCTCTGCCCACTCACCCCCGCTCTGCCCGCTGACCCCTGCTCTGCTCACTGACTGTGCCCACTCACCCCTGCTCTGCCCACTGATTTTTCCCACTAACCCCTGCTGTGCCTACTGACTGTGCCCACTGACCCCTGCTCTGCCCAATCACTCTGCCCACTAACCCCTGCTCTGACCACTGACCCCCGCTATTACCCTGCTCTGACCACTGACGCCCCAATCCTGCTCACTGACCCTGCTCTGCCCATTCACCCACCACTCTGCCCACTCACCCCCGCTCTGCCCACTGACCCTGCTCTGCCTACTTACCCCCCCCCCCTCTGGCTACTGACCATGCCCACTGACCCCAGCTCTGCCCACAGACCCAGCTCTGACTATTGACCCTGCTCTGACTACTGATTATGCCCACTCACCCCTGCTCTGCCCAATGACTCTGCCCACTAACCCCTGCTCTTCCCACTCATCCCCCACTCTGCCCACTTACCCCGCTTTGCCCACTCACCCCCAGCAGATCGGTTTCCCAGCCAACGACAGGTCCTGTCCTGCCACCTACAAGACGGGTGGAGCGAGCCGCCGCAGGGTAAGTATCCTCACTGAGGTTTTTTTTTATTTTTATTATCACCATGAAGGAGCGGGGGCGGGGGGTGTGCAGCCCCAGAGGAAGGGAGGGGGGGGGCCCACAGAGACTGGAGGCCCAGAGGGACGGGTGCTGCGCGGAGCGGAGGGGGTCAGGAGGAGCGCCTCCATCCTGCACCCCCTATCCATCCTGCCCCCCCTATCCATCCTGCCCCCCCTATCCATCCTGCCCCCCCTATCCATCCTGCCCCTCCCTATCCATCCTGCCCCCCCCTATCCATCCTGCCACCCCCTATCCATCCTGCCACCCCCTATCCATCCTGCCACCCCCAACACCATCCTGACACCCCCAACACCATCCTGACACCCCCAACACCATCCTGACACCCCCAACACCATCCTGCCCCCCCGACTCCATCCCGCACCCCCATCACCATTCTCACCCCCCGCCAACATCCTGCCCCGCCGCCTACATCCTACCCCTCCCCCACCACCATCCTGCCCTGCCGTCTCCATCCTGCCCTGCCGTCTCCATCCTGTCCCCCCTTCCCGCTACATCCTGACCCGCTCGCTCCATCCTGCCCCACTCGCTCCATTCTGCCCCCCCAACACAATCCTGCCCCCCCCTCCCCTCCTTAGCTGATCGCTTGCCCAGGCAACTACAGGTCCTAAAGGCCTGTAGGACCTACAAGGCCGAGGTGGAGCGAGCCGCCGGACAGGTGAGTATCCTCACTGAGGATTTTTTTATTTTTACTGTGGACGACCGGGGGCCAGGAGGAGTGGGGGACCGCGGTCACCGCAGTATTGCCATATACCATAGTGCTGCTATACATGTGCTATAATGTACAGCCATATACCATAGTGCTGCTATACATGTACTGTAATGTACCGCCATATACTATAGTGCTGCTATACATTTACTATAATCTACCGCCATATACTATAGTGCTGCTATACATGTACTGTAATGTACCGCCATATACCATAGTGCTGCTATACATGTGCTCTCATTACCACCATATACCATCGTACTGCTATATATATATCTTATATATAAAACCCGAAGGCCACTTCCCGCCAATCCGCTCAACTTCCGTGATGGCTTGCGCCCTGTGTCAAAGACCGGAACCGGAAGTACCAGACTCACGAGCGGTGAGCGCATAGCGCTCACCGTGAGCCGCTGTCAAAATGGCACAGCGCCTCGCGGTGGGCGCTAAAGCGCCACCACTCCCCCTTATCCCGCCACAGTCCCTGCACAAAGCCCCGTCTGCGCCCACCCACATCCGGCCCACAGCCCTGCAGCTCACCGCCCACTCTCCATCAGGGACCGCCATCCCGCCACTGGCTCCGCACACAGCCTGGTGTGTGCCCACCAACATGCGGGAACCGGCCCGGACCGGCCCACACTCCGGTGTGCGGCCTCCGCCGCCACCGCTCCCAGTCCTGCCGCTCTCTCCACACACCCGGTGACTCTCCTCCATCACGGAGCTAGCCCCGCCCGCACTCCGGGGCCGGCCTCCGGAACCGCCGACAGCCCAGTGAGTGTTCAGCCCTCCAGCCTCCGTTCTCCTCTGCCCCCCCAGCCTCCGCTCTCCTCTGCCCCCCCAGCCTCCGCTCTCCTCTGCCCCCCAGCCTCCGCTCTCCTCTGCCCCCCAGCCTCCGCTCTCCTGTGCCCCCCAGCCTCCGCTCTCCTCTGCCCCCCAGCCTCTGACCCCTCCCTCCTCTGACCCCTCCCTCCTCTGACCCCTCCCTCCTCTAACCCCTCCAGTTTCTGCCTCCTCCGTCCTCTGCCTCCTCCCTCCTCTGCCCCCTCCAGCCTCTGCCCCCTCCAGCCTGTGCTGCACTCACTGCTGACCACTGAGCCAACGCACTCTCTGCTGACCACTCAGCCACCGCACTCTCTGCTGACCACTGAGCCACCGCACTCACTGCTGACCACTGAGCCACCGCACTCACTGCTGACCACTGAGCCACCGCACTCACTGCTGACCACTGAGCCACCCCACTCACTGCTGACCACTGAGCCACCCCACTCACTGCTGACCACTGAGCCACCCCACTCACTGCTGACCACTGAGCCACCCCACTCACTGCTGACCACTGAGCCACCCCACTCACTGCTGACCACTGAGCCACCCCACTCACTGCTGACCACTGAGCCAACCCACTCACTGCTGACCACTGAGCCACCGCACTCACTGCTAACCACTGAGCCACCGCACTCACTGCTGACCACTGAGCACCCCACTCACAGCTAACCACTGAGCCACCGCACTCACTGCTAACCACTGAGCCACCGCACTCACTGCTAACCACTGAGCCACCATATACAGTGCTAACCACTGAGCCGCCGTATACTCTGCTAACCACTGAGCCGCCATATACAGTGCTAACCACTGAGCCACCATATACAGTGCTAACCACTGAGCCACCATATACAGTGATACCACTGAGCCACCGTATACAGTGCTAACCACTGAGCCACCATATACAGTGCTAACCACTGAGCCACAATATACAGTGCTAACCACTGAGCCACCATATACAGTGCTAACCACTGAGCCACCATATACAGTGCTAACCACTGAGCCACCATATACAGTGCTAACCACTGAGCCACCATATACAGTGCTAACCACTGAGCCACCGTATACAGTGCTAACCACTGAGCCACCATATACAGTGCTAACCACTGAGCCACCATATACAGTGCTAACCACTGAGCCACCGCACTCACTGCTAACCACTGAGCCACCGCACTCACTGCTAACCACTGAGCCACCGCACTCACTGCTAACCACTGAGCCACCATATACAGTGCTAACCACTGAGCCACCGTATACTCTGCTAACCACTGAGCCGCCATATACAGTGCTAACCACTGAGCCACCATATACAGTGCTAACCACTGAGCCACCATATACAGTGATACCACTGAGCCACCGTATACAGTGCCAACCACTGAGCCGACTGTATACACACAATTAATTTCACAGCACTCCCCTATTACTAAATAAACTCTATATAGATTCTAGACTACCCGATTCTTTAGAATCGGGCCACCATCTAGTTTGGTATATTTAAGCTTTATTGCAGGTAGGGAACCAAGAAGCACATTATACAGGTAGAGATTGTGACGCAAGTCACAACTGCAACATAAACAGACATAGAAAGTGCAGAGTTGCAATAGAAAGTCTCGGATGACACAGTCCGGGATAGAGGCAAAAGAGTGGTCAGAGTGGTCAGACAATCCAGGGTCAGTTATAGGAATGGAGGCACAGTTCAAAAGGAGAAGCTAGAGACATGATTCGAAAACAGGATTCGAGGTCAAGTATACCAGTTGGGGGATGTAGTATCCAGGGAAAAGGTAATAATAAGAATAGGTAACAGGCAAGGGATCAGAAAATCAGGCAAACAGAAACTAAGGTCAGACTGGATCGCAGGTAAGAAGCACTAGAGTCCACTCAGCACATGCAAGTATATGATTGACACCAAACATAAAACTGCAACTTAAATAGCAGCATTGAAATGTATTGCATCTTTAGGAATATAATGTTGGATATAGAATGATGAGGTAACAAGAGAGCCCAAGCTTACATCTAACTATTTAAATGTCATGGTTGTTACTAACTTCAGTGTTTAAGGGGTGAGCAGACACTATTTGAGCTACCTCGGGCCATTGCAGTTACAGCAAGCATCCACAGACTATGGAGCCGACTCAGCTCCTGACCCTGGTATGTATATACCCTAACTTCCCACATGCTGACTGCAAATTAAGCATTTTTGTGCCTTTCAGCAGAAATGGATTAGAACTTTAGATTAATTGGAGTCCTCCTCTTTAGCACTCCTGCTGGTCAGTCCTTTGAAAGGATCTCTTCAGGAGAAGACACAGACATAAGCGGGCCTCTGTACTAGAACTATATATGGGCTCTTTGCAGTCCAATAAATAGCTCATCACAATTTCACCTGCTTTGGAATTCATCTAACTTACCTCTTAAGGCCGGGTTACACGCTGCGATGTCCCAGTCATCCGACCAACGATTGGGATCGCTGGGACATTGCTATATGATCGCTGGTGAGTTGTCACACAGGCAGACTTACCAGCAACCAGCAAGAATGCTGGTAACCAGGGTACACATCGGGTAACTAAGCATAGCGCTGCACTTAGTTACCTGATGTTTACCCTGGTTACCATGTCCCAGTGTGTACTGTGCGGCACTGGGCATTGGTCAGGAGGTCGTTGATCGTTGGTCTCCCGCTGTCACACACGCCAACGCTGGCCACCCAGTGGGAGACCAATGATCGAAAAACGGCCCTGGCCATTCCGCAGCGATCAGTAATCAGCGAGCGGATCGCTGATTATTGCAGGATGTCACATGTAGCACTACGTGTTTGCTGCAATGTCCCAAGTTGCAGCGACATTGTTAACGATGTTGACATGTCTAAACCGGCCTTTAGGTTCTTGTGCGGTTGCACAGGATGCACCAATGATCTGTCCGTCCCTAGGTCTCATCATCCTTTATAATGCAATTCTCTGTAATTTTGGTAGAGTCATCTGAACTATTTCCTATGGATTAGTTGACCATCCAGCTGTATGAAGACCTCCCAGTTTTTCCACAAGAGGTGATATTAGAGAAAAGAACAATCCATTGGATGTCTATCCTTTTGGTTTCAGGGAGATTAGCCACTGCAATAGGAGTCTGGAGTTGACAAGGTCAAACATTTCCAACTAGTTTACAATGCAATTGGAGCTAAAACAGCTTAGAAAATAGTCTGCATGGTGTGATTGTGTAATGTGAGAAAAGTTGGAAGGTTTTCATAAATAAATTACACAATAATAATGAACGGCTTATTAAGAGCAATGTTTCCTAACTTTTCCAGCAACAACTCTTGTGGAGACAGCCAAGGAGAAGACATCCCCTGAGGAGTTTGGCCGAGGACTAGACAACTTACTTGGAGAGTTTGCTTTTCCTGCTGAGTTTATATTAGAGGTTTGGGAAGCCATAATCCAGGCAGACAACTGAATCCCATTTCTTGTGTACATTTGTGTTTTGCAGTAAAAGATAATCAAATATCTGAAATATTTTTTTTGTCATGGAAATGATACAATATATGACAATTCTTGTATTAGTACAAGGTAATTTAATGAAATAATTGAAATTGTATACAGCGATTGTCATGCATGTTTGGCAGAACTTCCAGTTTAGACAAGCCATTATATTTCTGTTTGTAGTATTTATTGTGTATGTAACAAAATATAGGTTCAATTTACAAAAGTGCATATTAGTTGCAGAATTTGGATTATCTTCTACAACAAATGTAAGTACAATGTAAGTGAATACAGTGTCGCAGTGATGCTGCCACAGCTTTACGTCAGTGAACAAGAATAAAGAAATTGACTGATGAAAATAAGCTATCATTAATTCACAGGATAGGCGAGAGGTAATTGGTTGGGTCCTACGACTGGGACCTGCACCGTTCATCAGAACAGGAAACCTTTCTCCCCTGTTAGAATGAAAAGAAAGAGCATATGATCTGCTCTACATTTATTCCCTGTGTGGCAGGAGAGCACTGCGCTCAGCTTTTAAGGGTTCCTTTACACGCCGCTACAACAGGCTGGATACAACCAGCTACTTCACGTGCACGAGCACGCACAAACGGTTACAAATGGTAAACGCACCACCTTTACACGCCGCCACAAGGTGCGCTACGCTACGTTACATCTATGGCTGGATACACCGCCGGGTGCCACAAGTAGCCATCTGTAGCTTACCTTACCTCATTTACACACCGCTACAACAAGCTAATATGGCCGGACCTGGTGCAGCAGGGACAGCACATAGGCGTGCCACAATTGTGGATTACGAGACGCCCGTACGCTGATAGGACAAAGCAAGAACATCATGATTGGCCAGCCAGCGCAGGAGGCTGATTAATACATGACGCTCGAGCAATTGTGTAGTGTGACTGGTCAGCTCCTTAAATATACCTCCCTATGCATCGACTACCAATCGTCATGCAGGAGCTTCCTCCAATGATCGCTGATGGGGCGCGGTAACCCGGAGCCTGTGTCACGCCCTAGCTACATACCAGCTACATAGCCTGGTGTCCACACATCCCTTCTGTTCCTTCTTTACACGCCGATACAGCTCGCTACAATCGCCTGTGTAGCCACCTGTTTCAGGGCAGTGCTCGGAAACAGATGTATCTGCTGCCGGCTGCCTCCTACCGTCTTCACACGCCGCTACTATGGGCTATATTGCCTATGCAAGCTACATTTGTAGCGTGTAGCTGGTTGTATCCAGCCTGTTGTAGCGGCGTGTAAAGGTACCCTAACAGTGGCTCCAAGGAGAATGAATGAAGCGGAGATCAGGCATCCAATATACAAGAAATTTTGAAGTGGCAATAATAGTTTCTAGTCAATGATAAGGCCACGGGAACACGTTGAGTATTTGGTGAGTTTTTTACCTCAGGATTTGTAGCCAAAACCAGCAGTGGGTGATAAATCCAGAAGTGGTGCAGGTGTTTCTATTAGACTTTTTCTCTGATTGTTCCACTCCTGGTTTTGTCTACAAATCCTGAGGTAAAAAACTCATGAAATACTCAGCGTGTGCACGTGGCCTAATGGTACCTTTACACGCCGCGACGGCAGGCTGGATACATCCCGCTACAGGCTACAAATGTAGCTTGTAGCGCCAATGTAGCCCGTCGTAGCGGCGTCTGAAGACGTGACGATACAGCCGGCAACAGATACATCTGTTTCCTAGCTCTGCTCGAAAACTGATGGCTACAACGCCGATGGTAGCGAGCTGTATCGGCGTGTAAAGAAGCAACGGAAGGGAACTCGGGACAGCCTGCGATGTAGCTAAGGCGTGACCCTGGCTCCGTGTTACCGCGCCCCATGTGCGATCATTGGTGGAAGATGGTGCGTTGCGATTGGTTGTCGCCGCACAGGCATATTTAAGGAGCTGACGAGTCACACTACACAATCGCTCGAGCGTGCTGTATTACTCAGCCTCCTGCGTTGCCTGCCCAATCAGGATGTTATTGCTTCGTCCTATCAGCGTACGGACGGCTCGTAATCCACAATTGTAGCACGCCTATGTGCTGTCCCTGCTGCACCAGGTACGCCCATAGTAGCTGGTTGTAGCGGTGTGTAAATGAGCTACAGCTGGCTACTTGAGACACCCGGCGATGTAGCTAGCTATAGATATAGCGTGGCGTAGCGCATCTTGTCGCGGCGTGTAAAGGTGATGCGTTGAGCGTTTGTAACCGTTTGAGCGTGCTCGTGCACGTGAAGTAGCGGGATGTATCCAGCCTGCCGTCGCGGCGTGTAAAGGTACCATAAGGGTATGTGCCTATGCTGCAGATTTGGTGCTGATTTGGTGCAAAAAAAATCTGCAGCATCTGGACTCGTGCACACGCTGTGTTTTTTATGCAGATTTTCTGCAATTTGTAACAAGACAGCAGTCAATGAGAATTCTGAAGAGTTGTGCACATCTTGCTTATTTTTTCCTTGCAGAGCCATGGTGCTTAAGCTGTTCAGATTGCTTGCTGTGGACAGGGGTGCACCGAGCCCCACTGCCGCCTGAGCCGCGGCACTTGTTACCGGGGGGGGGGGGGTGCTAGTGAAGCCTGGGGCTGCCGCCCCTTCTGTGACCGGGTCGCCACTGCCGCCTGAGCCGGGGGGGGGCTTGTGATGCCTGGGGCTGCCGCCCCTTCTGTGCCTCTCCCCCGGCGGTCGCCGCTTACCTCCGGTGCGCGGGGTGAGCGGCCGGCGCCATGACAGGGGGAGGCTGTTTGCATGAGGCGCCACCCCCTTCTGCACAGCCGCTCCCCCTGCCGGCTGCCGCCTGAATGACAGGGCTCACACTGTCCAATGGACGGTGCGGCCCTGGCTGTGGAGCTTCAGCACCACAGTGAGCACCCAGCTTTAACGTTCAGGAGCATGAAGAGATCCTGAGTCCTGAACTGCAGCCGCCATTGATTTCAGCTCCTCACAGAAGTGCTGAAATTGCCGGCTTTTAACTAAATAAATAATTAACACCTTCAGACACATCCTGTCCTGCCAATTTGTGTCCAGGGAGTCTTGACAAAACCGGACACAAGCTGGCAGGACAGAAGCATTGCGTTAACCCGACATAACCGGCTTATTATCCGCATCTGCCGACTCCCGGCTGATATACAGCACAGAAGCTGCAGATGGGATTAATATGCCGATTATCCCCAGGAAATTCATGAAGCACTGCTGTCAAAGCAGCAGAAAGCCTGACATAGCTATTATATCTACAGATCTTTATCCGTAGATATATAGCTATCGGGCTTTCCTGTGTTGGGTGTTTCACCTGTGCGAGAAAGCCTATGTTACACTCGCACCACACTCGCAATACCACACGGAATGCACTTGCATCACTGTTGTGCATCCAAAATGCTCCATTTTTGATGCATGACAGTGTTCCTCCACCCTTAGATACAAAATGTCCACAAAGGTTCCTGAGTCCAGGGATTAAGATTAGATGTCAGAGTCCAACAGAAAGCAAAAGGAAAGATCTGGCAGTGTTGAGAAGTAGATAAAAACTGCTGAACTCACTGCAGTGGTCCTGGCCGAAGCCATCCAGCCCCATAGTGATACATGGGGCGCAAATTCGGATCTGGGACTGTCCAGTTCACACCCGACAGCCCCGGACCTGAAAAATCATGGTGTGAGGCCAGCCTTAACTGGATTGTGGACAAGACTCATTCAGGTAGCAGCTCCATCCTTCATTGTTATTTTTACTTTTGTGTAGTAGTTTGGCGCAGAGTTTTACTTTATATATTTATAAAAGTGCAACTTGGAACACCTTATTTTATAATTGAAATAATGTTTAGTACTCTTATATGAAACAATGACATGAGTAACAAAGAAAGGAAAAAAAAAATCACAAAAAAAATCAACATTTCATATTTCATACAAATAAAATTATCCTTATATTTCCATTTCTATTAGATGCTGGTGGAACAGCTCCCTGATCCAAAGTTACACACTACGCAAAATGCATGCAAGTATCTCTCATTCATTTTGCATGACTCACCCGGAATATCCGCCGGCTCTCTGGACAGGAGCATGGAACTGCATAGAAACACAAGCAGTTGGTGCACTCCCATTCTGAGAGGCAGGGACTGTTCCAAGTGAGTCATGGTAGATCATGTGAGACACTCGCATGCATCTAACATAGTGTGTTTCTATGCTAAGACAAAGCCTACTCCACCATCAAGACCCAAAGATTTTTTTTTTCCAATCAGTCCTTTGTAATAGATTTTCAAATACATGGGCATTCCTTGATTGTGTGCCACCTGTGTCATTTTTATTTATCTGTCAAAGTGTTTGTCTACAACTACGGTAGTCCACATTATATATATATGAAAACCCTTAAAGGGGTACTCAGGGGAGATAAAAGTGTAATTCAATCCATCCACCATATTTTATTATATGCCACTTTATGTCATTACACCTTCTCACTGATGCTGCTCAGGGCCACTTTACACACACCAACTTATCTGTCCAACTTCTGACCAACTTACTGGTTGCAGTGAAATCATGGACACATTGTTCCATTTTGTGGCTGTGTACAAATGTAACAATGTGTCCATGATTTCACTGCAACCAGAGATCTGTTCAGAAGTTGGACAGATAAGTTGGTGTGTGTAAAGTGGCCATCAGACATGCTCCCTATCACTTCTAGAGCAGCATCAATTTATAAGGGAATATGGCTTGTTTTGTGCTCCTCATGCAATCCAGCCTGCAGGCTGTGCCTATCACTGACTGTGTGTATGCTTGATGTCCTAAACCTTTTCCCCAAATTACAATAAAGAAGCTTGATTTTACATTTGGTGTGTCCTGCTCTCTTTCATATTCTACTGGAAGGAAATGGATATATTGCTAACAAATCCAATTTCATTTTTCTGTGAAGATTTTATCTGTTTCTCCATCACGAGCTCTGTTAAGCTATGTTTATACGTGGTGTAATTCCCACGTATTTGTGCAGTGGTGCTTTTTTGCCAGCGTTTTGCACAAAAAAAGCGTGACTGCATTCAAACGGCGTGCTTTTTCCGCCGCACTTTTCCCAAGTCCATTTATAATTGGCTTATCGGAAAGCGCAGTCAAAAAAGCGCAAAGAGTTCACATGGTCATTAATTTTGTGGATGTGCTTTGCAGTGAAAGCATGTCCGCACAAAAAGCTCAAAACCGGATCAGGTTTTAAATAAAAAACCTGAAGTGTGATCCTAGCCAGATTTGGGGTCCTGCTCTCAAATTTGAGATGTCCGATCCAACGATTTCTCGTTCAGACATCCTGCGTTTACACGCAATGATGCACAAACGAGATCGTAAGAACGATCTCAAACGTGTGACGTTTCAACTATATCGTTTCAGATATCGGAGCTTGTGAAGTGGCCTTTAGTCCCATTTATCATCTATAGCTAGAGATCACATAATTTGAAATCCAAATTTGCCGCTTCATTTACGTTTTCCAAAAAACTATTTGAAGAGTGGCAGTTCGCCATTGCTATACACAGGACCCGTAGAAGCACTACCAGCGTGAAACGGTTTGCCGTTATCCTACTCTAAAATCCCTCCCTTCCTGTACCTTGTACTCCATATTGATGTAAATACATTTCTGGCACAAGTCAGCAACTCTGGTGAGTGCCGCAACTTCTTCATTACTTATTGCTTGCATACTGGTGCTAATTGCAGAGCAACGCCGGTCGATTGCTGCCTACAACTGTGGTGAATAAGATAGCCTTCACTTGCGAGCACTTAGTGTCTGGATTCCTGCTTCAAACAAGTTTTCCAAAAAATTGATTTGTGGCCAAAAAGATATGCAATTCTCTAAGGTCTCCTAGGACTTTCTAGCTTCATATCAAAATGACTCAACATTAGTGATGGGCGAGTCCTAAATTACTCGGAATCGCTTGACTCTAGCGAGTCCGAGCCCAGGACTCGCTACTCGTTGCGAGTCTAGCGAGTCCAATGTTAATGAATGGGGAAGCGAGTAATAGCGAGTAATGTGCGATTTACAAATCGCAGATGTGTCTCGGAAGCTTCAGGCTCTATCTGCTACAATAGCTAAATCATGTTTAATAGGCTCCCGCTGTCACAGCACAGTTAACTCTCTGCTTACCAGAGCTGCAACAAGAAGAAGGAAGACAGAAGAGAGAAGAAAGAAGAGAGAAGACCTGGGTCTTTGGAGGATATGTTGTGGTAATAAAGTTGGAGTCCCTAATGGTGTCTGTGTCTTTATTTTTAATAAATAATTTTTCTCTGTGTAATGTTTTTTTTAACCCTTTATTGGAGATTCTTAGTGGCCGGGTCAAACCTGGCCTGACATTAAGAATCTCGGGCTTAATACGGATTCCCTGCGGATTCCAGCCCCCAGCTGCAATTTCTATGTCTAGCCAGGTACAGCTAAGCAGCTGGGGCTGGAATCCGCAGTGCAGGGAGGCCCAAGCTTTCTGGGCACCCCCCGCTGCAAATTGCAGCCCGCAGCCGCCCCAGAAGATGGCGCGTTCATTGAAGTGCCATCCTCTGGCGCTGAACCCCGCTCTTCCAGCGGCCCTGGTGGCGGTGGCACGCTGGGTAATAAAGGGGTTAATACCAGCTTTGTTATACAAGCTGGTATTAAGCCCGAGATTCTTAATGTCAGGCCACGTTTGACCCGGCCACTAAGAATCTCCAATAAAGGGTTAAAAAGAACACAACACAGAGAAAATTTTTTATTAGAAATAAAAAAAAAAGCCATTAGGACTCCATCTTTAATTAAAAAAATCCTCTTCCGTCCGACGTAGTCCAAAACGCGATGTCCTCTCTGCTACATCCCTGTGCATAGATATAGATGTCTATGCACAGGGAATGAGCAGACTGAGAACAATCTCAGCTCTGCTACATCATCTCTGTGCACAGGGAGAGCAGGCGGGCTCTAGGACCCTGGAGCTGCGGCAGCCTGCAGGACCCGAGCCCGACACAGAGCAGACAGCTGGACTCGTTACTGTGCGAGTTTCCCTGGGATTACTTGCACAGTAACGAGTCCAATGCAAGTCAATGGCAATCCTAGTTTTGTCAGAGTCTCTGACAAAACTAGGATTGCCATTGATTTGCATTGGACTCGTTACTGTGCGAGTAATCGCTGGGAAACTCGCAGAGTACCGAGTCCTGCAAGTCCCTTACTACTCGCCGAGTAACGAGTCCTAGCGAGTAGACTCGCCCATCCCTACGCAACATATCTGACTAAATGACAGCCTATTTAGAAACACACTGCAATAGTAGAATTTGCAGGCTAATTACAATTAAAAACAAGACAAAAAATATAATATTCTTCTTGGGCAGGTGTCTGCCTTTTTGGTGCTTATACACAAATGATGCATGCAGAAGAAGCCATGTCTATTTTACAATAAGGCACCTTTCATATCATCGTTTTTGCCCATTTGCGGCAGATCTGGCTAGCAGTGTTTTTATTCCTTAGCCGCAAGTGCCGGATCCGGCAAAACCGCAACAGCCACACCTAACCGCAAGTGTCATAGGGAATAAATGGGGCTTGCCGCAAGTGAGCTATTACACGTCAGATGCTGTAAAACTGTCAGGGTACCTTTACACGTCGCAACATTGCATGCAATTTCACTTGAACTTACTGGTTGCAGTGAAATCATGGACATATTGTTCCATTTGTACACGGCCACAAATAGAACAATGTGTCCATGATTTCACTGCAACCAGTAAGTTGCAAGTGAAATTGCATGCAATGTTGCGACGTGTAAAGGTACCCTCAGATCTGCCGCGAACGGGCAAAAATGGTAATGTGAAAGCAGCCTAATGGCCACTTTACACGTCCCAACATCGGTCCGATATTGGATACAACGCCGCGGGAGCGCGCTTTTTCTGGGCAGAATTCCAAGATCGCATAGGAGATGTTACACAGCGCGATATCGGCAGACAACACAACTGCGATGTATACGCCCCCTTGTACGGCCGACCCAGGAACGACCATTTAACATGGGAGAGAATAGGGGAAGTTGTACTCCAAATCGTTGTTGGGCTGTCACACAGCACAATCCGGCCACAATGTCCATCCAATATCGGGCCGTTGGAGAGCAGGCTCATTTGATCCCCAATATTGTTTTGGCATCGTTCGTGCATCGTATTGGAAATTTATACCATACAACGCACGAACGATATCGGGGCCAACGCACGAACCACGTGACTTTTTATCGGAGTTGGACGCCGATATCGGGACGTGTAAAGTGGCTAGAAGTAGTGCAAAAATAATCCCTGTTTGGGGAATATCAAGAGCTTTGCTCTTTGCTAAATGAAGAAGCTTTTTCACAAGCAATCCAAAAAATGTTCTCGTTTTATGTATACAAAGAAAAGTGCAGCTGTTTTGAAAATTAAGCAATAGTCTTCTCAACTATGAGTAAAAAAAATATCCCTCTTTTGAGATCCGCAATAGGTTTGCTATTCTCAAAGTTAATAAAATTACAAAGGCATTTTATGAAGCCGAAACAAAAAATGATCTCTTTATGATACAAGAACAGGTTAGCTCTTTTTAAAGTCAAGAATAATGGCAAGAAGCCTTGAAATAAATTAGCAATATTGTGGGTGCAGTTTCATGTGTGTGGACCGTGAAGAAGGTACACTTCCCATCAGCAGTATAATATTAGATTACAGTATATTATATATTATATGTTATATTTTATTATAGTATATTGAAGTATAGTTTTTTTCAGCTTATAAGACACACTTTGTGTCCGCACTATTTTGGGGGAAAGTGAGGGTGTGCCTTACAGTCTGGATGTATGCTGTGGAGGGGCTGACGCTTTGGCTGTGTTGAGACAGAGGTGGTGGAGCAGGTACCGGATTCAGGAGCGGGTCACCGGAGGTAGGAGCAAGCTTTAGATGCAGCCAGTGGTCACATGGGCCCACTGTTTAGGTTAATGAAATATTCACTGTGTCCCTTTGTCCATCCCCTCTCAGCACTGAAGCTGTTGATGAGAGGTGGGTGGGATAATGGACGTGGGGAGCAAAACATTTTGCATTATCTTAACTAGCCGACACACGTGATCATCGGCTGCACAGCTGCAGCCACGGGCGATCATGTGTGTGGATATTCACTGCTTTCCACACATAATTTTTGGCATGGGAAGTAGTGAATATCCCAGTGACGAACAATTGTACTTACCTCCCATCGCTCCCCTGCAGCATTGCAATATCATCCTGTCTTGTGCCGGTGACCCTTCCTAGGGCCGTGGGGTACCCGGTCCCGGGCATTGTAGTTCACGAGGGATGTCACGGGGCCTGTTGCTCAGTCCCGTGGCCCTGGTGGTGGCTAAAAAATGGTTTAAGTCAATAAAAATTAAATAAAAGATGATTCGTGACGCCACCTACAATTCTGGTAATGTTACTGGCGCTGCAGGACAAACCTCCGGGGTGGTGGTGGAGCAGCAAGGTGGTTACGCTCCACGTAGGTGGAGCAGGATTCCTGGGGCAGTAGTGGAAGTTTGTGGTTTCACACAGGGATGCAGCAGTGCCAGGCCTTGTCACTGGTCTTCCTCCCAGCTGCGGTCGGCGGCTCCTCAGGTGGAGATAGAAAGGATGCCACACAGTCTTTTTACTCTGTACAAGTTTACTGGCAGTTCTTTGATAACACAGTCTTTTCAGGTCTGCCTGGCCTGGGTAGTCACTGGGAATTAGGATGCTTTACTTAGGACCCTTAGTGGAATGCCTGCTGTTCCTATCCGGTACTTCCTTCACTCTCTCCTGTCTCCCTGAGCGCTCGTGCGTGCAGATTCCTTAGGATTCCCTTCCTTCCTGATGGCCTCTCCGCCGTCCCACACTCCTCACTCCCCAACGGAGCTCTCCTCAGACTAACCTCACTCTCCCACCCACACAACTTTGTACCCTGTCACTCCTCCCATGCGACTGGGTCCTCCCTGAAGCGGGTCCACCCACAGTCCCCTACCTAGGGTGTGTGTGGATGTGTTGCATGAGGGTCCTTTGTGCAACATCCCAATTCCCTAGTCACAGGAATACTACACACTCTTTTATGGGTGCAGTACTCCTCCGTGGCGTCCCAACCAGTGGGGCGCCACACCGGCATCTGACAGTGTGTTGGAGTGGAGCACGACATTGAAGTCATCATAGTGCATGACGTTCACATGATTAGGTGCTAGAACAAAAATACAGGACGATGTTGTGGTGCTGCCGGGAAGCGATGTGAGGTGAGTATGATCTTTTATTTTTTTTAAGTGTGCACCAGGATGGGGGATTATATACCAGAATGATAGGCTATATATCATGATGGGTGGGCCATATACCAGGGTGGGGGATCATATACTAGGATGTGGGCTATATACCATTATGAGGGATCATATACCAGGATAGGGGATAATATTCTAGGGTAAGGGATCACATACCAGGATGGAGGATCATATACCAGGTTATGAGGCACATGCAAGGATGGAGGATCATATACCTGAATGGAGGACATATATCAGGATCGGGCATACCAGGATGGGGGATATATACATCAGGATAGGGGACATAAATACCTAGAAGGGGCCCAAGATGGGGACATTAATTCCATAACAGAGTCAGCAGCGGATCCCTCCAATAAAAGTGCATCATGACCAGATTTTTTGCTTACAGTTTTTCCTATCTTCTTCCTCTAAAACCTGGGTGCGTCTTATGGTCCGATTAGTCTTATAGTCTAAAAAATAAGGTAGCTATATAACACAGGAGGTGTGTTTGGGTGTGCTGCAGCTACAGCAGCAGATGCACTATATAGAATTGAACGGGGCAGGCAAGGAGATGTCTGACATTATAGGGCTAGCAATAGCAGCCCTGGCAGCAACAGTATAATATAGCACTATAAAATATATTGAAAACCAAGTTGTAAAGACCAGGCATTACTGGGATTTTGTGTTGGGAGTTTCCCCGTGTATCAGTCTTCTTAGATGAGGCAGCTATGCACCTAGGTGTGCTCACTCAAGTGTATGTTAAATAAACAGTCCAGAAAAAAGAGGGCACTCACCCATTTGGTGCTTCTTAGGAATTTATTCCCTTTTCAGGGTTCCGTTCAGGATTCCATACAGTACATTGGAGGGAGGGGCACTTCTGCTGGCAATGAAAATGTATAAATTTATGTTCTTTCCTTATCTCCACTGCATTCTAGTACGGTAAGTGGATTTTCTAGGATAAATATAAAGGTACCGTCACACAGGGACATATCGCCGGCGATGTTGCCGGCAACCGAGGGGCGTGGCCAGGTTGCGGCGACATCGACGGCGAGTTGCTCATGTGACAGGGCGATAATCAGGCGATGAATCGCCTGAGTCACATCGCCAGGTTTCCCAACAATGTTGGGAAACCTGGCGATGTTGCTCAGGCGATTCTGCCTGATCGCCTGTGTAACGCGGCAACCAGCAATGTTGTGGGCGATCTAACATTGCGAGTGATCGCTTGCTGGGTTGCTGGGCAACCCAGCGAGCGATAGCCGCGGCAACTAGCCGGCGACATCGCCGGTAAGTTGCTCAGTGTGACATCTCACCGGCGATGTTGTCAGGGATGCGCGCTCCCGCGATCCCGGCAACATCGCCGGCGATATGTCTCTGTGTGACGGTACCTTTAAGGAATGAAATTGTTGATTCCACTCGTGTCCCTATTGACAAATTATGTAGCCATTTGAAGGACTTCATTAGGTAACTCATATCACTCATCAGCTGCCAATGGATCTCAAATAGCCCATTCTTCAATTTTGCTGCTGCATGATATAGTCTTTTACAGCTTCACATTGTTCGTACAGATGCTCCAAGATATGTTAATTATTGTAGGATTGCGACAGTGCAAATCATGCAGTTCTGGCAGACTATTCTGTTTTTCAAAGCTAGGTGGGTGTGCTTGGGGACACAAGAATTATTGAAATGAGCAAACACTTTCCTGGCTATAGCTACCACTTCCTCAAGCAGGTATATTTTTTAAGAAATGTTGCACAATTAAATTACAAATGTTTGCCATGCAAGGAGTGTAAGTAACTTTGCCAAGCCATAATATACTCAAAATGTTCTGAGCATTGTCTCTTATGACAATTAAGAGCTATCTGAAGTAGATGAGAAGATGTCCAGTTTGAGATTTGCAGCTTGAAGAAAAGAAAAAACTTGTCTGCTATGTTGCTTTTGTACTTGATGCTTTCAGCTGTACAACTTATTAGCAGCTCTTTACATTACATAAACAAAAAGAAAGAGGGTCAGGTATAGAATCAGAGCTGTGCCTTGTTGTTTTTGGTAATGGGGTCATGTCTGTAAAGTAGAATGAATGCTGAGGAGTTGAAGAAGACAGACTACCCGGTGATGGTAAAAAATATAGCTCCCAGTCACAGAGGCTTCAACATCTGTCCTTGTTGCTGTTGTGCATTGATGCTCCTGGAACAATTCTCCCAGTTGAAGTAAAACTCATTTATTTCCCTAGCTCCTAGTTGTTGCTCCACGTTTCCATGGTGTAATGCACTTTTCAACTTAAAGCAAAGTCAAGAGTGGTCCATGTTCTCCTGCATGTGAAAGCACGTAGAGGGAATCTCTTTCTGGGAGAAATAATGGTGGCTAAGTATCTTCAAACAAGGCTGAGTGCATGCCAGACTACTGAGACCCACCCACCGGTTTTCCCCATCGAGAAATAATGACACCAGTTGAATTATTTTACTTACTTTTATTTAGGGCATCAACGTAACACCACTCAAAATTGTAAACAGGGGTTGCATTGTTATGGCCGCAGCTCAAATGTAGGCACAAATCCGCCTTCTACGATGAGGGGAAGAGGCCCTATGCCCTCGGCCACCTGAGGCATGTTGGACCTGACCGGGGCCCTCTTCCCCCAGCTAAGGAGCAACGAGGACCAACCAACGAGCTGTGACCCCCACCCAACAAACTAAGGGCCTTCTCCAACTCGTCCTGAAGAAGATGTCTAATCCAATGTCATTCAAGTTGAAACCATCCTCTAACGTCATCTGTTCTATCTCTGACTCCAACTGTAGATGACGAACCACTATGCCACCTTTACTCATCACGAAGCGGGCTAAACTATGATTACTCTTTTTTCGTGACCGCTCTATGGTCGAAGACTCCCTGGCCCCTCTCCAAGTTCTTCTGGGTACTATCTCTGAGCAAACTATGACCAGCTTGCTGAAGAAAATATGCAATCGGTCTAGGTCATTCTGTATAAGGGCTAACAACTCCACCATCCTCATATGTGCTAGGTCATTACCCCCAGCATGTATAAATAATACTACTGGATCATTAGAAATTTTTGAAATATTGATTGCTTCTGGCAAAACCTGTGCCCAAGTGAGCCCATGTATGCCCCTCCATTCCACTTGTATTCCATGAAAACCAAGTGCTCTTCTGCCTGGCCGTATCTCGGCGCGGCATGCTGCCAAACAAACGTGGGAATGACCCACTATCCACACAGTTGGTCTTGCCGTATCTAAAAAGAGATAACTATTAGAAACTGAAAGCAGACTGTTGTGAGTTCTAACCTGCAGTTACCAGTGCAGATATAGCTGAGAGAACGCCTATGTATGAGAGCGTTGTAGCATTTTATGTATGCCACCTCTTGTGGGAAGTTAGGACTGCCGCTGTTATCCGTGCCCGTCTACCTACTATGTTTCTGAACTACGCTAAAACATGCTATGTGTATGAACTACGTTAAAGCAAACTATGTATATAAACTATGCTAAAACATGCCAATATGCATAAGACTTTTTGTATAAATGAGTTAAAATGAACTATGTGTATATGCCGCGACCCAAGCTAGTCTTCTTGCTATATTCTATGTGTAAGGCCCCTTTCACATCTCTGCGTTTGCTGCGTTTTGCTGCGTTTTGCTTCATTTGCGTTTTTTCCGCGTTTTTACCGCAAAAAACGCATGGAAACGCAGAGATGTGAAAGGGGCCTAAGGGTATGACCCTTTGTAACAAATTAAAACTCCCCCCCTTTTTTTTTTTGGATACAAAGTAAAACAATCATTCAAACCAAACAAGATACTGCAAACATGACAATTGGCAGGGAAACTATTTACAATAAGTCAGGCCTAATGTATCGGGAAGATGAGTTGGATGAGTTGCTATGAAAGCCTGCCCGTGCCGCCTCCATCGCTGCCCTGATCCGGAAGGGGTGCATGCCAAATTCACTGGGTGCAAACCCGACATTTGGAATGGATTTGTTAAGGATTGCAGTTAACTGGGCGACTGTAAGCGGGGACCAGTCTGCGTGCTCAAAAAAGAATGTGCATTTGGAAGAGCTTGTGTCCATGAAGGTCTGAATGACCTGTACTGGGCATGGTGGGCCGGGGCCTGAAAAATGGGAAACCACGTGCCGTGGGCCAACTGATCTGTTTTTGAATGCCGAATGCGCACCCATAACCCCTCGTTGCAGCTAAATGGCATCGTCCCGGAGTAAGCCAGAGGGACGAGATGGTGATTTGGTAACAAGCTTACTCACCCTCATGGCACCGAAAAAAGCTAAGGTGAAAGCTGCCGCAAATAAGGGCATTTCGCTGGCTGTGCTGCAGACCGTGGGAAGCTGATCTAAGATACCTCTGAGGGTCGCAAAAGAGATGGACATTCTCTGTTCATAACTTTGACTATTTCACTTCCAGCCCTTTAAGGCCTGAGCTATCAAAAATGTTTTTGGGATGTCTGGCCAACCCTGTAGGCGAAAGTGGAAGGCTAGTCCCGTTCAGTGGTTCTGCGCCACCGGACCCGAGGTGTCGGTTGAGTGCAGCTGTATGAGATACTGTCCCCCTGCTTTGGTTAGCAACTCATGTGAGACATTTTTAGATGGTGTGCCTGCTAGTTTGCGGCAATTATCCCATGCCTTACCATAAGCTCTCCATGTTGATGGTGCAACAGAGACTTGTATCATTGGCATCAGCTGATCCCTGGAACCTCCCAAAGAGTTATTGGACACTTGTGACCTTCCTTTTGTGCTTGCGGGCAAAGTCCCGGAACTTCTGAAACTTAAAACGTGACAAGGCGTCAGCTACGATGTTATCTACTCCGGGAATGTGCCTAGCTTTGAACCATATGTTATGCGTGAGGCATTTCAATTCTAAGAAATGCAGCAATTTGATGACAGGTGGCGATGAAGACGCAAGATGGTTTATGCCATGGACTACACTGATGTTAGTCCAGAAGCATATCCGTTTGTTGCTGAGTCGTTCAAACCACAAAGCCACAGTCACAACTATGGGAAAAAGTTCCAATAGGGTGATATTTTTGGTCCACATTGATTCGTGCCATGCCTTGGGCCAGCGGTCAGAACACCAGCTGTCACTTAAGATGACCCCAAAGCCGATGGACCCTGCTGCATCTGAGAATAAAGCGATGTCCGCGTTGGATACCTCCTGTTCCTGGAAGAATGTACAACCATTGTAATTTTGTAGGAACAATCTCCACACCAGTAGATCATCCCGAAGTGGTCTGGTGATGCGCAACCTGTGGTGAGGGGCAGCTAGGCCCCTTGTGGCAAGGCAAATTCTCCGGGAAAAAATCCTGCCCATGGGCATGACCCTGCAGACAAAAGCCAAGAGGCCTAAGAGTGATTGCATTTGCACTAACGTGACTTTGGGGACAGCGCAAAAGGCATCAATGAGGGATAAGATTTTTTTCCACCTTATCCTGTGGCAGTTGAAAGAGCATGTTACACGAATCAATCTCGATTCCCAAAAAGGAAATGGTGGTAACTGGACCCACTGTTTTCTCCGCCGACAAGGGGACACCAAAGTTGTTCGCAGCTGCCTGGAAAGCCTGAAGTGAGTGAGCGCAATCACTTGAGTTGGCGGGGCCAACGAATAAAAAGTCATCCAAGTAGTGTGTGACGGAATTTGTTTTGGCGGTGTCTTTTACCACCCATTGCAGAAACGAGCTGAAGCGCTCGAAATAAGCACAAGATATCGAGCAGCCCATTGGAAGGCCATGTCATAGTAGAATTTGCCGTCCAAGGCACAACCTAACAAGTGGTGACATTCTGGATGAACAGGAAGGAGACGAAAGGCAGAGGCTATATCCGATTTAGCCATGGGTGCGGCTTTGTGGACTAATGCCACCGCCATGTCGAAAGATGAATAGGTCAACGTGGCGTCCTCCTGTGGTATGCCATCGTTAACCGATGTCCCTGCCGGGAAGGATAGATGGTGGATAAGGCAGTATTCGCCTCTTTCCTTTTAGGGGACCACTCCCAGGGGTGACACACGAAGGTTTGGGAAAGGGGGAGTAGTGAAGGGGCCTGCAATGCGGCCTAAAGAATCTTCTTTTTGCAATTTTTTGGCTAACACTTGTGGCAAATCTTGGGGTGACTTGAGGTCAGGTGCATATCTCGGTTTTTGTGATGGGAAAAAGGAGATGAAAAAACCTGATGAGACACCTTCTCTTAGGGCGACTGCAGCTGACCTACTAGGGTAGCGATTTATCCATGGCTCCATCCTTGGAACGCTCAGCAGAGTCTTTAGTTACCACCGACGTGAGCTTTCCTTGGAATTTGCCGTTAGGCTTGCTGCATCCTGGGGCTGGGTGCTCTCCTCCGTATGAGGAGCACTCATGCCTGTATTTGCACCGGGCCTGGAAACTGCAGTGGCCTTCATTAAATAACCAGCAGCATCCCGGCCTTCTAACATGCGAGGAACCTGAGGGGTGATTTGAGGGCTTGGTTGACGCCCCATGAAAGGAGTGGGACTTTTGTGCCAACATGAGTCTTAACCTCGCATCAGTGGCCTTTACATTCCAGCCTAGCTGTGGACGGCGAGCCAAACGACAACGGAAATCCTCACCATATCTCCACCAGGCAGAGACCCTGTGTGTCTTGTATGAGTTGTATATGATGTTACAATAAGTGAACAACTCCGAGCTGTGTTCCGGGTGTTTATGACCCATGATGCATCGTAACACAAAAAAGGTCTGCAACCAATTGTTCATATTTTTTGCAACTTTTGGTTTACGATCGAATGACCGGTCAGCCTGTCTCCTTTCCCTGTCAAAGGTGTTCTGCTCAGTAGACACAAGGGACCAGATATCTACATAATCATTAGCCCATATTTTTTCTATGGTTTCTTGGCTTAAATGGGTCCCCAGTGGGGGAACACCACAATAAAAAGAGTCCTTATGCATGTCAGGATGCTGGACTGTAGGCATAGTCTGGGGAACACTAGTGTTATCTGGAGGGGGCAGAAACATATTGGGATTGACTAAAACTTTACTAGAGAGAGAACTAGCTGGGTGATCCCCCATCCCTTGCTTTGAGGTTCCCCTCATGCGCTTGTAAAAGCATACTCACTCGTTGTTGTTGGAGGATGGGCCCCCTGAGTTGCAGGCGTAGCAGTAGTCGAAGCCGATGAAACCGCACCAGGTGAAACAGCACCTTGACTTTGCTGAAACGTCCTACGTGCCGATCTGTGGCGTCCTCTGCAACTCCGTGAACCTGAAGAAGAGCTTGATGTGGTATAAGAACGCTGGTGAGTGGTGCGGCGTGATCCCTTTGATGAACGTGAATGACGCTGCCTGCTGGAATGACCTCTATCTCTGCTTTGGCTTCTGGAGGTAGAAGAATATCTACTGTGGGCAACACTGCGTCTAGAACAAGACGAGCGGCTGGAATGCGCTCTGTTCTGTTCGTCCAACCACCCATAAGAGAGCATGGTATGGATGGGTAGGTGCTTGTTGTGAGGAAAAAAGATGATGGGCTGTGCAACGGGGCCCTAATGTTCTCCCGTTCTGGTTTGTAGGAGATCTGGATTTCAATGCCTATAAACTGCATTTGGGCCAGGAGATGTGAGCTGGGCCGGGGGTCAATGATGAAGCCAGCAGCCCCCTTATCACATCAGTGTGGTCTCCCTCTGAATACCAATCACTGGATGCGCTGCTTTGTGTTCCCCCATGTTTATAAGGACCCTGTTGGAGGAGCAATGATCGTTGGTGGCCCTAGTGTGAGCGGATCGCCGGGTGCTGCACCTGCAATTGACGTGCAGCTGAGTGTCTCCTTTGAATCCGATGCTTTTTCGCCGCCAGATGTGACGTCGCGGTCATCACCGCCACGCCCCGCCCAACCAACTGGCCAGTCCCGTGAGTTCTGATACTTTCTCGTGACCGTAAGTGATACGGCCGCATCCTCCAATGAAGGGGGATGAGACCTCGGTGGCCGCGGTCCCCTGCTGCGGAGTGGGAGCAATGAAGGGCTCAGTCTAAGAGGCGGCGCGATGGTCTAGAAGACCTCCGCTCACCAGAATGGTTAGGGGGCAGAAGGGACATAAGTTGCGGTGGGTGGAGGATCTGGAAGATCTCCGCATGCCAGTATTGTGGTCGCCACAAGGGAGCTCTCACCTACAAAGGAGGTGAGCCATCCAGCTCCCTCCCGGTCGATCCGTTCTCTTACCACTGCAGCTAGAAGGTCCATTGTCATGATGCTTCCTGGTGAGCAGTGTTGGTAAGAGAATCAATATGGCCGAAGAGCTTGCTTATAAGGCCGAGAGGCGGGCCTGAGGGAAATCCATGGATAGATGAGGGTAGATAAGGAACAGCCACTAAAAACCCACTACCGATGGAGAAGCAGGGGGGCTACAGCTATCAGGGGACTCTGCAGTAAGTGAGTAGCAGCAGCGGCTGCGGTGCCCTGCATTATTTCTCAAAAGGCAGCTGACTGACACTACTAAGGGGTATGGCACTGATTGCACCCACCAGCAACTTGACCAGGTGAGTTTGTTTGGGACACAAATGGATGACTGGGAGCATTTACCAGTTTCCTCTACACACAATCAGTAAATATATAACTAGTGTTGTGATGGCCAATGGTACAGAAAAATACTCTTCATATGACAAGTAATAGTAGTGGAAGACAATGATGGTGATGATGACACTGACCAGCAGGTCCGGACTGGTAGGCGGAACTACCAGAAATTTTCCCGCTGGGCCTGTGGTGGTAGTGTGGGTGGAGGCTGCCATGCCCACTCCTCCAGCCGTAGGCCAGCTTTAAATCATTTTGTGGTCAGGCACAGCGGGGAGTCATATGACTTATCCCCAGCCCTTTCACTGCCAGCCCGCATCATCTCCTCCACTGTGTTAGACAATCTAATCAGCTGTCTTTTTCGGAAGGAGGGGGAGGGGTGTGTGGGAGGTTGGGGGGTGGGTGGCCGCACCTGCATATACTTCACACAGGGACCTGATTAGCTGAATGACCCTGGATATACCAGTGCCTGCACTTCCAGGGTCTTTCAGCTTCCTGTGTCAGAAAAGCTGCAGCATCTGTGAAGTGTGGTGATTGTCATAAACAAAACAGCACAAATACTGCTCCCAATTTTCCCAATTTTGATTCATGTGCTCCGTTTGTCCATTAGACTGTGGTTGGAGTGCAGATGAGTGAGACAGTTTAATTCCTAAGCAAGAGCAAAATGCCCTCCAAAAATTGGTAATGAACTGGGATCCTCTGTCAGACACAATATCAGATGGGAAACCATAGAGTCTGATGATCTCAAGTATATATACCTGAGCTAATATTTTAGCATTGTATTGTATCGATTTTAAGGTGATAAAATGTGTCATGTTAGAAAACCAATCAATCAACCACCACAAAAATTACCATATTACCAGCAGAAAGAGGAAGATCTGTAATAAAGTCCATTGATATGTCCATCCAATGCATGCTAAGGATATTCAATGGCTGCAGAGAACCAGAAGGACGAGAGTGCGATGCCTTTTAGCCTGCACAGGTGGCACATGCAGACTGGTGTCCTTCCATATTTTGGACCACCAAAAATTATGCAATAAGAGATCCAGAGTACCCTTTATTCCAGGGTGACCAGCCATAACGGAATCATGATGTTCCCCCAGAACATAAAGACTAGTGATGAGCCAACACCTAAGTGTTCGAATTTGGTTCGATTCGCGGAATTGGGGTGTATTCGGCAAATTGTTCGTCGAATGGTCGTTGAACACCATCGAACCCCATTGGAATCAATGCAGGCAACACCTAGAAAACACCTTCAAAGGTGTCCAAAAGTTGCCAAACTACTCAGAATAGACAACAAACACCAGAAAAATTGACAACAATCTACCCACAGTACAGATAGTCTGATGGCGTGGCATGGGTGCATGAGACACGGTCTGTGCCAGACTGCGCACTCTTCCAAAGCACTTCAAAATAGAAGGTGGTTAGCATTCACCTAAAATTTCAGAGGTGAGTGAAACTGACTGAATTGACAAATGGATGGGTTATAGGGGAATAGTGGCAGTAGTTTTCTACATTATACATTAAATAAAAAGAGGTGGAGGAGTAATAGAAGGATGAAACACAGATATAGGCATGTCATGCTCTGCTCAAATCAAGTACCACACAGCAAGGGGACCCCAACACGAGTTCTCACTCTTCCCAAAGGGTCAGTTCGCAGCTAAATGGCATCAATTGTCCCACACCAAAAATTGCTGAATGGCCCAGCATGCCTGCATGGCACAGGGTCTGGATGAGGACCTGGCCTAGCATTTCAAGGTTAAACATTGCTCAGCAACTATACATTTTGTGGAGTATTACAGGAAAACATAGAGAGGTAGGTCAGTGACCTGTTTAGGCCTGGTGGGCCAGATAAACTCAAAGCTCATGCAAGCGCTCCCAGGTGGGACAACTATAAATTTCATGGAATTGTAGCATGTTGGCAGGCATAATTAATCATGTTAAATATGTGTACCAGCTCTGCAATTACATCAGCCACTAGGGGTCACCAGAAGCTAAGTAAAGAAAGAGAGCAAGCTGTTTTGTGAGAAATCCCCAGGGATTTGAGTGGGAGTGGCGATCTGATCTGGGGAAGATCATTGTGTGTGGCTCGTGGTGCTGGGACCTCACCATGTCCAAGGGGAGAGAGCACGTGCCTGATTCCTGTGACGGGTGGAGCTCCCCAGGGACCTGCGTTGTCAAAGTGCCCGATAAAGAAATGTTCGTCGTGAGTACCAGCGTATGACCGATCAAAAATACAAAGAGATAGGAAAAGATAGGCAGAGACTGCAAAAAGCTTGCAATGAACTTTCCTGTGTGTAACCTTGCTTGTGAATAGAGATGAGCCACCACCCCGGTGTTCGATTCGATTCGTCGAATTTGATGTGTGTTTGTCGAATGTTCGTCAAACAACGTCGAACCCCATTGAAAACAATGGCAGGCAAACACAAACACATACAAACACATAGAAAAACACCTTCTATGGTGTTCAAAAGGTGGCAAACTACTCAAAACACACAACAAACACATGGAAAAGTGACAAGTACATATAAAAATGCAAAAAGAAAAGAGATTGACGAGTAAAAGGAGGCGACACAGATATAGGCATGTCATGCCCCCCTAAAATCCGTTTTTACTCCAGTATTTGTAAGGCATCATGCAGACGATGAGTATTTGGAGATTTTTACTTCAGTTTTAGTAAGGCCATGTTCAGACGATGAGTATTTGGTGAGTTTTACTTCACTATCTGTAAGGCCACGTTCAGACGAGGAGAACTTGGTGAGTTTTACTTCAGTATCTGTAAGGCCATGCTCAGACGAGGAGAACTTGGTGAGTTTTACTTCAGTATCTGTAATGGCCACTTTATACACACCAACTTATCTGTCCAACTGCTGAACAACTTACTGGTTGCAGTGAAATCATGGACACATTGTTCCATTTGTAAACAGCCACAACATGGAGCAATGTGTCCATGATTTCACTGCAACCAGTAAGTTGTTCAGAAGTTTGACAGAAAAGTTGGTGTGTGTAAAGTGGCCCTTAGGCCATGTTCAGACGAGGAGTATTTGGTGATGTTTTTCCTCACTATATGTAAGGCCTCATGCAGACTATGAGTATTGTGTCACATTTAGGGGACTACAAGAAGAGTCTCCATTTTTTAAAAAAATTTGGGCACAGACACCACTTAAGTGGCATCAATTGCCCCACAGTTACAAAATTTAAATGGTTACTTTTAGGCCAAAAACCACAAGGCTTCATTCTACCCAGGATGACACAGGGGTAGAAAAGTCCTTGCGGATCCATGCCTTGTTCATCTTTATGAATGATAGTCTGTCCACATTCTGGGTGGACAGACGCGTGCACCTTTCTGTCAGCACACCACCAGCAGCGCTGAAGACACGTTCCGAGAGAACGCTGGCTGTGGGGCATGACAAGATCTCCAAGGCATGAGTGGCGAGCTCAGGACATTTTTCCATTTTGGAAGCCCAAAATGAGCAAGGCTCCAGTTCCCCAGTCATGGCATCGATATTAAGTTGGAGATACTCGTGTACCATCCGCTCCAGGCATTGACTATGCGTCAGACTTCTCGTGTCTTCAGGCCTTGCAAATGATGGTCTGAAAAAATTGTGGAACGAGGCAAAGAAATTGGTGTTAACACCACCACCTATGGTGTTACTGGTATGGTGTGATGATGACTCGACAGTCCCATGGTTGACAAGTGAGAAATGTGAGATTCACTCTGTCTACCACTGGTGGCTTGTGGAAAAGCCGATCTCAGATTATGTATCAGCTTCTGCTGATACTCCAGCATGCGTGCGTCCCTTTGTATGGCTGGAATTATGTCAGCAAATTTGGCCTTGTATCGGGAATCGAAGAGTGTGGCAACCCAGTAGTTGGCATTGCTTCTAATTCGGACAATCCGAGGGTCATGTTGCAGGTAGTGCAGCAAGAAGGCGCTCATGTGTCTTGCACATCCAGGAGGACCAAGTCCTTGTTGTGTTGGTGGTGGGGAGGTCAGAATCATGCTTCCTTCCACTGCCCTCTCCCCCCAACTCACACAACAGAAATGTCATCAAGGTCTCCCTCATCTGCTGACTCTTCCATGCCCATCGCCACTTCCTCCTCGATTTCTTCCTGGGCTCCTGCACCTTCCTCAGCAGTTTGGCTGCCACCATGCGCCCTCGTTAATCCCTCTCCACCACCCTTGCATGCCTGCCGTCTTGTTGCTGCCAACCGTGAGGACCTTGGAGATGTTGTCATCCCTTCCGCGTAGGACTCCTCCTGTACTTCCTCCACCTCCTCTTGTCCCACCACCTGACTCCGAATATTGTTTAGTGTCTGCTCCAGCATGTAGATGACCGGAATAGTCATGCTGTTAATGGCATCGTCAGCACTAAACATCTTCGTCGCCATCTCAAAACTGTGCAGAAGGGTGCATAGGTCCTTGATCTGAGACCACTCCTGAAGCGTGATCTGCCCCACCTCTGGATCTCGTTGGCGCAGGCTATACGTCATAACGTATTGCACCAGGGCTCACAGTCTCTGCAACATGTGCAGAGTAGAATTCCAGCGTGTAAGCACATCGCATTTCAGCCGAAAGACTTCTGGAGCGGAGCAAGTCGTTGAGCTGTGGGATGCGAACGCCTGAAGTGAGCACACAGCGATCGTGCCCTCTACAGAAGCCCATCTAGACCGGGATAGTGTGTCAAAAATTGCTGGACAACCAGATTCAACACGTGAGCCATACAAGGTACGTGTGTGATATTGCCACGGCGAAGGGCCGCAACCTGGTTTGCAGCATTGTCACACACGGCCTTCCCTGGCTGCAGGTTGAGTGGAGACAACCATTGCTGAAACTCGGTCGCCAGAGCTGACCACAACTCCTCAGCTGTGTGACTTACGTTTCCAAGGCATTTGAGGGTAAAGATCACCTGATGGCGTTGAGCCCTGCTGCCAGCATAGTTGGGAGGTGTGCAGGATTCCTTCTCTGCAGTTACAACGCGGGTGGCATTACCAGACAGGATTTGGGCGGAGGTGGAGGACCGAGACGAGGTTGAGGAGGCAGATGCAGTGGAGGAACTCCTACCTACAGAGGATTGACGCACAACTCGTGGGGACGGCAAAAATTGGACAGCAGACCCTACTCCTGCTCTCACCATAGTTACCCAGTGCCCAGTCAGCGACATGTAACGCCCCTGTCCATGCTTACTGGTCCAAGTGTCTGTGGTGAAATGCACCCTGTCACACACAGAGTTTCTCAAGGAAGCGGTGATGTTGTCTGCGACATGCTGGTGTAGCGCAGGCACACCTTTCTTGGAGAAGTAGTGGCGACTGGGCATCTGGTACTGTGGCACTGCGACGGACATAAGGTCTCGAAAATCCTGTATGTCCACCAGGCGGAAAGGCAGCTTTTCTGAAGCCAAGAGCTTGCAGATGGTGAAATTCAAGCGCTTAGCTTTCTCATGACTTGGAATAAATGGCCTTTTACTTGTCCACATCTGAGGGACGGAGGCTGGCTGCTGTGTTGAGATGGGGTTGAGTAGGGTGTCACTGGCAAACTGCAGGTCTGGGAGGAAGGTGCAGGTGAACATGTACTGTTGCCTTCATCCAAAGGTGGTGCTCTCGATGTCTGAGAGAGCTCAAAACCAGCAGCATTGTTCACTTGAAAACCAAGTGACGACCTGCCAATCACACTGCCTGTTGCGGGTAAAGAGGTGGAAGGTCTACATCCAAAAGCATGTGTGACAGCTGTCCCCACAGTCACAGATGATGAAGAGCACACGGATGCACTTGATGGGGAAGATGGTGGTAGGCCCTCCCCGGTAGCCCGCATTCTAGCACGGTGAGCTTCCCACTGCGACTTGTGCTTCATGTCCATGTGGCAGTTCATACATGAAGTACTCAAGCTACAGAGCTTTTGGCCTCTATTCAGAGATTGGTGACAAATCTTGCAGATGACATGAGTTGGGAGATCCTTGGCGATGTCAAAGAAGGCCCAGGCTAGGCAAGCTTAGAGCCCATGTGAGCTGCAGAGGCATCACGACTTGTGCTCAGAGGCAGAGTTGTGGCTGCGGATGCAGTTGTTGACGTGCTTCCAGTACTACGTCTATGTCCAGGAAGGCGCAACCTAACCTCATCATCAGTAGTATCCTCCTCCACCTCCTGTGCTGACCTCATCGACTGGCTTACTGTGGGTTGACAGTAAGTGGGATCTCCAAACTCATCATCATCCTCTGTGTTCTCACACCCCTCGTCCTCCTCAGAGACAACCTCTTCCTGCCTTGACCGAAAACTTAGTTTGTCAATCCAATCCAGTATCTGAGTCTCATCAGCATCATCCTCCTTGTGTCCAGCAAGAGTAGTTACTGTTAGGGAATGAGGGTCTACATGAACGTCAGAACCTTCTTTATCTGGGCCTGGATCAGACTCACAAAGTTTCTGGGCATCAGGGCAGATTATTAACTCGTCTGGACTCACTGCAGCTTTGGAGCTGACTTCTGATTCCCAGGCTATTGTGTGACTGAACAGCTCTGCAGACTCAACCATGTGTGTTACCCCAGACTCAGTAGGGCGGCTGGAGACTTGGGAGATTGGAGGAATGAAGTGTGATTGGGGTGACACCTCAGATGACTGGAGGGTTTGTGATGTAGTAGTTGAGGTGGAGGCGATCCATTCAAGCACCTGTTGTTTTTGTTCCTCATTTACAAGTGGTACCGATGCTTGTGTCTTTAAGAAAGGGATCATATCCGATTGGCCATGTAAAGAAGTTGACATCTTACTTTGTCTTTTTGTGGCACTGCTTCTTGACCCAAAGTGAGACCTGGGCAAGGTGCAGTTAAAAATTAGAAGTAACTAACTACACAGGTGGGGAAGTTGTTTGTATTAGAAGTGGCGTACACTGCTTCTTTTTGTGGCACTGCTACTTGACCCAAAGTGAGACCTGGGCAAGGTACAGTTAAAAATTAGAAGAAACTAACTAGACAAGCGGTGTAGTTATTTGTATTAGGAGTGGCCTACACTGCTTCTTTTTGTGGCACTGCTACTTGACCCAAAGTGAGACCTGGGCAAGGTGTAGTTAAAAATTAGAAGAAACTAACTACACAGGCGGTGTAGTTGTTTGTATTAGAAGTGGCCTACACTGCTTCTTTTTGTGGCACTGCTACTTGACCCAAAGTGAGACCTGGGCAAGGTGCAGTTAAAAATTAGAAGTAACTAATTACACAGGCGGTGTAGTTGTTTATATTAGAAGTGGCCTACACTACTTCTTTAAGTGGCACTGTTACTTGACCCAAAGTGAGACCTGGGCAAGGTGCAGTTAAAAATTAGAAGAAACTAACTAGACAGGCGGTGTAGTTGTTTGTATTAGAAGTGGCCTACACTGCTTCTTTTTGTGGCACTGCTACTTGACCTAAAGTGAGACCTGGGCAAGGTGCAGGTAAAAATTAGTACCAACTACACAGGCGGTGTAGCTTCTTTCACAAGTGGGCTACACCACTGTATAAGTGACACTGCTACAGTACTAGCCCAAAAAATTGCCTGGACTAGCTGCAGCCAAAAAATGCCTACTAAGGCAGGTGGTGTAGCTTTCTTCACAGCAGTGCTACACTACCTACCCTAAAGGACTCCCAAAGCTAGATGTGGCCAGATGCTGTGAAAAACGCTTGCACAGCACTGGCACACTTCTGCCTGGCAAAAACTAATAGGGACTGCTCTAACCTAGCCCTAAAAATGGCTGAAATTAAAACTAGTCCCTGCTTCTATGAAGTACACCTGAACACCTGAAAAAGGGCTGCTAGACTACTAGTCCCTAGTCCCTAATCGCTATTCCTATGAAGCAGCCCTCAAAAGCCCTAAAATTTGCACCCTCTCTCCAGTCCCTACTCCCTAAACCTATCTATCTACCTCACTAGCTGAATCAGAACACAATTGCTTGATTTCACTCTATATCGCCCACAGCAGCAGCAGTGCCGTCTGACACAGAGCTACAGCAATTAGCAAATGGTGGCGATGGAGAAAATGGCTGGGTCTTATAGGGCTAGAACATGTGACTTACACAGCCAATGATGCCTGACCTTGCTTGTGTGCAAAAAATGCACTTTGCTGTGTGTATGTGTGATTGGATGACAGCCTGCACCGCCCCACTGTGTCTGCAAGTTGGAGAAAAAAAATCAAGATCGCTAATTTCTGCAGCACTGGTACAACCCCCCCGCACATTATACCCAGAAACTAGATATTCACAGTCATTAACACGGTTAGGGTTAGGGTTAAGCTTTTGGTGATCGAAGCGTTATCGAACATAACCGCAAACTGCCGAATTTCAAGTTCATTGTTCTAATTCGACGAATGCCTCGAACACCGCCCAAAACAGCTTGAATTTGAGATTGGCGAACAATTTGATTCGAACACTGCTCATTTCTACTTGTGAACTGACAAGTTGTGGTTTAGGAACTGTACAGAGGAGCCTTATTTTGTATTATAAAGGTGAACTGAATATGACCCCAATTCCTGTTGCACCAGGCTGTCCTGAAAAGCCTGGTGAGAGAAAAAAACTGAGACTGCCCTGGGACAGGAGAGTGAATTGAATACTGTGTAAATAGTTTGTGATTATTGTAATTGGTTATAAGGGAAATACAAAGGTGCCTGGGACATATTGTATATAGCGTGGGTGGAGGTTGTAGGATTATATGCCTGAGGGGAACACGTGCTGTGGCCGCAATAAAGTTCTGAATAGGCCCCGTACTGAGTAAGGACAGGGTGGCATAGTTGGGGGGGGGGGGAGTGTAGTTGTGTCCCTCCCTGCGAAACGGCACCTGATGTCCCTCAGGCTGCATAAACTGTATTGTGTTTTTGGACTGTTGTGGCCCATAGTTTGTGGGAGTGTAACCTTCTTATTTGTTTGACAAGTTTCCATAAAAGACTTAGTTACCACTATACGGAGTCACCGTCATCCATAGCAGCGCTGTATCTTCTAGATTCAAACGACTGGCATCCCGGTCGTTACAGAATATTACCGAAAAAAATAGTTAGGTATGTCAGTGACCTGTTTAGGCCTAGTAGGCTGGATAAACTCAAAGCTCATGCAATCGCTCCCATCAATGTTATGTCCTGTCACAAACAGGTGGGTTAGCTATAAGTTTTGTTGAGTATTACAGGAAAAACCAGTCAGGTAGGTCAGTGACCTGTATAGGCCTAGTGGACAGGGGAGATTGGACAAACAGTGCTTTTAAGGGCCCAAAAAATGTTCATGTGTATACAACACATTTGCCAAAACCTGGTTTGATGTCCAAAACCAGTTTACGCAAACATTATGAAAGATGTACTAATCACCAGTGGCGTAACTAGAGTCTGGTGGGCCCCGGTGCGAAATTCAGACCGGGCCCCCCCCCCCACCCACGGGCACACGTTGGTCGAATGTATGGGCCCCATGTAACGTTCTAAGTTCTATAAAGACTCACAAATTGACCCGTCTATGTATTAATGTCCCTCATCCTGCTATATATGGTCATCCTACTGGAATATGGAGCTAATCCTTTTAAATATGTCTCCCATCCTGCTATATATGGTCTCCCTCCGGGAATATGGCCCTTATCGTGGTATATATGTCCCCCGTCCTGGTATATACGGTCTTCCTCCTCCCGCCACGATAGTCCTCTAATTATTATAATGTATCCCCATATTCCTCCATATATTACAATAGACCCCCATAGTCCTCCATGTATTATAATGCATCCCATAGTCCCCCATTCATAAGGTAGCCCCAATAGTCATCCAATTATTATAATGCACCCCTACTATCCTACATATAGTAGCATCATAGTCCTCTGTATAGTATAATACAGCCTCACAGCCCTCCATATAGTATAATATAGCCTCATTGCCCCTCCATATAGTATAATACAGCCTCACAGCCCTCCATATAATATAACGTAGCCTCATAGCCCTCTATACAGTATAATGCAGGCTCAGTTGTCCATGTAGTGCAGCCTCTATAGTACAGCCTTATATATGCAGCCTCATAGCTCTCCATATAGTACAGCCTCATATAGTGGAGTATTATATATGCAGCCTCATATCTCTCCATGTAGTGCAGCCTTATATTTCTCTATATAGTGTATTATATATGCAGCCTCATAGCCTCTCTATATGGTGCAGCCTCAAATATGCAGCCTCATAGCCTCTCTATATGGTTCAGCCTTATACATGCAGCCTCATAGCTCTCCATATAGTGCAGCCTTATATATGCAGCCTCATAGCATCCTCTTTGCCCCGCTCTCCTGTGCCCCTCACTCTCCTCCTCCTCCTCTGTCCCCCCACTCTCCACCTTCTCCTGTGCCCCTTGCTCTCCTACTCTTCTGTCCCCTGCTCTCATCCTCTTCCTGCGTCCCTCAATCTCATCCTCCTCTGTCCCCCGCTCTCATCTTCCTCCTCTGTGCCCCGCACTCATCCTCCTCCTCTGTCCACCCGCTCTCATCCTCTTCCTCTGTTCCCCACTCTCATCCTCTTCCTGTGTCCCCTGCTCCCCTACTCCTCTCTCCCCCGCTTTCATCTTCCTCCTCTGTGCCCTGCTATCAACCTCCTCCTCTGTCCACCCGCTCCTGTTCCTGTGTCCCCTGCTGTCCTTTTCCTCTGTCCCCTGCTCTCATCCACTTCCTCTGTCCCCGCTCTAATCCTCCTCTTCTGTCCCCCACTCTCGTCCTCCTCCTCTGTCTGTCCCCTGCTATCATCCTCTTCCTGTGTCCCCTGCTCTTCTCCTCCTCTGTCCCCCACTCTCATCCTCCTCCTCTGCTCTCATCCTCCTCCTCTGTACCCCGCTCTCATCCTCTGTCCACCAGCTCTCATCCTCTTCCTGTATCCCCTGCTCTCCCACTCTTCTGTCCCCCACTCTTATCCTCCTCCTCTGTTCCCTGCTCTCATCCTCCTCTTCTGTCCACCAGCTCTCATCCTCTTCCTGTGTCCCCTGCTCTCCCCCTCCTCTGTCCCCCGCTCTTATCCTCCTCCTCTGTCCCCGCTCTTGTCCTCCTCCTCTGTGCCCCGTTCTTATCCTCCTCCTCTGTCAAATCACAGGTGTATACTCATCAAAAATCAATAGGGTATATTAAATTGCATTAAAAAGGATCCAGTGGTGGGAGGAATAGTTGATTATAAATCCACAAAAAGAATAGTGAACAGCATATCCGCTAATGATCAAGTTAAGCTGCCAAACTGGTGATAAGATCAAATGGAGTTAGAGCCATATGCAGAGGATAGCCATGGGTCCCTCTATCCCAGCCTCTCAGACTTAACGGCAAGATCATATGCCATGGTGGTTTCGTGTTGCAAGTGCAGCCCAATTTGTGAGGTCAATTCACCCTTGGAGGGTATGGAGAGAAGCTTCCAGTGTCTGGATAGGCATAGTCTAGCCGCAATTAAAATATTGGTTACAATGGGGCGGAGCATTCCAGGGATGTCCTCAAGGCCAAGGCCCAGAAGAGCCATGGGTCCGCCAAAGTAGAAGGGAAACCCAACGACCTCGGAGATCAGTGACTCAACTATGTTCCAGAACCCCTGGACCCAGGGACAGAGCTACTACACATGTTCCATGAAGCCCACCTTCAGGCCACATTTCCAGCACAAGGACGCTGAGGACTGCTGGATTTTTGCCAGTCGAAGGGGTGTCAAGTACCAGTTTAACTGGATTTTCTTCGCCTGTTCCAAATGTAGGATACAAGACAAAAACCTAGAGGTGTGGTTTGCGGCTCTAATCCAGGAGTCCAAGGGGGCCGAGAAGGAGAGCCTTCGCTGAGCCCCAGCCAAGAGCAAGGCCCGGTACAAAATTGACAACCCATGAGTTGCAGAGCATTGGGGTTTAAAATATCTTTGTAAGCGATCATTAACAGGGGATTCGTCCCATGACGGCACACGGCATGTGGAGAGGAAGTGGCGAACCTGGAGATATTGGTAAAATACTACATTGGGGAGAGCACAAATACTGTGTAGTTCTGAGAAGAGTCGGAGGTCAGGACCATCCATTAGGTCATATAAAGCCAGTATATTTGAGGCCACCCAGCGAGACAGAGACAAATCCGGTATACTACATTCTATGGCCCCAAGAGAAATAAATCTAAATAAAAAGGCAAGATGAGAGTAGCCCACAAGGTATCATACTTTCAGTAGAGCAGTCATTGTTCTCAGAATACCGCCGGGGGGGAGGGCCAGAGAAGGCCCATCTCCAAGAGGATCCTAAGGGACCCTGAAGGGGCATGATGTGCCTCAATTTGTAGCCAAGGTATGGGGGGGTCAGCTCCCAAGCACCACATTTTTGCGTACTCCAAGAGGGCCGCTCTATAATACGTCAGGACGTCCGGGACTCCCAGTCCCCCAGCAGCACACGGAAGAACCATCATTTTATGGGCAATACGAGGGGGCTTTTTGTTCTAAATGAACGAGTTGATGAGGCGCTGAAGGCTAGAGAGACAGGTACGAGGAAACAATAGGGGTAGACAACGAAAAAGGTAAATCAGTTTTGGGAGAATAATCATTTTGGTAATGTGTATGCGGGCGGTCCAGGAGAGGACCAAAGGGGAGATTCTGTCAAGCTCCCGTGAAATCTCCCGCTGCATTCTATCAAAATTTTTCTTAACAACAGAGTGCAGACGGGATATAAAAACCCCAAGATACATGAAACCCTCATGAGACCAGGAGAAGGAGAAACATCGCTGAAGACGCTCCTGTACAGGTTTAGGTACATTAATAGGGAACAGCACAGATTTGGACATGTTAAGTCTATGGTAAGATGCTGCTGAAAATTCCCTGAGGACGGACATGATCTCCTCCAGTGAAGACGAGACATCCAAACAAGAGAAGACCACATCATCCACATACAACCCAATCTTATGCTCCCGCCCCCCAATGACAAGTCCATGAATGCCGGCATTGGCCGTGACCGCAGCGGCCAATGGTTCCATAACCAGCGCAAAAATCAGGGGAGAGAGCGGGCAGCCCTGTCTCGGTCCGTTGGTTATATCAAAGCTACTTGACATGAAGCCAGAGGCTCGGACAGAAGCAGAGGGGAGTGAGTATAGGGCCATAATAGCCGCCTTAACTTGGCCCGTGATGCCAAACTTACTCAACACCTCTCCAAGGTACCCTAAGTAAACTCTGTCGAATGCTTTTTCGGCATCCAGAGACAGGAGAACACCGGGGGCCCCGGATCTCTCCAAGATTTCCAGGATATTAATTAGACGTCTGGTTCCATCGCAAGCCTGTCTGCCCGGGACAAAACCAACCTGATCAGGGCCAACTAGAGCCGGCAATACCCCATGAGCCTGTTCGCCCAGATCTTGGCATATATCTTTATGTCGCAGTTTAGCAACGCTATAGGGCGGAAATTTCCTGGCGTAGTAGGTGGCTTCCCCGGTTTGGGCAGGGAAGCAACGATCGCCTTCAAGCCCTCCCTCCTAACCTCTCCCCTGGATCGCCAGAAGAGCCTCAGTAGGAATGGTAGAAGGATAAGAGAGAATTGTGCGTTGTAAGAAAACAAGAACCCGTCCGGGCCAGAATGTTTTTTAGCGGATCTAATCACCTGAGAGACTTCAGGGGCAGTCAAGAAGCCATCCAGGAGGGCCAATTGATGCGGGGACAATTTAGGCAGATGAACCTTATCAATTAAGGCCGCAATAGTTTCAGGGGTAGGTTGCTGGGTATTAGGATCTTTATTTAGATTATAAAGGAATTCATAGTAGTGTCGAAATTCTATGGCTATTTTTACAGGGTGGCGAAGCTGCTGTCCAGAGGGTTTGACGAGATGTGATATCCTAGAATGTGCCAATCTCTTTTGTACCCACCTGGCCAGCAGGGCCCCGGCCCTGTCACCCATACCATAATACTTAGCTTTTAGGATTTTAAGGTGTTTTTCCATTTTATGGAGGAGCAGAGTGCGGAGATTATTTCTCACCTCAGTGAGAGAGGACAGGACCGCAGGCGAGGGGGATGTCTTATGTTATTCCTCTAAGAACTGCAAGGAGCACAGAGTGGCATTGAGTTCAGCTGAACGCTGCTTTTTAACAAACGATGCCATTTTTATAAGAAGACCTCTGAGCACAGCCTTGTGGGAAAACCAAAGGGTAACATCCCGCACCTCACCATTATCATTTAATTTAAAGAATTCCGTCAGGTGATCAGTCACTTCTTTGGAGATCCGGGGGTCCATCAGGAGGTATGAATTAAGTTTCCAGAGAAAGGGAGGGCAATGCAGGCATGTAATAAAGCATCATTTACAAAAATATAATCAATTCTACTTTACGTATGATAACGAGGAGATAGGAATGTGTAGTCACGTTCTGTACAGTGGAAGTATCGCCATATATCATGTAAACCGTGCTCCGCCATGAGAGGACCCATTTCTCCCCTTGAAGCAGTTATATCAGAACAATCAAGACTCTTATCCACGGGAATGTTAAAGTTGCCACCTATTATCGTACGACATCGGCCATACATGGTAAGCCAGGAGTGAACTCAAAAAGGACTTTTGTCCCACATTAGGTGCATATAGTGATACAAGGACGTAGGGGTATTATTAATCAAGCATGAAAGGATCAGGTATCTCCCCTCTGCATCGGGAAAAGATTCAGTCAGCTGGAAGGAGACCAAGTTCCTAATGAGAATAGCCACACTTTTTTCACTATTAGCAAAAAACTGGAAGGGGAAGGTTTTAGAATGTAGTCTAAAATTATCCGTAGCTAGTAGGTGGGTTTCTTGAATAAAGACTACGTCACTCCTGGATTTCCCAAATTGCCTCAGGGCCATCGACCGTTTGGCGGGCGAGTTTAGGCTATTAGCATTCAGAGACACGACAGCAATACTCATAATACCAGATTATGCAACTAAGATGGAAACATTCCCTCCCAACCCAACCACATATAGGCCATAAATCATCATCATTGGGACCTGCAGGATAGAGAGGGGAAGGGGTGGGAAGAGAACGGAGGTTATGAGGAAGGGTCCCCGGCCATAAGGACAGAGGTTCAAAAAAGGTCTGAAAAAGAAAAGAAAAAGAAAAAGCACAAAAACAAAACAGTCCAAACAACAATAAGTGAAACATGAGGTGCCAAAATCCTTGTGCCTCAAAAGAGTGACCAAAACTCACTCGTGGTGGAAAGAAATTCTCAGATCGCAAAGCGAACACGAAAAAGGGACCGGCAGAGTCCAAACCAAGGACCAGAGCCAGGTCCTAAGAGCCACAATCACCGGGCACGTGAATATTCAGAGTCAGAGTCAAACAGCCTTCTCCCATTCCTTGGTAACTGTATGGGCAGATGTTTTGGGCCGGAGCCAGAGCGGTGGGAGTCTTCTCAGAGTCCGGGCTCAGGCCCCAGTCTTTAAGGGCTCACCCTAAGTGGCTGGGAGAACGAAAGATTTATGTAGATCCCTTGTGTATATGGACCGTGGACCCCCAGGAGTACATGAGGTCTCGGTCTCGCAGTATCTTGCAATATGAAGCAAATTCGCGCCTCCTGGCTAGGGTGCCCGCGGAGAGATCTGGGAAAATGGATATGCCCGTGAAAGGAGAGGTCAGCGTGGGTTTCTTCCGCATGGGCTGTAGTACAGCATCAGCTAGAGACGGCTTATCAAGTTGGATCAAAATGTCTCTGGGGAGTGCCTTATTGACGTGTGGGGGTTTGGGGATCCCGAAAGTTTTAGCAATCACCAGCTCTCCTCCCTGTGCATATGGGAGCAGTTGGGTCAATAATGATTGGACAATGTTCTGTAGGTTCTCTGACTCCTGCGCTTCTGGGATCCCCCGAACCCTGATGTTCCCCTTTCTGGCCCCGTCCTCCAGGCTGCAGATCCTGAGTTGAGCTTCTTTCAGTTACTCCGCCATCAGGCCATAGTCAGTAGCCAGCTCGTTATGGGCATCCGCATATTTGGCCAGTGTTTCTTCAATGTGATCCGTCCTTTCTCCCAGGGAGGACAGATCCTTGCGAATCTCCCCCAACATGTCCCGCATATTATCCTGTAGGGAACGCCGCAGCGATCCCAAAAGGTCTTTAAGTTCCCTTTGGGTCGCAGGTGCGTTGTCATTTCGGGTTGCAAGTGCGTTCTCCTCTGGGCTGCGGGAGGTGCGGGAGAGGGAGGGAGGAGTCCTGGGAGCTGGCGCCATCTTAGTCTGTGGGTGCTGGGCTGATCAGGGCTGAAAAAGTCTGTGACCCTTTTTGTTGCTGCCCTCTGCCTGGAGGAGTATCTAGGCATACCTGGGGAGATCAGGGAAGCCTCTGCCACCGGATGGAGTCTGGATGAAGGCTGTGGACTCACTGTAAGTTGCTGTTAGCCCGGGAAATTGCAGGAGCTCAGAGATACACGTCCAGCATCATGAGTTCCTAGGCCACGCCCCTCTGACTTGTTCATCTTGATAAACATTTGTCTGTCTACACTGTCACTGAACAGACGTGTGTGCTTATCTGTCAGCACACTACCGGCAGCGATGAAGATACGTTCAGAGAGAACACTGGCTGTGGGGCATGACAAAATCTCCAAGGCATGAGTGGCAAGCTCAGGCCATTTTTCCAGTTTTGAAGCCCAAAGTGCACAATGGTCCAGTTCCACAGTCATGGCATAGATATTCAGCTGTAGATACTCCTGTATCATCCTCTCTAGGCATTCACTATGTGTCAGACATAGAGCAAAGGATGGTCTAAAAAAAAGGTGAAATGATTCTACAAAATTGCTGTTACCACATACACTGTTACTGTTAATGTCTGAGTGATGATGACTCGACGTTGCCCCGGTTGGAAAGGTAGAACTGCGATATTCACTATGTGCACCACTGGTGTTTTGGGGAAAAGCAGTAATAAGATTGTGTAAAAGCTTCTGTTGATACTCCTGTATGCGTGTGTCCTTTCCAGGGCAGGAAGTGTTTGGCCAAACTTACTCTTGTACCGGGGATCTAACAGTGTGGCAACCCAGTAGTCAGCATTACTTCGAATTCTAACAATCCGAGGATCATGTTGCAAGTAGTGCAGCAAGAAGAAAAAAGATGAGTAAGCAAGTGCGATTGGGGTGACACCTCTGAGGACTGAAGTGTTTGTGATGTTGAAGTTGAGGTAGAGGAGAGCCCACTTGATGGAGCGCTTGATATCCATTGAAGCACCTGCTCTTTTTGGGCCTCATCTACAAGTTGTAGCGATGCTCTGTTGTGTAAGAAAGGGATGATAGCAGATCATCAACGAAAAGAAGTAGACATTTTAGTTTGGCTTTAATACAGCATTTGTTCAGCAGATTTTTACCATTTCCAACATGCAGATGAAATACAAAAGTGTTTTCTGCGCTGTCTGGCCATAGATTTCAACAGAAGACTGGACCACAGCTACCTATCCAAACACTGCTTCTAGCCAAAAAGGATTTACTTGGCTATATGCAGTAAAAAAAAAGCTAGTAAACAAAGGAGGTGTAGCTTTCTTCACAACAGTGGTACCCCAGTGCCTGGCACACACTGCTAGTAGCCAAAATGGATTTACCGTATATACTCGTGTATAAGCCGAGTTTTTCAGCCCAAAAATTGGGCTGAAAAGTCCCCCCCTCGGCTTATACACGGGTCATACGGTATGCTGTGGGGGGGGAGCTATGACCGGGGGCTGGAGGAGGCAGGAGGGGGCCGCGGTGACCGCATGCGGTCACGTGGGGCCGCCTCATTAGTGCAATGAATATGCACGGCATCCCCCCGTCCATCAGCGGAGGGGGGATGCCGTGCATAGTGCACTGCACAGCCCCCCTCCTTAATATGGGTCCCCCGGTAGTAATAAACAGCCCCCCCTCCTTATCACGTCCCCCCCAGGCTGCGGCAGCTGTGAAAATAACAAACACTTTATACATCACCTTCCGACGCAGCTCTCCGCTCCTCCGGTCCTCTGCCCTCCGCTCCCCGGCTTCTTCTTCCTTGTTGTGCCGGTGTCATGTGACCGGGCGCAGGAGATGACGTCATTTCCTGCGCGCGGTCACAGAAGTCGGCACAACAAGGAAGAAGAAGCCGGCGAGCGGAGGGCAGAGGACCGGAGGAGCGGAGAGCTGCGTCGGAAGGTGATGTATAAAGTGTTTGTTATTTTCACAGCTGCCGCAGCCTGGGGGGGACGTGATAAGGAGGGGGGGCTGTTTATTACTACTGGGGCTGCTGGATACTACACTGGGGCTGTATACTACCACTGGGGCTGCAATACCACTGGGGCTGCTGTATACAGGGGCTGTATACTACCACTGGGGCTGCAATACCACTGGGGCTGCTGTATACAGGGGCTGTATACTACCACTGGGGCTGCAATACCACTGGGGCTGCTGTATATAGGGGCTGCTGTATACACCACTGGGGCTGCAATACCACTGGGGCTGCTGTATACAGGGGCTGCAATACCACTGGGGCTGCAATACCACTGGGGCTGCTGTATATAGGGGCTGCTGTATACACCACTGGGACTGCAATACCACTGGGGCTGCTGTATATAGGGGCTGCAATACCACTGGGGCTGCAATACCACTGGGGCTGCTGTATATAGGGGCTGCAATACCACTGGGGCTGCAATACCACTGGGGCTGCTGTATATAGGGGCTGCAATACCACTGGGGCTGCAATACCACTGGGGCTGCTGTATATAGGGGCTGCTGTATACACCACTGGGGCTGCAATACCACTGGGGCTGCTGTATACAGGGGCTGCAATACCACTGGGGCTGCAATACCACTGGGGCTGCTGTATATAGGGGCTGCTGTATACACCACTGGGGCTGCAATACCACTGGGGCTGCTGTATACAGGGGCTGCAATACCACTGGGGCTGCAATACCACTGGGGCTGCTGTATATAGGGGCTGCTGTATACACCACTGGGGCTGCAATACCACTGGGGCTGCTGTATATAGGGGCTGCAATACCACTGGGGCTGCAATACCACTGGGCTGCTGTATATAGGGGCTGCAATACCACTGGGGCTGCAATACCACTGGGGCTGCTGTATATAGGGGCTGCTGTATACACCACTGGGGCTGCAATACCACTGGGGCTGCTGTATATAGGGGCTGCAATACCACTGGGGCTGCAATACCACTGGGGCTGCTGTATATAGGGGCTGCAATACCACTGGGGCTGCAATACCACTGGGGCTGCTGTATATAGGGGCTGCAATACCACTGGGGCTGCAATACCACTGGGGCTGCTGTATATAGGGGCTGCTGTATACACCACTGGGGCTGCAATACCACTGGGGCTGCTGTATATAGGGGCTGTAATACCACTGGGGCTGCAATACCACTGGGGCTGCAATACCACTGGGGCTGCTGTATATAGGGGCTGCTGTATACACCACTGGGGCTGCAATACCACTGGGGCTGCTGTATATAGGGGCTGCAATACCACTGGGGCTGCTGTATATACCACTGGGGGCTGCTGTATATCATACTGCTGGGGCCTGTATACCACTGCTGGGGGCTGTATACCTGTGCTGGGGTCCACCCTCGGCTTATACGCGAGTCAATAGATTTTCCCAGGTTTTGGGGGCAAAAGTAGGGGGGTCGGCTTATACACGGGTCGGCTTATACACGAGTATATACGGTACTTGGCTAGATTTGACCAGATGCTGTAAAAAACGCTTGCACAGCACTGGAACAGACCTGCCTGACACACAGTGCTTTTAAGCCATAAAAAGGGCTGTTCTTGGAAGTAGTCCCCAAACCTACTATCTCTTTATCTAACTTGGAATGGAATCACTGTCTAATTATCTTTGTAGTGCACACAGCAGCAGCGGCGGCGGCTTCTGACACGGAGCTCCAACACTGATAAAATGCCGAGGAGGGAAAATGGACGGTTCTTATATGGCAAGGGCATGTGACATACCAAGCCAATGACACAATCCTTTGTGTGCAAAAAGTGCACTTTGCTCTATGCGTGCTGATAGGCTGATAGACCGGACCACCCGCAGTTAGTGCAGTAAGCAAAAAAAAAAATAGAGATCTGCATTATTTGACCACAGACCTCTTCCCAGCCCCCACCCACCCGCTATTCCTAAACACTGAAAGTCATAATAACGTTGAACAAAAGCATTAGTGTGAAAAGTCAGTAACGCTTTTGGTCAATGAACCGTTATTGAACATAACCTCTAATTACTGAATTTTTAGCAAATCGTTCACATTTGTCGAATGACTCGAACATAGCCCAAAACAGGTTGAATTTCAAACTGGCGGACATGTTCGATCAAATATCGCTCATCTCTAATTAAGACAGAGATTCAGTGGAACAACAAATAACTTGTCAGCTGGCATCTCAGAAGATGCCTCACCCTGGGCCTCTGCAATCTCAGCTTCAACCTCAGTACAGAGCGCTGACACCACCACCCCTTTCTTCAGGATGGGTAAAGGTCCTTAACAAGTTTCCTTACAGAAAACTCCTAATAATGCATCTCCCTAAATGTTTTTAGACCCTGGACAATAAGTTACAAAAAATTTAAACCTGTTAAAATACAAATTTACATCAATTACAAAGATTGTGTCCGCTCACCTGTCTCCCTTCTCCCGTGTTCCTCCCTCTCAGCATGGATCCCAGTGGGCTTCAGGCTGCCTTTGAACACATCAAATGATTATCCAGCGAGTGTAGGAATTTCGCTCTCCGAGGTCTTCATAAAATCTCCATTTATTAGAAATTGGTTAAGAACAATTTTAGCACATAAAATTTCAAAAGGTCAGTGTATCATGGTCTTTAGGTGACACATTTCGGCTACTGAGTAGCCTTACTCATGATGATATTAATGATATCATTAATCATTGATATTTTTGGGTCCATATACAGATACCATCAGGGCATATCATTCATATTGCTGATTGGGGCTATACCCTTTCTACTATATAATCGTCTAAGGTTCTCTGTCTGTCACGGAAATCACGTGCCAGCGCTCATTGGTTGCCGCCAGCAATATGCAAAAAGCCGCGCGCATTTAAAATTCGCGCCAAACTGTAACCTGGCGACAGCGACGCATAGGCGTCACTATGGCCAGGCTACATGCGTCCGGCCACGGCACTAGCCCTGACCTGAGAAGGGAGATGGAAGTGCACATTGGACTCGGGGGGGGGGGGTGTGTACAAGCAGCCGCCCGCCAAGATGATACGGGGAGCCTTTGAAAACCTGTTTTTGAGTGTCCGGGAGGCACTCCAAGGTGACAGGAAGCCTGTTGGTGCACCTGAAGCGTGCCCCCTCGTGCCAGCCTGTGCCCGGAATACACAGCCCACCGTCTTGACTGAGCCCGCCGGAGACTGGACGGTGCACACTTCCCTGCCCTGAGCAGCTGCTCCACGGAGCTGAAGAAGATCCTGGGCGGCCAGGTAGGGTTGCTGGAGCCCGAGGAGAGCAGCCCAGAGCCAGCAAGGACATGTACCCACTGACACCAGAGGGAATCTCGGAGAGTACCAAGGAGATCTGTAAAGCGGTGTCTGTGTCCCTGGGGCTCAGCATGGAGGCGCTGGAGGATCTGAACACAGAGTCCCACAGAGGAGACTGCATGTTTGCTGCCCCCTCCACCCACACAGGGGACATCCAGAAGTGCCAGCTGGGTGAGAAGGACAGGGCTGATAGCTCACATCTCCCCCGATATCGAAAAGGAGCCTTCAGGAGGAGCGGACACACCAACTTCTCTGCTGGCAAAGCCCCAGAGGATGGCACCTCCCTGGGCACTGATGACAAAGAGCCTCCCTGCACAGAGTTGGCACTGCCTGAATCAAGGGGCTTCAGAAGCCGTACCATGGAGTTGGCACCCAGCCTTACTTTGTACAATCCTTCTACATTCATGGAAGATAACCCTGTCTACCCAGCCTACAGCTTCCAGATGGCACTTACACCCCATAGCAGAATAAATGTAGAAAGTCCCATGGAGTTTGGTGGCAGTGCTCGGGGGGCACCCAGTAGGTACAGTGACTTATCCGGCTATGCCCACTGTGGTCCAGCGGGTAACTGGAACTCTCTCTTCGAGGAGTTACAGTCTGCTGGTTCTTACACTGATGCCAGCCTGTACAGCTACTCAAGGAGCCATGTGCCCCCAGGACCGGACAGTGACTTTCCCCCAGACACTTGGTATCCAGCTGCAGCCATGTTGAGCAGGGTGCCCTATGGCAGCCCCATGAAGTCTAAGATAAGCCCATGGATGGAGGGCTACCCTGGGGCGTTTTTGGTAGAGATGAGGTGAGTGCAGTGTCCCTGCATCCATCCTGCCCCCTGGCTCCATCCTGCCCCCCGGCTCCATCCTGCTCCCCCCAGCTCCATCCTGCCCCCTTGCTCCATCCTGCCCCCCCACCACCATCCTGCTCCCCTGACTCCATCCTGCTCCCCCAGCTCCATCCTGCTCCCCTGGCTCCACCCTGCCCCCCCGGCTCCATCCTGCCCCCCGACTCCATCCTGCCCCCCCGCATCCATCCTGCCCCTGGCTCCATCCTGCCCCCCCACCTCCATCCTGCCCCACTGTCTCCATCCTGCTTCCCCGGCTCCATCCTGCCCCACTCGCTCCATCCTGCCCCCCCCAGCTCCATCCTGCCCCCTGGCTCCACCCTGCCCCCCAGCTCCATCCTGCCCCCCCCCGGCTCTATCGTGCTTCCCCGGCTCTATCCTGCCCCACTCGCTCCATCCTGCCCCCCGGCTCCATCCTGCCACCCCACCTCCATCCTGCCCCACTGTCTCCATCCTGCTTCCCCGGCTCCATCCTGCCCCACTCGCTCCATCCTGCCCCCTCCAGCTCCATCCTGCCCCCTGGCTCCACCCTGCCCCCCAGCTCCATCCTGCACCCCCGGCTCCATCCTGCCCCCCCCAGCTCCATCCTGCCCCCTGACTCCAACCTGCCCCACTGATTAGTCGCACCCTCCACTGAACACCGAAATCGCCGCACACCGACACCGCTTCACACCGACACTGCTGGCTCCATCCTTCCCACCCTGGCTCCATCATGCCCTGCTCACTTTATCCTGTCCCGTTCCTTTCTGCCCCTGCTGATTAGTCTCGCCTGGCAGTGACAGTGACTTTCCCCCAGACACTTGGTATCCAGCTGCAGCCATGTTGAGCAGGGTGCCCTATGGCAGCCCCATGAAGTCTGAGATAAGCCCACGGATGGAGGGCTACCCTGGGGCGTTTGAGGTGAGTGCAGTGTCACTGCATCCATCCTGCCCCCCGGCTCCATCCTGCCCCCGGCTCCATCCTGCTCCATCCCCCAGCTCCATCCTGCCCCCTCAGCTCCATCCTTCCCCCCCCCCCCACCATCCTGCTCCCCTGACTCGACTCCATCCTGCTCCCCTGGCTCCACCCTGCCCACCCGGCTCCATCCTGCCCCCCGACTCCATCGAGCCCCCCCGCATCCATCCTGCCCCCCGGCTCCATCCTGCACCCCCACCTCCATCCTGCCCCACTGTCTCCATCCTGCTTCCCCGGCTCTATCCTTCCCCACTCGCTCCATCCTGCCCCCTCAGCTCCATCCTGCCCCCTGGCTCCATCCTGCCCCCCCAGCTCCATCCCCCCCGACTCCATCCTGCCCCCACTGATTAGTCGCACCCCCCTCTGAACACTGAAATCGCCGCACACCAACACCGCTTCACACCGACCCCGCTTCACACTGACACCGCTTCACACCGACGCCGCTTCACACCGACACTGCTGGCTCCATCCTGCCCACCCTGGCTCCATCATGCCCTGCTCACTTTATCCTGTCCTGTTCCTTTCTGCCCTGCTGATTTGTCTCGCCTGGCGACTGAACACCGACACTGCCGCACACCGACACTGCCGCACACAGACAGCACCACACACCGACACCGCCGCACAACACTGATACTGCTGTACACCCACACTGCTGTACACAAACACCGCCGAACACCAACACCACCCAACACCGACACCGCCGGACCCAGACACCACCGAACCCGGACACCACCGCCCAACACTGATAGTGCTGTACACCGACTCCACCGCACACCGACCCTGCCGCACACTGACCCCGCCGCACAGTGACCCGCCGCACACCAACACCGCCGCACACCGACACTGCTGTACACCAACACTGCTGTACACGCACACCACCGCACAATGACACCGCTGCACAACACTGATAGCGCCGCACACTGCCACCGCCGCACACCGACACTGCCACAGAACACTGATACTGCTGCACACCGACACTGCTGCACACCGACACTGCTGCACTCCGACACCACTGCACACCGACACTGCTGTAGGTATCTACTATATAATTGCCTAATCGTGTCTGTCTATCCAGAAAATCGGGCGCCAGCGCACATTGGTTGCTACCGCTGAAGGCAACACAGCCGCACGCATTCAAAACTCGCGCCAAGCTGAAACCTGGCGACGGTGAGGCATCGGTGTCGCTATCGCCAGGATAAACGCATCTGGGCGTGGCTATCATCGGAAGATCCGATGGTCTACTGCTGCACAGAGGTCCGTGGCGAGCCAGCCGGGAGATGACTGGCGTCAGCTTGCAGCGGTAATACCCCGACCGCCATATTGGAAAACACACATTATGGGTATTCCTATATGGCGGCCGGAATTCAAATCCCCCGCCAAGCCGCACTACTTCTCTGATTGGTTGCCGCCGCCCGCGGCGACCAATCAGCAAAGCGTGTTTTAACACACGCACCAAGTGCACTGATTGGTCGTTGCGGCTGGTGGCGACCAATCAGCGGAGCACGGCGCACAAATTGAACTACCGCTCATAGTTTGACGCACATCTCTGCTGTTTACAAGGCTGTCAGTCATAGTGTGACGCAGTTCACTCCTGTTTGCAAGCCTGTCAGTCATAGTGTGACGCAGTTCATTCCTGTCTACAAGGTATTCTAGAATACCCGATGCGTTACAATCGGGCCACCATCTAGCATCACATATCACATAACCATAGTGCTGCAGGTAACCTGTTCTGTCACACTATATTCATCAGTAAATGTTCCTTTTCTTTTTTCATAGGGTTAACTGATATTCTTTTATATTGTGATGATTCATGCATACATTAGATAATTGAACTTGTAACTTACTATAGACCGCCTTGTTTCGGTTGTTTCTTCTCTGACATGTTGTCATTTTTATATAATTTCTTTGGTCATAATATTAACATTACCTTATATATTCCTTTATCTTAGATATTGCATGAGATACTTGATTATATTAGGACTTCTATGATCACATTATGTGCAAAATAACTCAGGAACACATCAATTTGCTTGTTACCTGTCCTCGTCATAGACAGTGATTTAACTGTTCTGTATACTGATTCTATATATACTTTTTCTTTAAGGAAATGTGTTTCCTTTTTTGTTATTCCTTTAATCATGTGTATTTTGTTTGCTCTGATATATTGCTTTATTGTTCATGTTTCAATTTCCTTGATCTTGATGTTGTTTCTGTAGTATACATGAGCTCATCATTTTATTTCTTATTTTCATTTAATTAGTGGATATAACTGAAGAAGGCTCAGTGTGAGCCGAAACGTTTACCACATGAATTGAGTTTTTTTTGGCAAATTTGTTGTTTGAGCAACTAAAATCAAAAACTTACTGTATAAAAACGTTTATTGCATTTTTTCTTAATGGTGTGCCAGGTTATCTCTACTATTGACCATTGCCATTGTAACTACTGTTGCTATGGCAATGGTGACCTCACTGCTTACTTCACCATCTTAGTGCTGTCATTCAGTGATCAGAAACCATGGGGAGAGGATGTATTTTTCCTCCCCGTGGTCTCTAATGTAGCAGAGCTGAGTCTGTCCAGGAAGAGAGAAGACGAGGATCGTGGAAGGGTACGATGGTGGGGAGGAAGCAATAAAGATGATGTCACTAAATGTCTGTTTTGTTTTTTTTAAATAATTTTTCTCTGTGTTGTGTCTTTTTTACTATTTATTTGAGATTTTTAATGGCCGGGTCTAACTTGGCCTGACATTAAGAATCTCAGGTCTTAATATCAGCTGGCAATACAAAGCTGGTGTTAACCCCTTATTACCCAATGTGCCACCAGCACCAAGGTCGCTGAGAGACCCTGGAAAAATGCCTGTTTAACATGATGCAAATGTGACTCAAAATCCTGGGAATAAATGAGAATGTTATCCAAATAAATGATAACAAATTTCCCCAACAGGTGAGCAAACATATCATTAATAAAATGCTAAAAAAAAAAGGCAGGTGCGTTGGTTAGTTAAAATGACATCACCAGATTTTCTAAGTCACCCTCTGGCATGTTGAACGTCGTCTTCCACTCATCTCCCTGTTGGACCCGAATCATATTATAGGCCCCCCTGAGATCGAATTTGGAGAACCACTTAGCACCATTAATCTGATTGAAAAGGTCCGGAATGAGCTGCATAGATCACAAACCAAAATCTGGTTAAGTTCACGGAAATCAAGACACAGATATAGTCCACCAGTCCTTATTTTTGACAAAGAAGAAACTTGCGGCCCCAGAGGACAAACTCTCTATTATGTACTCATTGCTAGCTTTTCTCTCAGAACCGGAGAGATTATACATCCTGCACTTGGGCAATTTGGCCTCTGGCTTTAACCTTATGGTGCAGTCGTAAGGTCTGTGTGGCGGCAGCTCTTGATAACCCTTCTCAAAGACTGCATCTGCAAACTTTGAGAAAGACTCCAGCAGACTACAGGTTATCGTAGAGATACAGGTCCCAATTCTCCTTACAGTTATGCCCCCGTCAAACTAAGTGAGATCACTAGTTCATTACTAGATCACTCTTAAGTCACAAATTTGGTGATGCAACAGCGACCAAGCTATGTTTGACACTTAGCAGCGACCAGGCCCCTGCTGTGACATTGCTGGTTGTGTCAGAGTCACCTGGACTATGTTTTGATCATTGGGGTCCCACTGGGCAGTATGTATCGGTGTGTTTGACAGGGACAACGAGCAATGGCCTCAATACTACAGGTCTGAGAAACAGGGTCCCAACGACCTCTGTATCATTCCGGATCGTTGTTGCGTCGCTGGTGAGATCTGACTGTTTGACATCTCACCAGCGATCCCGACAGCGACACAACAACAATCCCTACATTGCTGTCGGGATCACTGGTGTGTCGCCAAGTGTGACGGTACCCTAAGTGCTCCATTGAAGGATTGTGTACAGACAACCAAGGGTACCCCAAAATAACCTGCGAAGGTAGGTTTTTGAAAATACTGCAGATTATAGGTTCTGAATGGAGTACAACAATCTGGAGTTCCAAATCCTGCACACATTTTTCAAAAACCCCTTGTGAGAGAGGGGACGCCTCAATGGCAACAATCTGCATAGGACTGGGAAGCTCGATGGTTTTTAACATGCGGGAAAATTGCTCGTCAATGATATTAGCTCCAGAACTGCTATCTAAGAAAACCTTAATAAAGAATTCATGACCCCCAATTTTTACCTCGGCATGTAAAATACATTGAAACACCATCATGGAAGAAACACATAGGCTCAGGCTGGGACCCTCCAATCCCTGTGAGCCTAACAGTTCTCATCCGGCCTACTTTTTTTTAGGTACCAAATGGCAAACACTGATGAAGTGTCATTTTTTGCCTCAGAAAAACATACCCCTCCCCTCTTGGGAGTTAATCACTCTCTTTCTACCTGAGGCGTCCCACCAAGCTGCATGGGCTCTACCGTGATCTCGGGGGGGGGAAGGGAGGGGAAGGTGACTCAGACGCTGCTACCTCTTCCCACCACATAGATTTAGTTTCATGCGATCTTTGACAGAACCAGCGGTCAATACGGACCACAAGTGTCATAGCACCCTTAAGAGAGGCAGGAGTCTCATACATCACGTAGACCTCCTTAATCCTCTTAGAAACCCCCTGAAAAAACTCTTAAGAGCAGGGTTATTCCACAGATTGTCAACAGATCACCACTGATATTCAGCACAGAAATCCTCAGCTGGCCAATTTCCCTGTTGAAGTGACTGGATCTTGTATTCGTCTAATGAAACCTTATCTGGATCATCATAGATAAGACCGAGACCAGAAAAAAAAGGATCGACAGACTGAAAACAGGACATTTGAAAGTTAGGGAAAAAGCATAAGCTTGTGGGACACCACTAAGTAATGTAACTACAATACCCACATGCTGTGCCTCACTCCCAGAAGAGTGAGTACACATGCAGAAATACAGTTTGCAGGCCTCCCGGAAAGAGATAAAGTTACTGCGATCCCCTGCAAACTGTTCTGGAAGAGGCAGCTTTGGTTCAGGTGCCTGCGCTGAAGAAGCTGACTGAGCCTGTAGTTGAACTGCCCCTTTAAGCTCCACCACCTGAACAGACAGAACCTGCATCTGCTTAGGAAAGGAGGTAACAGGGTCCATGGGGAAGTTATACAGTAGTTAGATAGTAGGGCTGACTATAATATCACGGGGGCTGTAGTGAAAAGGGAAACCGTGGTGCTTGATCTGCCTCTCAAGCTAGGGAGCCCTGAACTATCCCAAAGTCAGGGATACTCCTGATGATGGAGAGGCCTGAGTCTCTGGAGCATCTATTAGATAATTGCCGTAGCGACTTCTGTCGCGTCCGGCGCTACTGCCGTGGCTTTGTTCGCGTGGCTTGGCTCTTTCTCCAGGACTTTCTCCGTGGCCGCGTAGCGGGCATTGCGAGCCGTTGCAGCCCCGCGAACAAACCCACCAATATCCCCCCTGACCATGCCCCAATATCCCCCCTATCCCCCCTGACCATGCCCTAATATCCCCCCTGACCATGGGGCTGTAGTCTACCCCGCTATGGTATACTACAGCCCCATGCCCAGCCGCCTGGCCCCCGCCGCTCTCACCCCCTAAGACCCCCTAAGCCCCCGCCGCTCTCACCCCCTAAGCCTCCGCCGCTGTCACCCCCTAAGCCCCCGCCGCTCTCACCCCCTAAGCCCCCGTCGCCAAGCCTCCGCCCCCGCTGTCACCCCCTAAGCCACCGCCGCTGTCACCCCCTAAGCCCCCTCTGCTGTCACCCCCTAAGCGCCCACCGTTGTCACCCCCTAAGCCCCCGCCGCTGTCACCCCCTAAGCCCCCTCCGCTATCACCCCCTAAGCCCCCGCCGCTCTCACCCCCTAAGCCCCCGCCGCTGTCACCCCCCAAGCCCCCGCCGCTGTCACCCCCTAAACCCCCGCCGCTGTCACCCCCTAAGCCCCCTCCGCTATCACCCCCTAAGCCCCCGCCCCTGTCACCCCCTAAGCCCCCTCCACTATCAACCCCTAAGCCCCCGCCGCTGTCACCCCCTAAGCCCCCTCCGCTACACCCCCTAAGCCCCCGCCGCTCTCACCCCCTAAGCCCCCGCCGCTGTCACCCCCTAAGCCCCCTCCGATATCACCCCCTAAGCCCCCACCGCTGTCACCCCCTAAGCCCCCGCCGCTGTCACCCCTAAGCCCCGTCACCAAGCCTCTGCCCCCGCTGTCACCCCCTAAGCCACCGCCGCTGTCACCCCCTAAGCCCCCTCTGCTGTCACCCCCTAAGCCCCCGCCGCTGTCACCCCCTAAGCCCCCGCCTCTGTCACCCCCTCATCCCCCGCCTCTGTCACCCCCTCATCCCCCGCCGCTGTCACCCCCTAAGCCCCCTCCGCTATCACCCCTTAAGCCCCCGCCGCTCTCACCCCCTAAGCCCCCACCGCTGTCACCCCCTAAACCCCCGCCGCTGTCACCCCCGTAAGCCCCCTTCGCTATCACCCCCTAAGCCCCCGCCGCTCTCACCCCCTAAGCCCCCGCCGCTGTCACCCCCTAAGCCCCCTTCGCTATCACCCCCTAAGCCCCCGCCGCTCTCACCCCCTAAGCCCCCGCCGCTGTCACCCCCTAAGCCCCCGCCGCCAAGCCTCCGCCCCCGCTGTCACCCCCTAAGACCCCCTAAGCCCCCGACGCTCTCATCCCCTAAGCCCCCGCCGCTGTCACCCCCTAAGCCCCCGCCGCCAAGCCTCCGCCGCCGCTGTCACCCCCTAAGCCCCAGCCGCTGTCACCCCCTAAGCCCCCGCCGCTCTCACACCCTAAGCCCCCGTCGTCGTCGATCACTTACATGTCTTCTTCTTCATCTGATCCTCCGTCCGCTCCTGGAGTCCTTCGTCCGTCCCCGGGGGTCTTCTGTCTTCTTTTCGCCATCTCCGGCCCCGACGTCCTCTTCACTTCCCATAGAGATACAATGGACGAAAAATCGTCCATTCTATGTCTATGGGAAGTGAGGCGCTCTTCTGATTGGTCGCCGTCAGCACAGAGCGAACAATCAGAAGAGCGCCTCACTCCCCATACAGATACATAGCGCTATGTTGGCGATTTTACGGCCGGGCCCCTGGTTCTATTTTCGGGCACGGGGCTCAGCTCTGATCGGTCGTTCCACGGCTCCGGAGACTCACCTCGCGGCCATTGCTCGCGCCTTAGCAATGGCTCGCAATCATTGCGAGTCGTTGCCGATGCGCCAGCTATCTCCGCGAAGGGCTCATTGCGAGTCTCCGCCCCCGTGGAACGACCGACCACAGCCGAGCCCCGTGGCCGAAAATAGAACCAAGGGCCCGGCCATAAATTTCTCTATACACCGCTAATGTATCTCTATGGAAAGTGAGGCGCTATTCTGATTGGTCGCTGTGTGCTTCCGCCGACCAATCAGAATAGCGCCTCACTGTGAGCGGTAAATTTGAAACTCAAAGTCGTCCATTATATCTCTATGGAAAGTGAGGCGCTATTCTGATTGGTCGCTGTGTGCTGCCGCCGACCAATCAGAAGAGCGCCTCACTTCCCATAGACATAGAATGGACGATTTTTCCTCCATTCTATCTCTATGGGAAGTGAGGCGCTATTCTGATTGGTCGGCGGCAGCACACAGCGACCAATCAGAATACCGCCTCACTTCCCATAGAGATAGAATGGATGATTTTTCGTCCATTCTATCTCTATGGGAAGTGAGGCGCTACTCTGATTGGTCGCTGTCTGCTGCCGCCGACCAATCACAATTCCGCCTCACTTCACATACACATATACACATATAATGGGAGATTTACACTTTCAAATTTACCGCTAAAAGTGAGGCGCGATTCTGATTGGTCGGCGGCAGCACACAGCGACCAATCAGAATACCGCCTCACTCTCTATAGAGATACATTAGCGGTGTATCACCAAATTTCTGGCCGGGCCCCTGGTTAGATTTTCGGCCACTGGGCTCGGCTCTTGCCGGTCCAGGAAAATCGCAAGGGACCGACGTGCCGGACTTACCGCGTCTGCAACTACTCACCTATCTATTTCTCTATATCTATCTATCTATCTATCTCTATTTATTTAATTATCTATCTCTATATCTATTTCTCTATGTATCTATTTTTCTATCTATATTTTAATCTATCTATGTATCTATCTATGTATCTATCTATCTATCTATCTATCGGTCCAACGACCGACCACAGCCGAGCCCCCTTGCCGAAAATACAACCAGGGGCCCGGCCAGACATTTCGCGATACACCGCTAATGTATCTCTATGGGAAGTGAGGCGGTATTCTGATTGGTCGCTGTGTGCTGCCACCGACCAATCAGAAAAGCGCCTCACTTTTAGCGGTAAATTTGAATCTCTGAGTCCTCCATTTTATCTGTATGGGACGTGAGGCGCTATTCTGATTGGTCGCCGTCACAACACAGCGACCAATCACAAGAGCGCCTCATTTCGCATAGAGATAGAATGGACGATTTTTCGTCCATTCTATCTCTATGGGAAGTGAGGCGGTATTCTGATTGGTCGCTGTGTTGAGACGCCGACCAATCAGAATAGCGCCTCACTTCACATACAGATATAATGGAGGACTTAGAGATTCAAATTTACCGCTAAAAGTGAGGCGCGATTCTGATTGGTCGGCGGAAGCACACAGCGACCAATCAGAATACCGCCTCACTTTCCATAGAGATACATTAGCGGTGTCTCGCGAATTTTCTGCCCGTGCCCCTGCTTCGATTTTCGGCCACTGGGCTCGGCTCTTGCCGGTCCAGGAAAATCGGAAGGGACCGACGTGCCGGACTTACCGCGTCTGCAACTACTCACCTATCTATCTCTATCTATCTATCTATCTATCTATCTATCTATCTATCTATCTATCTATCTATCTATCTATCTATCTCTATTTATTTAATTATCTATCTCTATATCTATTTCTCTATGTTCCTATTTTTCTATCTATCTTTTGAGCTATCTATCTATCTATCTATCTATCTATCTACCTAGCTATCTATCAATCTATCGATCTATCTATGTATCGGTCCAACGACCGAACATAGCCCAGCCCCGTGGCCGAAAATATAACCAGGGGCCCGGCCTGAAATTTGGCGATACACCGCTAATGTATCTCTATGGAAAGTGAGGCGCTATTCTGATTGGTCGCTGTCTGCTTCCGCCGACCAATCAGAAAAGCGCCTCAGTTTAAGCGGTAAATTTGAAAATCAAAGTCGTCCGTTATATGTATATGGGAAGTGAGGCGCTATTCTGATTGGTCCGCGTTAGCACACAGCGACCAATCAGAAAAGCGCCTCACTTCGCATAGAGATAGAATGGATGATTTTTTGCCCATTCTATCGCTATGGGAAGTGAGGCGCTTTTCTGATTGGTCGCTGTGTGCTGCCGCTGACCAATCAGAAAAGCGCCTCACTTTCAGCGGTAAATTTGAAAGTCTAAGTCGTCTATTCTATGTCTATGGCAAGTGAGGCGCTTTTCTGATTGGTCGGCGGCAGCACACAGCGACCAATCAGAATAGCGCCTCACTTCCCATAGAGATACATTAGCGGTGTATCGCGAAATTTATGGCCGGGCCCTTGGTTCTATTTTCGGCCACGGGGCTCGGCTGTGGTCGGTCGTTCCACGGGGGCGGAGACTCGCAATGAGCCCTTCGCGGCGATAGCTGGCGCATCGGCAACGACTCGCAATGATTGCGAGCCATTGCTAAGGCGCGAGCAATGGCCGCTCGGCGAGTCTCCGGAGCCGTGGAACGACCGATCAGAGCCGAGCCCCGTGCCCGAAAATAGAACCAGGGGCCCGGCCGTAAAATCGCCAACATAGCGCTATGTATCTGTATGGGGAGTGAGGCGCTCTTCTGATTGGTCGCTCTGTGCTGACGGCGACCAATCAGAAGAGCACCTCATTCCTCCATCTATCCCTATAGCAAGGCGCCCTCCAATCGCAATCACGGCGCCATTTTTGAACATACACAGCGACCAATCACATTCATGGCACCATCTTTCTGACGTTTCCGCCTACCAATGAGATAAGGCCGCTTATTTATAGCGCCAAATTTGAATCTTCCGCCTCTTTGTATCCTGTTTGAGGGAGAACGAGAACCTAACGCTGGACCATCTGTTGGACTCTATTTCTGCCGAGATATCCATCCTTCATGAGGGTCTTTGAGGGAGAACTAGAAGCTACCGCTGGACCATCTGTTGGACTATATTTCAGCCAAGATATCCATCCTTCGTGAGGGCCGTCGGGAAGCAAGCGCCGGATCGGGTTCTGCAATTTATCAGCTAAGATATCCTTTTTGAAAGATAACTTTTCACATCAGAGGCTATATTCCTGATGCTAAATTTTATTTTCACCTCTTTTGCAATCTTTTTTTTTCACCACTTTTACTATTTTGCGTCATGCAGCGCCAATCGGCCCTGCATGGAGCCTGCGCCACTGTTCGGACACTTCGCCGCTGCAAGCGCCGACTTCTGCGCTACAAGCGCAAACTTCGGCGCTTCTAGCGGCCTCCGCGGTGCATCAGCCCGCTGTGGCCGAACACTGATTCAGGCGCCGCCCATACACGTTTCTGCTGTTTCCGCTGACCACCGACCAATCGAATTCTCAGCGTCTCTTCCCATAGAGATGCATTGAGAAATGAGGCGTGATTGTGATTGGTCGCTGTGTATTTTCAAAAATGGCGCCGCGATTGGTATTGGTCACGGTAGATGGCGCTCTGATTCCGATTGGTCGGCGGTCAGCGGGGAAAGCCGTGCTTTCCCTGCCGAGGCTCTGGTTCCATTTTCGGCCATAGTGCTTTGCGCCATCGGCCTTCGATTTTTTCCGCATTTCATTAGTTTGATTTTATTTTCATTAGTTAATGTTATTCAGATTTTAATTTTATATATTTTTTTTTTTTTTTATCTAAATATAGTAAGGTCTTATTTTGAATTGAAGTTTTATTTTTGGATTAGTTTTATTTTATTTTTTTTAGTTCATGTTATAAATATTTTCTTTTTATACATTTTTATTTTAATTTTTTTTATGTGCATTTATTTATTATTATGTTATTTTATTTTTAATGTACTGATTTTTTCCCATTCCGAAAGATGGAGGAATGAGGCGCCAATGTGATTGGTCGCGGTGTATTTTAAAAAATGGCGCCTTGATTGTGATTGGAGGGCGTCTTCCCATAGGGATACATGGAGGAATGAGGCGCGATTGTGATTGGTCGCGGTTGATTGCGGGTTTTATTCCGATTGGTCGGCGCTCAGCGGGGAAAGCCGCGCTTTCCCTGCCGAGCGCCTGGTTCTATTTTCGGCCATATTGGTCGGCGGCATCGGGGTCGCCGCTTTTAGCGCAGAACACCGCGCTTGGAGCGCCGAACTCGGCGCCAAATTGTGGGAGTGTGTGCAATTTTATGCCGGCGCTCAGCGGGGAATGCGGCGCTTTCCCTGCCGAGCGCCTGGTTCGATTTTCGGCCACGGCATTTGTGCACCTTGGAAGTGTCTAGCTACGCCCCGCTGAGTTGTGATTGGACAGCGGCAACTTTACAGAGTAGCGCTGTGATTCCGATTGGTCGGCGCTCAGCGGGGAAAGCCACGCTTTTACTGCCGAGCGCCTGGTTCCATTTTCGGCCATAGTGGTCGCCGGCATCGGGGTCGCCGCTTTTACCGCGGAGTGTAGCGCTTGGAGCGCCGAACTTGGCGCCGATTTGTGGGAGTGTGTGCCGGCGCTCACCGGGGAAAGCTGAGCCACACACTCGCACACACTTCCAGAATTCGGCGCCGAGTCGGCGCTCCAAGTGCGGCGTCCCGCGCTAAAAGCGGCGACCCCGATGCCGCCGACCACTATGGCCGAAAATAGAACCAGGCGCTCGGCAGGGAAAGCGCAGCTTTCCCCGCTGAGCGTCGACCAATCGGATGCTCAGCGCCATCTTCTCAAGTTGCCGCCAGACCAATCATAGCACAGCGGGGCGGAGCTACATACTTCCATGCTACGACCGACCTGAGCCGTGCGCTCTGGCCGAAAACAGAACCAGGCGCTGGGCATCCAAGACGCCGGTCTCCCCGCTGAGCGCCGACCAATCGGATTCATGGCGCCATGTTTTTGAAGTTTCCGCTGCCCAATCACACAGCGGCTGGCGTCTGCCGCTATTTTATGAATGAACATTACGCGTCCGTCATCTTAAAGCGCGAAATTTGAATTTTTGCAGTATTTAAAACCTAAAAAGCTGTTTTCACAGTACAATCTCACATCAGAGTATATATTCCTAATGCCTATGCTTTTATTAACCCCTTCTTTATACAAATTTCATATGAGCTACATTTCACCATATTGATCTGTTTTTTAATACCTTTTTAACCCCTTCTATTCTATTTGTACTCCTGTTGCTATCTCACTATGTGCTGTACTAAGGCCAATTTCTACATTAACCTCTTCTATGCCATTTCCATTTTAATTTTGTGTCACACTGTTTTGTAGGGTTCAAACTGCTACATTAACCCTTTCCATTCTGTTTGCTATTCAGTAACTGTGTCACTATGTGCTGTACTCATGACATTTGAAAATTAACCTCTTCTATACCATTTCTTATTTATTTTCTCATCCACACTGTTTTATAGGATGTAAGTAGTACATTAACCCCTTCTATTGTCTTGGCTATTCACTACCTATGTCACTATGTGGTCTACTACTGGCATTTGAATACTACCTTTTTTAATACTATTTTTAATTTCATTGATCGTGCAGTTTTTTGTACGCGTGCCAGTGGTACATTAACCCCTTACAGACTGTTCTTTATTTTATTTCTACTTGCAGTGTGTCGTTAGACTGTTAGGAGTACATTAACCCATTATATGCTATTTTGCTTATATTTCATACTAATTAGTCTGTAGGACTACTACCTCTCTTATATTTAACAGTTTGGATGTAATGCTACCTTACCACTGGCTTATTGTCGTGCCAGTGGGACATTAACTACTTTTACATAGAAAATATATTGGTTGCATGGCATTTTGCACTATATGACCCACTGGGGTCCCTTTCATATGCGCGTTGTACATGCACATTTACCGTATATACTCGTGTATAAGCCGACCCGTGTATAAGCCGACCCCCCTACTTTTGCCCCCAAAATCTGGGAAAAACTATTGACTTGTGTATAAGCCGAGGGTGGACCCCAGCACAGGTATACAGCCCCCAGCAGTGTGGTATACAGGCCCCCCCGATGGTATACAGGCCTCCCCAGTGGTAGTATACAGCCCCCAACAGTGTGGTATACAGCAGCCTCCCCAGTGGTATATACAGGCCCCAGCAGTGTTACAGCAGCCTTCCCAGGGTTATATACAGCAGCAGCAGGCCCAGGGGTATATACAGCAGCAGCAGCCCCAGGGTATATACAGCAGCAGCCCCAGGGTATATACAGCAGCAGCCCCATGGTATATACAGCAACAGCCCCATGGTATATAACAGCATAGCAGCCCCATGGTATATACAGCACACTTAAAAGCCCCATGGTATATACAGCAACAGCCCCATGGTATATACAGCAGCAGCCCCATGGTATATACAGCAGCAGCCGCATGGTATATACAGCAGCAGCCCCATGGTATATACACAGCAGCAGCCCGAGGTATACAGGCCCCCCCCAGGCTATATACAGCAGCAGCCTGAGGTATACAGGCCCCCCCAGGCTATATACAGCAGCAGCCCGAGGTATACAGGCCCCCCCAGGCTATATACAGCAGCAGCCCGAGCTATACAGGCCCCCCAGGGTATATACAGCAGCAGCCCCAGGGGATATACAGCAGCAGCCCCATGGTATATACAGCAACAGCCCCATGGTATATACAGCAACAGCCCCATGGTATATACAGCAGCAGCCCCATGGTATATACAGCAGCAGCCCCATGGTATATACAGCAGCAGCCCCATGGTATATACAGCAGCAGCCCGGTATACAGGCCCCCCCCAGCTATATACAGCAGCAGCCCGAGGTATACAGGCCCCCCCAGGCTATATACAGCAGCAGCCCGAGGTATACAGGCCCCCCCAGGCTATATACAGCAGCAGCCCGAGGTATACAGGCCCCCCCAGGCTATATACAGCAGCAGCCCGAGGTATACAGGCCCCCCCAGGCTATATACAGCAGCAGCCCGAGGTATACAGGCCCCCCAGGCTATATACAGCAGCAGCCCGAGGTGTACAGGCCCCCCCAGGCTATATACAGCAGCAGCCCGAGGTATACAGGCTCCCCCCAGGCTCGGGAAACCTGTAAAGGAAGATGATTATACTTATCGCTGTCCGGCTGCCGACCCCGCTCTGCATCGCGCTCCTCCATCTGCATCGCGCTCCTCCATCTTCCGGCTTCCGACTTCCTGTGTTCTGCGCCGACAATGACGTCATTCTCGGCGCCGACAGGAACCCGGAAGATGGAGGATCGCGATGCAGATGGAGGATCGCGATGCAGAGCGGGGACGGCAGCCGGACAGCGATAAGTATAATCATCTTCCTTTAAAGGTTTCCCGAGCCTGGGGGGGGGCCTGTATACTGATGGGGGGGCCTGTATACCTCTGGGGGGGGGGCGCCCGTATAGTGACTCGCGTATAAGCCGAGGGGGTAACTTTTCAGCCCAATTTGTGGGCTGAAAAACTCGGCTTATACGCGAGTATATACGGTACATAATTCTATAACGTGGTAATATTCTGAATCTTTATGCACATTCACCATCTCCGCCACCAGGGGTGCAGTTGCTTAAGGTCCCACTACAGTGCCCGATTAATGTTCATTTTTACATTGGCCTGCCTGTTTCACCATGTACTGCGGAAGTTGCCTTATTTCTTTTTTCACCCTGTTTGGTCACATTGCGCCATTTTACGTTCGCCGTTAATGCCGCTATTTCCCCAACTGCAGAGAGAAAAATAAAAACAACTTTTTCCGCAATAATCACAAAACCATAAATTCAAGGTAAAAATGAACGCTATCTCTGCCATTTTGCCCCAACTTCTGCAACTCCACCCCTGCTGGCGGTTATGCGGAACTTGCCGTCATATCGGTACTTTAACCGCTTTTTTTACAATGTTGGAGCTCTGCATTTACAACGCGCGTCTGAAAGGGCCCTTACATCCATTTGTTTTGCCTTCAAGTCTCTTTTTAAGGACTTTTAACACACTGATTTGCATTCACAACTCCATACAGTCAACATCATTAAATATTTATTTCGTACTCTACAGACGTCCATGATTTGCTTTTCACAGGTTATTGAAATACACACTTTACTTTTATTGTTTTTGCCTATTTATAAATAGTTATTATTGATTGTTTCCTTAACTAGCACACTCTAGCTCATTTTTCATTGGATTCACTGCGTATTCTTACGAAGATGAGCTCTCCAACAAAAAATATCGCTCTTGCCAAGGAGGCTGCATCTACGCCTAAGAAGAAGCGTGCAGAGGAGACTTCAGAAGAGACACGTCTTCCGTTAGATCGTGAGAAGGCTGCTAAGGCAACATGCACTGCTGAGGAGACTTTGGAAGAGACACGTCTTCCCTTAGATAGTGATAAGGCTGCTAAGGCGGAACGCACTGCTGAGGAGACTTCGGAAGAGAGACGTCTTCGCTTAGATAGTGATAAGGCTGCTAAGGCGAAACGCACTTCTGAGGAGACTTCAGAACTGAGACGTATTCGCTTAGATCGTGTTAAGGCTGCTCAGGTCAAACGCATTGCAGAGGAGACTTCGGAAGACAGATGTCTTCGCTTAGATCTTCGTAAGGCTGCTAAGGCGAAACGCACTGCTGAGGAGACTTCTGAAGAGAGACGTCTTCGCTTAGATAGTGATAAGGCTGCTAAGGCGAAACACACTTCTGAGGAGACTTCAGAACAGAGACGTATTCGCTTAGATCGTGTTAAGGCTGCTCATGCGAAATGCATTGCAGGGGAGACTTTGGAACAGAGACGTCTTCGCTTAGATCGTGCTAAGGCTGCTAAAGTGTTACGCATTGCCAAACTCTCTTCTCCACTGAGACGTTTTCGGTTGGATGCTGCGAAGGCTGCTTCGAAGAAACTTATTTCTGAACTGTCTTCCCAAGAAAGAAGCCAACGAATGGCAAAAAGAGCCATGGCTGAGTGTCGCAGACGCAAACAACAAAAACTTCCAGTCACTGAAGAAACGTCTGACAAAGATAGTACTCCTACCTCTTCCTCTACTGACATTCTACAAACTGAACAGCCTTTAACACCTCCTATGACCTCCATGGGAAAAACAAAAGCAAAGCTTGACAAGGAGGCTGTGCGTATGCGCAAGAAGCGTGCGGAAGAGAGTTCTGAAGAAAGACGACTTCGCTTGGACAAGGAAAAGGCTGCTTTGAAGACACGGCTTTCAAAATAGTCTTTGGAAGGAAGGACGGAACGATTAGGCAAAAAATCAATGGCTGCGCGTCAAAGACGCCAACAACAAAAGTTAATGCTTACAGGAGATCGGTCTGATCCTCATACTGCTGCCACCTCTTCGTCTGACCCTCATACTGCTGCCACCTCTTCCTCTGATCCTCATACTGCTGCCTCCTCTTCGTCTGATCCTCATACTGCTGCCACCTCTTCTTCTACTGTGTTAACTACAACTGAACAGCCTTTACCACATCGCAAGGCCACATGTAAACGAAAACACTCTGCTGAGGAGATGCCATACAGCAAACAGTCTAACATTATCCGCAAAAAAAGGACAAGACAGATGCGTCAAGATAAGCTATCTCCTATGTCTAAACAACTCCGCTTGACCCATTTGGCTGCTTCACGTCGTGACGTACGCAAAAGTTCTTCCACTTCAACATTGCAAGAGCCAGAACGGAATATATATTTAACTTCTTCATTTCTTGAATGTTTTGATTCTACGTCCCTTCCACGTCTCATCTATGTAGGATTATACAATAAACATCTACATTTGTTATCTACACCTTTCCTACATCCAATGGGATTTACTGATCAGGATCATGCTATTCTAGAACATACCTGTGGTCCCATGAAGTTAATATGTGAACATTGTGAGGCTCTGCATTTTACTGATGAACGCCCATCAGATAAACACTTTACTCTTTGTTGCCACAAGGGAAAAGTAAAGGTACCATTACCTCAATACCCGGAGGTCTTCCAACGCCTGCTGAAAGGAGAGAGTGAGTACAGTAAAAATTTGATGGAGAATATCAGGAGCATTAATAGTTCTTTTGCTTTTGCCTCCATGGGTGCCCATGTTTCTCCGCCACCTGGACACGGCCCTTACTGTTTCCGAATTCATGGGCAAATTTATCATCGCACGGGAACACTCCATCCTGCTCAAGATCAACCTCCAGCATATGCACAACTGTACATTTTAGATACTGCAAGCGCTACAGAACAACGGCTACACTCTCCAGAAAATGTTAAATGTCATCCTACTTTAATGAGTATCATTGCTCTTCAATTGGATAATATGAATCCCTTTGTTTCGGCCTACAAAATGCTACGTGACGTTGAATTAGAAGAACAACAGAAGGCAGTAGAACATGGCACCGTTATGCCAAATATTATCATGGCCATTAAACAAGACAGTCAGCAAGACCCTAGACGCTATAACAATCCTACTGTCAATGAAGTTGCTGTGGTCTTTGAACATGCTGATGGAGAGCCACCATTCAATAGAGACATTTTAATTCATTTGAAACCTGATCCAAATAACCCCTTGGCCCCAAAAACACAGCAAGTCAGTATTCTACACAGCAATTTAGATGCATTACTGTATCCCTTATTTTTCCCTCATGGAGAACAAGGCTGGCATGAGGGACTCAAGCATCAAGGCCAAATTCAACGCAGGGTTACACAGCTCCAGTATTATTGCTATTTGTGGTCTGTACGGAATCGGTTCAATCCTGTCCTGAATGGTGGCAAACTAACGCAGCAGTACTTAGTGGATGCGTATGTGAAAATCGAGGCAAATCGCTTAAATTTTATCCGTCAGAACCAAAAGGATTTAAAAGTGGAGGATTATTGCGTACTCCAGGAACATCTCCAGAAAAAATCTATTGAGAAAGGTATTCCCATTGGCAAGACGGTCATCTTACCATCTTCCTTTGAAGGCAGTCCAAGAAACATGCAGCAACGCTATCAGGATGCCATGGCTTATATTGTCACCTGATTTTTAGTCGCCCGTGTCTTCAGAATTAAACTCGAAGCCCTATTAAAAGAAATTAACACTGGATTATTTGGCAAAGTTTGTGCAATGGTTCATGTTATTGAATTCCAAAAGCGTGGCTTACCACACGCTCACATTTTGATCATTCTGGATAGCAAATCCAAACTAAGAACTGAGGTTGAAGTGGATGATATAGTTTGGGCTGAAATCCCTGATCCAGCAGAATACCCTGTGTTCCATCAAATTGTGATGCATTCATGGACCCTGTGGACAACACAACCCCAATTCTCCATGTATGGATCTTGGAAAGTGTAAGAAAGGTTTTCCTAAAGATTTCCAAACAAAAACAGTCTTAGCTGAGGATTCATACCCTACTTATCAAAGAAAGGAAGGATCATCCTTTGAACACCATTCAAAGATGATTGATAATTCTTGGGTTGTTCAATATAACCCTTTCCTACTATTAAAATACAATGTCATATTAATGTTGAGGTATGTGCTTCCATTCAAAGTGTAAAATACCTATTCAAATATGTCTACAAAGGACATGATAAAGCCAATCTTGAAATTTGCCAAACTAATATCCACCATGATGAAACACATCAATTCATGGATTCAAGATACATGAGTGCACCGGAGGCAGCTTGGCGAATATTTGCTTACCCGATGCATAGACAATCCCACTCCATTATTCGTCTTGCCGTACATCTCCCACATTCTCAACCACTTTATTTTCATGAGGATGACTCTGTTGAAAACATCAGTTACACAATGCACAGAAAATCCACTCTTATGGCCTACTTTGAGCTGAATGAGAATGACCCACATGCTCAGGATTATTTATACCGCCAAATTCCAGAACACTATGTTTGGAAACAAGGTGCATGGTAAATTAGAAAGCGAGGAGGTTCTTCAGTGATTGGAAGAATGTATACTGTCAGTATGAAAGAACAAGAACGGTACTATTTAAGGTATTGTTACTGCATGTCAAAGGAGCAACAAGTTTTGACAACATTAAGACTGTTAATGAAGTCACATACCCAACTTTTAAAGAGGCGGCATTAGCCCTTGGATTGCTCTTCGATGACAGTGTTTGGAGAAATACTTTATTGGATGCCTGTGTTCTCAACATGCCTGCACAGCTTCGTGATATGTTTGCATATATATGTATTTTTGGTCCTCCAGCTCATCCATTGGAGTTGTGGCAAGAATTTAAACAAGACTTTATCCAAGACTACTGCCATGCATACCACTCCAACACTGAGGAGTGTGAGGATTGTGAAGGATATGCAATGACAGATGTCCAAAATGTTCTAAAATTTCATACCAAAACTTTTACTGATTTTAATCTACCACGACCAAAAAGAAAGCCACACATCGCTCCACAATACAACAAGGATGATGAGTTAAGAAGAGCTCGGGAAATGAAAGCTACCGTATATACTCGTGTATAAGCCGAGTTTTTCAGCCCAAAATTTGGGCTGAAAAGTCTCCCCCTCGGCTTATACACGAGTCAATACGGTAATCTGGATCCAGCTGACTCTTGCTCTGGCCTCTTCTCATGGTGGAACGGGGCTGGGGAGGCTGGAGGAGGCGGGGGGAGGCTGCTGTATGAGTGGCCCCGTCACGTGGGGCCGCTCATTATATATGCACTGCTTCAATCAGCGGCAGGGGGAAGCAGTGCATATGCCCCCAAATGCTGGCACTCACCCCCCCTTGCAAGGACCCCCCCCCGGGCGCTTATATTACCATCCCGGTCTTTGATCCGCGCCACTCCTCGGTGCTGCGTCCTCAGTGCTCCGTCCTGCTACATCCGGGTCTCCGGCCGTCGCGCGATGACGTCATCATGTGACGGCCGGGGATCACGATGTAGCAGGACGGGAGCTGCGAGGACACAGCACCGAGGAGCAGCGCGGATCAGAAGACCGGGATGGTAAGAGAAGCGCCCGGGGGGGGGCCCTTGCAAGGGGGGGTGAGTGCCAGCATTTGGGGCTGCTGTTACCCCAGGGGGCTGCTGGTACCCCCTGGGGGGGTCCTGGGGTGGGTACCCCCAGGGGGCTGCTGGTAGCCCCAGGGGCTGCTGTATAGCCCCTGGGGCTGCTGTATAGCCCTTGGGGCTGCTGGGTACCCCCAGGGGGCTGCTGGATACCCCCAGGGGGCTGCTGGGTACCCCCTGGGGACTGCTGGGTACCCCCAGGGGGCTGCTGGATACCCCCAGGGGGCTGCTGGTACCCTCTACCCCTGGGGGCTGCTGGCTACCCCCAGGGGGCTGCTGGGATACCCCCTGGGGGCTGCTGGGTAACCCCTGGGGGCTGCTGGGTAACCCCATGGGGGCTGCTGGGTACCCCCTGGGGGCTGCTGGGTACCCCCAGGGGGCTGCTGTATAGCCCCTGGGGCTGCTGTATAGCCCTGGGGCTGCTGTATAGCCCTTGGGGCTGCTGTATACCCTGGGGCGTCCTGCTGTATAGCCCCTGGGGCTGCTGTATACCCCTTGGGCTGCTGTATACCCCCTGGGGCTGCTGTATTACCACTGGGGCTGCTGTATAGCCCCTTGGGCTGCTGTATTACCCTGGGGCTGCTGTATAGCCCTTGGGGCTGCTGTATACCCCCTGGGGCTGCTGTATTACCCTGGGGCTGCTGTATTACCCCTGGGGCTGCTGTATACCCCTGGGGCTGCTGTATAGCCCTTGGGGCTGCTGTATTACCCCTGGGGCTGCTGTATACCCCTGGGACTGCTGTATACCCCTGGGGCTGCTGTATACCCCTTGGGGCTGCTGTATACCCCTGGGGCTGCTGTATTACCCTGGGGCTGCTGTATTACCCCTGGGGCTGCTGTATAGCCCCTGGGGCTGTTCGTATAGCCCTTGGGGCTGCTGTATACCCCTGGGGCTGCTGTATTACCCTGGGGCTGCTGTATAGCCCCTGGGGCTGCTGTATACCCCTTGGGGCTGCTGTATACCCCCTGGGGCTGCTGTATTACCCTGGGGCTGCTGTATAGCCCCTGGGGCTGCTGTATTACCCTGGGGCTGCTGTTATTATACCACTGGGGCTGCTGTATTACCACTGGGGTGCTGTATATACCACTGGGTGAGGTCTGCTTGTGTATACCACACTGCTGGGGGCTGTATACCTGTGCTGGGGTCCACCCTCAGCTTATACACGAGTCAATAGGTTTTCCCAGGTTTTGGGGGCAAAGGTAGGGGGGTCGGCTTATACACTGGTCGGCTTATACACGAGTATATACGGTACTTTAAATGACCAACAACTTTTGGCCTATGATGCTATCAATCAAGCTTTACATGATAGAACTCTACAACCTAAGTGCTTTTTCATCGACGGTCCAGGTGGCAGTGGGAAAACATATCTGTATGATTTATTAATTCATGAACTAAGAGGAGAAGGCGAAATTGTTTCACCTGCAGCCAGTACAGGGATTGCAGCTAACTTACTGCAAGGAGGAAGAACCATCCATTCCCTTTATGGAATACCAATTCCAATAAATGAAACATCCGTTTCCAGAATTAAAAATGATACAGATGCTGCACAACATTTGAAAAGTACCAAACTTTTCATTATTGACGAGTCCACTCTGTTATCTAAATATGCATTGCATGTCATAGATCAACTTTTACGGGATGTCATGACAACAGATATCTCCAAGAAAAATACAACACCTTTTGGAGGGAAAGTCATTGTTCTGGGAGGAGACTTTCGACAGTGTCTGCCTATCATCCCTCATGGTACAAGAACTGACATTATAGAGAGTTGTATTAAATACTCACGACAATGGCAGCTTTTCACTCAATTGCCACTCTTCAACAACATGCGTTTCATTGATCCTGATTATAGCAGTTGGTTACTTCAGCTGGGAAATGGTGAATTGTCCAATGATTTCAACCTTGGAGATGATATCATTGAAATCCCACAAGACATGATCTGCACTGGCTCACTCATACTTGCTATATTTGGTGAAAACATTCTCATTGATGTACATAACAATGAAAGCATTCAGATTGCTGCATCACATGCCATTCTTTGTCCTAAAAATGACCATGTGGATATGGTGAACTCTAAGGTTATGGATTGCATTGCTGGTGAATACACTGAATACATTGGTGATGATTCCATTGATCCTGATGAGACAGAAGATCCAGACCAATATCCAGTGGAATTTTTAAATTCACTCACACCAATGGGAATGCCTTCTCATCGCCTCAAATTAAAAATCGGCACCATTGTCATGCTTTTGCGCAACTTTAACAGCAGAAAAGGTCTTTGCAATGGGACTCGCTTGATTGTCATCGCTTTGTTTGACAATATGATTCAAGCAAAAGTCATTACTGGCTCTGCCGAAGGAAATGTGGTGTTTATTCCAAGGATTGATTTATCTCCATCAGAGACTGGCTTACCTTTCAAGTTAAGACGTCGACAATTTCCCGTGAAGCCTGCTTTTGCCATGACCATAAACAAATCCCAAGGCCAAACACTGGAGAAAGTAGGGATTTTTTTGCCAGAACCCGTTTTTGGACATGGACAATTATATGTGGCTTTTTCACGAGTGAAAAGACGATGCAATGTTAAGGTAAGAGTGCTGGATACACCCATTCAAGGCAAATTGCTGCCTAATTCTGAAAAAGTCTTTACTAAAAATATTGTCTATAAGAATATTTTATCTTAAATTCTTTAGATACATATTACATTTACATACATAATGTATGTAACAATGAAAGCATTTCAATTGCTGCATTAGATGCCATTCTTTGCTCTAAAAATGACCATGTGGATATGTGGATATGGTGAACTCTAAGGTTATGGATTGCATTGCTGGTGAATACACTGAATACATTAGTGATGATTCCATTGATCCTGATGAGACTGAAGATCCAGACCAATATCCAGTGGAATTTTTAAATTCACTCACACCAACGGGAATGCCTTCTCATCGCCTCTAATTACAAATCGGCACCATTATCATGCTTTTGCGCAACTTTAACAGCAGAAAAGGTCTTTGAAATGGGACTTGCTTCATTGTCATCACTTTGTTTGCCAATATGATTCAAGCAAAAGTCATTATTGGGTCTGCAGAAGGAAATGTGGTGTTTATTCCAAGGATTTATTTATCTCCATCAGACACTGCCTTATCTTTCAAGTTAAGACGTCGACAATTTCCCATGAAGCCTGCTTTTGCCATGACCATCAACAAATCCCAAGGCCAAAAACTGGAGAAAGTAGGGATTTTTTTTCGCCAGAACCCGTTTTTGGACATGGACAGTTATATGTGGCTTTTTCAGGAGTGAAAACACGATGCAATGTTAAGGTGAAAGTGCTGGATACACCCATTCAAGGCAAATTGCTGTCCAATAGTGAAAAACTCTTTACTACAAATATTCTCTACAATAATATTTTATTTTAAATTCTTTAGATACATATTAGATTTAGATACATAGTTACTTTCTAATTAAACAAAAATATTACAATAAATTAGTTTAGTCATACATGTATAGGAATAAAAGAAAAAAAAAATAGTTTAGCCATAGATGTATAGGAATAGAAAATAACAAACATACCAAAATAAACAGTTTAGTTATAGATAAAGACATTATAATTCTTTATTAGATATAAAATAGTTATTTAAGAAATATAGTCGTTAGTGTTCGTTTTCACTACAAATATAGTCTATAAAAATATTTTACTTTAAATTCTTTAGATACATATTACATTTAGATACATATGTACTTTCTAATTAAAGACAAATATTTGAATTCATTAGTTTAGCCATAGATGTATAGTAATAGAAAAAAAAAAGAAATTATAAAAAAATTAGTTTAACCATAGATGTATAGGAATAGAAAAAAAAATGCCAACAAAATTAGTTTAGTTATAGATAAAGTCATTATAATTACTTATTAGATATAAAATAGTCATTTAAGATATATAGTCGTTAGTTTTAGTTTTTACTAAAAATATATAGTGTATAAAATATTTTCCTTTAAATTCTTTAGATACATATTACATTTAGATGCATAGTTACTTTCTAATTAAACGCACATATTACAATAAATTAGTTTAACAATAGATGTATAGGAATAAAAAAACAAAAAGTCCAAAAAAAATTAGTCTTGCAATAGATGTATAGGAATAGAAAAAAACCTAAATACCAAAAAAATTAGTTTAGTTATAGATAGACATTATAATTACTTATTAGATATAAAATAGTCATTTAAGATATATAGTCGTTAGTTTTACTTTTCACTAAAAATATATAGTGTATAAAAATATTTTCCTTTAAATTCTTTAGATACATATTACATTTAGATACATAGTTACTTTCTAATTAAACGCACATATTACAATAAATTAGTTTAACAATAGATGTATAGGAATAAAAAAACAAAAAGTCCAAAAAAAATTAGTCTTGCAATAGATGTATAGGAATAGAAAAAACCTAAATACCAAAAAAATTAGTTTACTTATAGATAGACATTATAATTACTTATTAGATATAAAATAGTCATTTAAGATATATAGTCGTTAGTTTTAGTTTTCAATAAAAATATAGTGTATAAAAATATTTTAATTTTAATTCTTTAGATGCATATTAGATTTAGATATATAGTTACCGTATATACTCGCGTATAAGCCGAGTTTTTCAGCCCAAAAATTGGGCTGAAAAGTACCCCCCTCGGCTTATACGCGAGTCAGTGCTGTATACCGATGTATACATCGGTACATACCGATGTATACATCGGTATACAGCAGCCCCCGCATCCCCAGTAATGCAGGGCCCCCCCAGCGTCTCTCCGGTCACCTGTAAAGCAAACTATACTTATCAGTGTCCCGCTCGCACCCGCCGCTGCCAACATCCGCGATCCTCCATCTTCATGCGACTCCTTCCTGTTTCTGTGCGCGTCGCCGGCAATGACGTCATTCCCTGCGAAGCGCAAAGGAAACAGGAAGGAGTCGCATGAAGATGGAGGATCGCGGATGTCGGCAGCGGCGGGTGCGAGCGGGACACTGATAAGTATAGTTTGCTTTACAGGTGACCGGAGAGACGCTGGGGGGGCCCTGCATTACTGGGGCTGCCTGTATACTACCGCTGGGGCTGCTATATACCTCTGGGGCCCTGTATACTAACACTTGGGCTGTATATACTACCACTGGGGCTGTATATACCTCTGGGGCCCTGTATACTACCACTGGGGCTGCTATATACCTCTGGGGCCCTGTATACTACCACTGGGGCTGCTATATACCTCTGGGGCCCTGTATACTACCACTGGGGCTGCTATATACCTCTGGGGCCCTGTATACTACCACTGGGGCTGCTATATACCTCTGGGGCCCTGTATACTACCACTGGGGCTGCTATATACCTCTGGGGCCCTGTATACTACCACTGGGGCTGCTATATACCTCTGGGGCCCTGTATACTACCACTGGGGCTGCTATATACCTCTGGGGCCCTGTATACTAACACTGGGGCTGTATATACTACCACTGGGGCTGTATATACCTCTGGGGCCCTGTATACTACCACTGGGGCTGCTATATACCTCTGGGGCCCTGTATACTACCACTGGGGCTGCTATATACCTCTGGGGCCCTGTATACTACCACTGGGGCTGCTATATACCTCTGGGGCCCTGTATACTAACACTGGGGCTGTATATACTACCACTGGGGCTGTATACACTACCACTGGGGCTGTATATACTACCACTGGGGCTGTATATACCTCTGGGGCCCTGTATACTACCACTGGGGCTGTATATACTACCACTGGGGCTGTATATACTACTGGGGCTGCGTGTATACTACCACTGGGGCTGCTGTATCTACCTCTGGGACTGGTGTATACCACACTGCTGGGGGCTGTATACTTGTGCTAGGGTCCACCCTCGGCTTATACACGAGTCAATAGATTTTCCCAGGTTTTGGGGGCAAAAGTAGGGGGTCGGCTTATACACGGGTCGGCTTATACACGAGTATATACGGTACTTTCTAATTTAACACAAATATTAAAATAAATTAGTTTAGCCATAGATGTATAGGAATAAAAAAAAAAATTACAAAAAAATTCGTTTAGCCATATATGTATCGGAATATAAAAAAAAAAAAAAAAAAAAATTATTTTAGTTATAGATAAAGACATTATAATTAGTTAATAGATATAAAATATTTAAGATATATAGTCGTTAGTTTTTTAAGCTTAGAAACATTATTTTTATATTTCATAGTATATGTATATAAACACACATTTTGTTGTAGATTGTAGATGTGTATCATCTAAATGCTTGCATTTAGTGATAAGAACCTGAAGCTCCAGCAGTATAGCTGCTGAGAGATTTCATTTTCTTTTTACAAAGGGTGAGGTTTTTGTGAACAGCTAAGAGACGGGTGGGACGCCTGTTCATACACATCTCTATCTCGAACTGTGTTCTGTACATATAAGTACATACATACATATAGGTACATATTTAGACACATAGGTACATATTTAGACACATAGGGAAAGAATAGACATTTTGATTCTAAATCTGAATTCTTCTGCTATTTGTTGAATTTATAGTGGGAACAAAGCAATTTTGCCACTTGCTGCCTAATTGTGACTTACAGCATTTTTACTGTAAGTTGCATGAAATTTATATTGAATTTGTGGTTTACTTGCGGCAGTTGCGGCACATGTGGTTTCGACAGTTTCAACCACCAAAATCGCAGTTAGCTCTGATTTTTAGTGGTTGCATTTAGTGAATCTGTCGAAGCTGTGCTTGCCGTATTTACTGCAAGCTAACTGGAAGTTCCATATACATTACATGTTACTTGCTGAAAGTGATCTGTAGGTAGGCCCTTTGGTGCCAAGTGCAGAAATTGTATTTTGTTATTCCATACCTTCTGCAAATAGCCGAAAAATATCTGATTTAAAAGGAGTCTAAGTATTAATAATTAGGGATAGAGTAGAGTAGGTCCCACCAGCTGTAAGGCTACCTTCCCGTGGTTGGTGGGGAAACATGTACTGGCTAAATCATAGATTATGTATATTCAATTTATATATGAATGTTAATAATCTGTACAAAACATCGGTGCCAGTATCTGTACGAAAAGCCTTGCCATTAGGGATGGGCGAATCTACTCGTTACTACTCGGTACTCGCCGCCGAGTAGTAAGGGATTCGCCCGACTCGTTACACTGCGAGTAATCTCAGGGATTACTCGCAGTCAGTAACGAGTCCGCAGGGAGCGAAGGAAGAGAGGGGGGAGAAATGCTCCTTACCTCTCTTCCGGCTTCTGCTATGTGCTGTGTGCTGGGCTCTGGGACTTGCGGCTGCGGCAGCTCCAGGGTCCTAGAGCCCGCCTACACAGAGATGTAGCAGAGCTGAGATAGTTCTCAGCCTGCTCACTCCCTGTGCATAGATATGTATATGTATGCACAGGGTTGTGGCAGTGAAGATGTCGTTTTTGGACTGCGTCGGACGGAAGAGGATTTTTGGAGTAAAGATGGAGTCTCTAATGTCTTTTTTGTTTTATTTTTAATAAAAAATTTTTCTCTGTGTTGTGTTTTTTTTTTTATATTGAGTACTGGAAATTCATGGCGGTCATGTCTAATATTGGCGTGACCGCCATAAATTTCGGGCTTAGGGCCAGCTGATAATACAAAGCTGGCCCTAACCTCTTTATTACCCAGCGTGCCAATGCCACCAGGGCCGCTGGAAGAGCGGGGTTCAGCGCCAGAAGATGGCGCTTCAATGAACGCGCCATCTTCTGGGGCGGCTGCGGGATGCAATTTGCAGCGGGGGGTGCCCAGAAAGCTTGGGCATCCCTGCGCTGCGGATTCCAGCCCCCAGCTGCTTAGCTGTACCTGGCTAGACATAGAAATTGCGCGGAGCCCCACGCATTTTTTTTTTTATTATTTCATGAAATTCATGAAATAATAAAAAAAAGGGCTCGCCTATATTCTTGTGTCCGGCCAGGTACAAATAGGCACCTGGGGGTTGGGGGCAGCCCGTCGCTGCCTGCTGGATCTGGCTGGTTACAAAAATACGGCGAAGCCCACGTAATTTTTTTTTTTGAAAAATCTATAAAACAATCCTAAAAAAGGATTGCATCTTTACTAACCCCTCGACCATGGTGGAGGGGTTAATAAAGATGCAGTCCCTTTTATTTATATTGTTTTATGGATTTTTCAGAAAAATTTCACGTGGGCTTCGCCGTATTTCTGGAACCAGCCAGATCCAGCAGGCAGCGACGGGCTGCCCCCAACCCCCAGGTGCCTATTTGTACCTGGCCAGACACAAGAATATAGGCGAGCCCCCTTTTTTTATTATTTCATGAATTTCATGAAATATAAAAAAAAAAAATGCGTAGGGCTCCGCGCAATTTCTATGTCTAGCCAGGTACAGCTAAGCAGCTGGGGCTGGAATCCGCAGCGCAGGGATGCCCAAGCTTTCTGGGCACCCCCCGCTGCAAATTGCAGCCCGCAGCCGCCCCAGAAGATGGCGCGTTCATTGAAGCGCCATCCTCTGGCGCTGAACCCCGCTCTTCCAGTGGCCCTGGTGGCAATGGCTCACTGGGTAATTAAGGGGTTAGGGCCAGCTTTGTATTATCAGCTGGCCCTAAGCCCGAAATTTATGGCGGTCACGCCAATATTAGACATGACCGCCATGAATTTCCAGTAATCAATATAAAAAAAAAACACAGAGAAAATTTTTTATTAAAAATAAAACAAAAAAGCCATTAGGGACTACATCTTTATTTTAAAAATCCTCTTCCGTCCGACGTAGTCCAAAACGCAATCTCAGCTCTGCTACTTCCCTGTCTGTACTTAGACAGACAGGGATGTAGCAGAGCTGAGAACTGACTAAACAGTCAGGATTCAGCTCAGGGCATTAGGACCTGAGCTGAACTCTGCTGTCAGCCAGACTCGCTCTGCTCCGGAGATTCCCGAACAGTGACGCAAGTTAATTTATTCACTGCTCTTGTCACCATTCGGGAATCTCCGGAAACAGAAGCAGAGAGACTCGGGGAGCGAGCCTGCGGCTGAGGCGGCAGCGGCGGCGGAGGCAGGGGTAAGTAGCCGGCCGGGCCGGTGCACCCCCCCTCTCCCCCCTCACCCCCCCTGACCCCCCTTCCCCCCTCCCCCCCTTCAATCTTTTTTTTTTTTTTTTATTATTCTTTAAAAGCCAGTGGCTTTTTGCCGCTGGCTTTAAAAGAATAACATGGGGATTTGCAGGTTTTTCCTCTGCTGCCAGACCCCTTATAGGGTCCGGCAGCAGAGGAATCGCTGCAATACTCGCCTCCCCATTCATTTACATTGGACTCGCTAGACTCGCAATGAGTAGCGAGTCCTGGACTCAGACTCGTTACAGTCTAGCGAGTCCGAGTAATTTAGGATTCGCCCATCTCTACTTGCCATAGAATCATGACATGTACTACATTGACATATACTATACAAACATTGGTAGTTCATAGATACATATCATGTCTTATGTGCATTATTGTCAAATTTGAATGAATAATGTATATATGCATGCTAGACTCCCTATTATTTAGTATCGGGCCACCATCTTAGACATATAATGGACGACTTTGAGTTTCACATTTACTGATGAAAGTGAGGTGCTATTCTCATTGCTTGCCAGCAGCAGACAGCAACCAATGAGAATAGCGCCTCATTTACAATGGTGAATGTGAAACTTAAAATATTTTATGTATTTGAAGTATGGCGCCATACAGCGCGGCGCTCTTCTGATCAGTCGCCGCCTTCAGTGCGCCGAACAATCAGAATAGCGGTGGCCGCTATGCCGACATATTTGAAATATACTGAGTAAACGCTACACAGATTCTAGAATCCCGATGCAATCGCATCGGGCTCACAGCTAGTGTATAAATAAAAGCCTGGATCATTTTCCCACCACTCCATTCCTTCTGATCTTGGGGAGGGTGGATGTGGCTCCTTTTTGTGGGGTTTTTAGGTTATATAGTCAATGATCCAGTTGGACATTTTAGACTAATTTTTTAAGTTTTAATTTTACCTTATTCTACATGTTTGGTGTGTCTCCCAGGTGGCTTGTAGCAAACTTCAAACCAGACTTTTTATGGATATCTTTGAGAAATGGCTTTTTTCTTGCCACTCTTCCATAATGGCCAGATTTGTGCAGTGTACGACTGATTGTTGTCCTATGGACAGACTCTCCCACCTCAGCTGTAGATCTCTGCAGTTCATCCAGAGTGATCATGGGCCTTTTGGCTGCATCTCTGATCATTCTTCTTGTTTGAGATGAAAGTTTAGATCAGAGGTCCCCAACTCCAGGCCTTAAGGCCCGCCAACAGTGCAGGTTTTCAGGATTTCCTTAGTATTGCACAGGTGCTAATGTGATCATCTGCACAGGTCATGATTCCAACCCCTGTGCAATACTAAGGAGATCCTGAAAACCTGCACTGTTGGTGGGCCTTGAGGCCTGGAGTTGGGGACCTCTGGTTTAGATGGACCGCTGTGTCTTGGTAGATTTGCAGTGGTCTGATACTCCTTCCATTTCAATATGATCGCTTGCACAGAGCTCCTTGAGATGTTTAAAACTTGGGAAATCTTTTTGTATCCAAATCCGGCATTAAACTTCACCACAACAGTATCATGGACCTGCCTGGTGTGTTCCTTGGTCTTCATGATGCTCTCTGCACTTGAAACAGAACCCTGAGACTATCACAGCGCAGTGTTTTTGGAGGGGCTAATGCCCCATGTAAGAATCTTTTTAATGTATTAATGCACAAATAAATTTGAGAAATAGAAGACTTGGTCTGTTGCTGGATTTTCTATATTACACTGTGTTGGATTGGACCTTCGTCTGGGCACCAACGTTTTGGGATTATTCCGGTGTAAGCATTTCCCCTCCCCTCCACCTACCAGCATTTATACGGAGACTTGATTACACACAGGTGGATTCTATTTATCATCACCAGTCATTTAGGACAACATTGGATCATTCAGAGATACTCACTGAACTTCTGAAGTGAGTTTGCTGCACTGAAAGTAAAGGGGTCGAATAATATTGTTCTCCCCACTTTTCAGTTTTTTATTTGTTAAAAAAGTTTAAAATATCCAATCAATTTTGTTTAACTTCAAAAGGCTGAAAAGTTCAAGGGGGCCAAATACTTTCATAAGGTACTGTATGTCTTCCAAAACATATGATCCAAGAGGTAATCAGGAGTCATACAGAGATTAACTCCTGATTGCCTTATTTACTACTGAGAACACAGCTGGTCAACACACAAGCCTTCACGTGCAACTCAGAAGCATGAGAAAAAACTCATTTAGGAGTGTCAGAATCATAAGTGTGAACAGAGCCAGATGCCGCTATAACACTGCGAGTTTTGAGCAAAACGCTGTGTGACACTTGTGTTTACCAATGTGTCTGTTGACACTATCTGGAAGTCCTATTGCACGGATGAGCAGTGTAAGATGGCCTATGGTCTGAAGGTACTTGAAGAAGTCTCAGCAGCACACACACACACACACACCAAACTCTCCGTCTAAGTTAGCGAGCTGAGATGAGGAAAGTGCAAACCCTTGCCTATGACCACAGGCGCCACTTCACAACTACATTGCCCACATAACACATCCAAGCTGGTTCGTGCTCTTCACCTTTCCAAGCCATTCAGTGTTCTCAGGCAGATGTGAAACCTGTTTCAGGAAATTGGATCTGAAAAGTCAGACTCAAATTTTTGTCCTCTTTAGCAATATGTTATGAATAGCTAGAGCCTGTATCATGGCCAGATACGTCCAAGTATAAATAAAATCAGAAACATTTATCTTAGAAGCGACAGATTAATTTAGGGTCTTTTTAAGATTAATCTTTAAGATTATGCTATGCATTTGAGGTGGACACAGCTTCCTCCAAGAAAGGAGGATAGGTTTGGTTCAGAGGCTGGTTTAGCTGTATTTACGTTGGTGGTAGGAAGCCACTATGGTGGAATAGTGACTTCTGGTACTGGTCATGGTATCTTGTGGGCATAGGTCCTGCAAGTTTGGGGGCACTAACAATGGGATGTTAGTACCTCACCCCTGGGCTGGTTGTGTTGCGACCATTAGACACTGGGCTGGTTGTGTGTCGGCAGTGGGATAGAAGTAAAGTTGTTTGTGACTCACCGTTGCCAGATGCTCACGTCTCAGGCGATGATTCCCTCGTCACGGTTCCGCGCCTGAGGCTGTGGGGCCCGGTGGTCAGATCAAAAGGGATTAAAGAATGGGTTGATTCTTACTTGTTGTGACGCCACCTGTGGGAGTCTGGTGATTGCATCGGCGCTGCTTGGGCCTGCGGGGGATGAGCGGCAGCTAGATGGGATGCTCCCCACAGGATGAGCAGGGGTCCCCGGAGCCAGGAGCTGCACCAGATGGAATACGGCAGCTCAGTAGTTACTGCGTGCTAGTCCAGAAATGACGCACGGACACATATAGTCGTTTAGTACCTTTACTGGTGACAACAGGTACACTCGACCGGGTGATGAAGTAGGCACTCCTGGAGGTTCCACAGCAAGCAGTGGTGTAGGCTTCCTTCTATCTACAGTTCTGTTGAGGTCGAATGGATATGGAATCCTACCGGACCGGGTTGCACATTCTGGTGGGACGTGTTTCACCTGAGTTTGCTGCACTGAGGGCACTATTGTAATTGTGTAATTACTTCTCCTTCCCTGGGCTCTCATCTGGTGGTGCTTCAGGTGTACAGGGAGCTAGACTCCCTTGTTTGGGGTGCTGGCTTCTCTGCAGCCTGCGATGTGGCTCCTGCAGCTCGGACCCAGTGAAGGGATTGTTAGGGAGAGTCGAAACAACTCTTCTGTCCCTGTAAGTAATTGCCTCCTGTCCTATGACCCCAGTTGCAAGGGTCTCTCACTTTCCGGGTGTGCTGGTATGGGCCTAGTGTGGCTCCAGTACCAGGTCAGTTCTCCTAGCTGTTCACAGTTCTAAAGTGACTGCACACTCCGCTGTTTCTCCCTCCAGGACCCGTATTTATAGGGGGAACTGGCTTAAGGTAACCAGTGGAGCTCCCCCTAGAGGCCTGGGTGAAAAAGGGGTGTAAAAGGTGTGTTGTTAGTTAGTGAGTTTTGCTTGCTGTGTACATTCCATTTGTGTACTAAGAGTTCTGTGGTGCCCCAACCAGAGTGCCAAGGTGCCACATTTGTCATGACCTGCGTCATCATGACCTTGCAGCTCTCTGGTGCCCCTTCCCTATTTTGCTGGCCAATCAGGGGATTGACAGAGGATAAGTGCAGCTGCTCTAATTTATGTTGAATATTGCAGCATGTGCTGTGACGGGATGTATATGTATCACTGGTTCCTGCTAGGAATATATCTATAATATAAAACCCGAAGGCCACTTCCGGAAAACCCGAAGGTTACTTACGTGATGGCCTCCGGACCATGGTGGTGACGTCACCAGCGCGGGGTAGCCGGGCGGTGCCTGGCTACAGGGACCGGCGGAGGAACGCTCCGCTCTCAGAAGTTCCGGCGGTTCTCCCAGCGCCGCCCGCAGACGACCGGCATTAGCCGGTTGTCTCCCGCCCGCCACACATGCGGCTCCCCCGCTCCTGCATCCCCCCGTGGATCCTCCTGCCCCCCCCGCGGCTCTTGCGGCCCCCCTGCGGCTGCTCCTGCCCCCCGTGGCTCCTGCGGGCCCCCGCAGCTACTCCTGCCCCCCTGCGTCTCCTGCAGGCCCCCCGCGGGTCGTCCTGCCCCACCGCGGCTCCTGCGGCCCCCCCTGCTTGCTTCTACTAAAAATAAAAAGAGCCTCATAGAGGATACTCACCCGTCCGCCGGCGCGCTCCATCTATCTCCTCTAGCTCCATGGCTTGAGGACCTGTGGATGCCTGGGAAACCGATCAGCTGATCGGTTTCCCAGGCAACCACAGTCCTGCGAGCCGCCCACACGGTGAGTATCCTCCCATCCATCCTGCCCCTCCCCCTGCCACCACCATCCTGCCCCTCCCCCCCACCGGCTCCAACCTGCCCCCCCCTTCCGCTCCATAGCACACCCCCCCGCCGACTTCATCCTGCCCCTCTTTCCGCTCCATCCTGCCCCCCCTCCCCTCCATCCTGCCTGCCCCCCCGCCCGCTGCATCCTGTCCCCCCCCGGCTCCATCCTGCCCCCCCCCGCCGCCTCCATCCTGCCCCCCCCACAACAGTTCCATCCTGCCCCCCCACAACAGTTCCATCCTGCCCCCCCCGGCTCCATCCTACACCCCGCCCCGCCGACTCCATCCTGCCCCCCTCACACCAGCTCCATCCTGCCCCCCCGCCGGCTCCATCCTGCACCCCCCGCCCACTCCATCCTACCCCCCCACCGCCTCCACCCTGCCCCCCCGTCCACTCCATCCTGCCCCCCCTGCTGACTCCATCCTGCCCCCCCGCCGGCTCCATCCTGCCCCCCCACCCGCTCCATCCTATCCATCTTACTCCCCCGCTGGCTTCATCCTGCCCTCCCCACACCAGCTCCATCCTGCCCCCCGCCGTCTCCATCCTACCCCCCCACCGGCTCCATCCTGCCCCCCCGCCGCCTCCATCCTGCCCCCCCGCCAGCTCCATCCTGCCCCCACCACCTCCATCCTGCCCCGCTCGCTTCATCCTGCCCCCGCCACCATCCCGTCCCGCTCCCTCCATCCTACCCCGCTCGCTCCATCCTGCCCCCCTGCCACCATCCTGCCCCGCTCGCTCCATCCTGCCCCCCCGCCACCATCCTGCCCCGCTGCCTCCATCCTACCCCGCCGCCTTCATCCTGCCTCGCCGGCTCCATCCTGCCCCACCGCCTCCATCCTGTCCCCCGCCACCGTCCTGCCCCGCTCATTCCATCCTGCCCTCTCGCTCTGTCCTGCCCCGCTCGTTCCGTCCTGCCCCGCTCGCTCCATGCTGCCCTGCTCGCACCATCCTGCCCCGCCGCCTCCATCCTGCCCCGCCGGCTCCATCCTGCCTTGCAGCCTCCATCCTGCCCCCACCTCCGCCACCATCCTGCTCCTCCGGCTCCATCCTGCTCCTCCGGCTCCATCCTAACCCTCACCCCCCCCGGTCCATCCTGCCCCCCCTCCGCTCCATCCTGCCCCGCTCACTCCATCCTGCCACCACTCCACCCCCCGTCACCATCCTGCCCCCCTAATCCATCCTGCCCCCCTGGCAGTTAGCGGTCATGTGCCCGATCAGCTGAACGGTTTCCCAGGAAACGACGGGTCCTAAACCCCTGTAGGACCTAGAAGATGAAGGGGAGCGAGCCGGCGGATAGGTGAGTATCCTCACTGAGATTTTTTTATTTTTTGGAGGGAGGAGCGGGAGGGAGCTGAGTATGGCCATATACCATAGTGCTGCTACACATGTACTCTAATGTATCGCCATATACTATAGTGCTGCTATACATGTGCTATAAAATTCCACCATATACTATAGTGAAACTCTACATATACTGTAATATACTGTCATATACTATAGTGCTGCTATACATGTGCTGTAATGTATCGCCATATACTATAGCGCTGCTATACATGTAATTTAATGTACCACCATATACCATAGCGCTGCTATACATGTACTGTAATGTACCACCATATACCATAGCGCTGCTATACATGTACTGTAATGTACCGCCATATACCATAGCGCTGCTATACATGTGCTATAAAATACCCCCATATACTATAGTACACCTGTACATTTACTGTAATATATTGCCATATACTATAGTGCTGCTATACATCTGCTATACTGTACCGCCATATACCATAGTGCTGCTATATCTAATATATAAAACCCGAAGGCTCACTTCCGTCACTTTAGCCAGCACTTCCGTCACTTTGTCATCGCCAAAATGACGTCACCACAGCGCTGCACCCGTCCAGGGTGGACCAACATCCCGGCCCTAAGCGGAGCGGGACTCAGGCAGCCCCGCCACGCTTACAGCCGCCCCTACACTGCCTAAAACACACATCACGGGTGGGAGACGACCGCCGTGATGTGTGCAGCCTGGAGGAGCAGAGGTGTGCCGAACGGTCATGTCGCCGCTCCAGCCTCCTTTCTCCTCACCCCTCCATCCGCATCTCTCCTCACCCCTCCTGCCTCACCTCTCCTCACCCCTCCAGCGCCACCTCTCCTCACCCCTCCAGCCTCCCGCCACATCATACTCTGCTATCCACAGAGCCACCTGTATACTCTGCTACCCACAGAGCTGCCTGTATAATCTGCTACCCTCAGAGCCCCCTGTATACTCTGCTACCCACTGACCCACCTGTATACACACAATTCATTTCACCGCGCTCCCGATGCAATTGCATCGGGCCCCTGACCACTGCACTCTGGCCCGACCATTGCACTCTACCCCGACACTGCACTCTACCCCAACCATTGCACTCTACCCCCACCACTGCACTCTACCCCGCCAACTGCACTCTACCCCAACCACTGCACTCTACCCCCACCACTGCACTCTACCCCCACCACTGCACTCTACCCCCACCACTAGACTCTGCCCCACCACTGCACTCTACCCCGACCACTGCACTCTACCCCAACCACTGCACTCTAGCCCCACCACTGCACTCTACCCTGACCACTGCACTCTACCCCGACCACTGCACTCTAACCCCCACCACTGCACTCTACCCCCACTACTGCACTCTACCCCGACCACTGCACTCTACCCCCACCACTGCACTCTACCCTGACCACTGCACTCTACCTTCACCACTGCACTCTACCCCAACCACTAGACTCTGCCCCTGACCACTAGACTCTGCCCCTGACCACTAGACTCTGCCCCTGACCACTGCACTCTGCCCCTGACCACTGCACTCTGCCCCTGACCACTGCACTCTGCCCTAAAGCAGACTATGAGCCACTGAGCCTCCGTATACTCTGCTAACCACTCAGCCACTGTATAGTCTGCTAACCACTGAGCCCCCATATACTCTAATAACCATAAGCTAGAATACCCGATTCTTAGAATCGGGCCGCCATCTAGTATATATATATTATGTGAGGCATACCAGGAATGTATATAGCTAGTGTGTATTGCACAGACAGAAGTCTGCTGTTATATAAATCCAGCATCGCTTGCTGACACATTGTTCCAAACATCTGTAAGGTGTAAGGGATGATCGGGAAGTGGTAGGCGGCACTTACCATCATAGTTCCTCCCCATGGGTGGGTCACATCTGATACGGTACTGTATAGTGTGACTCCTTCATGATCACATAGTCTGTGATGTCAGCTCGGGTCCTGGAGCTGGAAAAGACGTCTGTGATGTCAGCACATGTTGTGGCTGCAGTGTGCTCTGAGGCTGGGAAGCTTATAACAGATCCTGGTTGGCGATCCCAGTGAGGCAGCTTTCCCTGATATCTGGACTGTCAGGAGACAGTATAAGGAGCAGCCATTACCTGTAATGGTACCTTTACACGCCGCCACAGGATGGTGGCAACAACCGGGTACATGAGAGAAATGATCTTGCACCGCCAAATCAACCCGAGGTAGCGGCGTATGAAGAAGGTTGTTGCCACCGCCAGTGGAGGCACCTGTTTAAGAGCACTGCCCTAAAACAGGTGGTTACCAAGCCGATGGTTGCAGCCTGTATCGGCGTGTAAATAAGGAACAGAAGGGTTGTTTCTACACCATACTATGTACCTGGTATGTACCTGGGGCGTGACATAGCCTCCGGGAAACCACCCCCCTTCAGCGATCATTGGAGGAAGCTCCTGCGTTATGATTGGTTGTCGCTGCATAGGGCGGCATATTTAAGGAGCTGACCAGTCACACTACACAATTGCTCGAGCGTCATGTATTAATCAGCCTCCTGCGCTGCGTGGCCAATCATGATGTTATTGCTTTGTCCTATCAGTGTACCGACGTCTCGTAATCCACAATTGTGGCACGCCTATGTGTTGTCCCTGCTGCAGCAGGTCCGCCCATATTAGCTTGTTGTAGCGGTGTGTAAATGAGGTAAGGTGCTCTGCAGAAGGTAACTTGAGACACCCGGCGGTGTATCCAGAGATAGATGTAACCTACCGTAACGCACCTTGTTGCGGCATGTAAAGGTGGTGCGATTACCGTTTGCAACCGTTTGTGCGTGCTCGTGCACGTGAAGTAGCCGATTGTTGCCACCATCCTGTGGCGGCGTGTAAAGGTACCATCAAAGGTAACCTCAGAGACAGGAGGTTGTATATTGACTGCGGTCAGTGACTGGACAATGTAATACCTCCACTGCATTAATGCAACAGTAGAGGTATCTGAATACTGTGCGGATGTACCCTGCTATTGAGATTAATTATATTGTTTATAATGCCAAAGGTTGGCACATGTATAATTTGCACAATGCGGTTTATGCTGTCTCTAAATAAACCAGCTGGACTTATTTGATAGAAGACTATTTTATATGGTTTTGTGCTGCCGAGTGTGTCCCCAGGATGCGCTACCTCGCAATATAAATATATATATATATATATACCAACATATATATATATATATATATAGCAACCAATGAGCACCGCGTATGCAAAAATCCGTGCTCATTTAAATTAGACGATTATACAGTAGCTGTAACCTGGCGACAGTGACGCATACGCGCTCGCACTACATGTATGGCTGCAGCCAACCCCTGGCACCGGTAACCGCTGCCCCCACCTTACCTCCCCCTCTCCTCCCCATCTTGACTCCCCCTCGCCTCCCGCTGTTCTCACCCGTCACCCATCTTCTCCCTCTGTACAGAGGTCATGTGACAGGGCGTGCTAATGTGACATCACATAGCCCACCCTGTCACATGACCTCTGTACACAGTAGCTGCAGAAGACGCTGAGTAGAACAGAGGGGGGCGAGGGGGATCCTGCTTCCCAGCCTCCATCCTGCCCCCCCCACATCCATCCTGCCCCCCGGCTCCATCCTGCCCCCCGCATGCATCCTGCCTCCCCCTGGCTCCATGCAACCCCCCGCATTCATCCTGCCCCCCCGGCTCCATCCTGCCCCCCTGGCTCCATTCTGTCCCCCACATCCATCCTGCCCTCCCGGCTCCATCCTGCCCCCCGCATCCATCCTGGCCCCCCCTGGCTCCATGCTACTCGCCACGCCCCCCCTGGCTCCATGCTACTCGCCACATTCATCCTGCCCCCCCAGCTTCATCCTGCCCCCTCAGCTCCATCCTGCCCCCTCCGGCTCCATCCTGCCCCCCGCATCCATCCTGCCACACCGACTCCATCCTGCCCCCCCGGCTCCATTCTTCTCCCACCCCCCGGCTTCATCCCGCCCCCGGCTCCATCCTGATCCCCGCATCCATCCTGCCCCCCCGACTCCATCCTGCCCTGCTTGCTCCATCCTGCCTCCCCGGGTCCATCCTGCCCCCACCCCCGAGTCTATCCTGCCCTGCTCGCTCCATCCTGCTCCGCTCGCTCCATCCTGCCCCCCGCATCTGTGGTGCCCCTGCGACCAGGGTGGCTACAGGTAGGAACTGCAGCCAGGCAGGAAGGTAGACAGTTTGTATATCAAACACCTCTAAAACACAATCCACTGGCATTAGACCCAACCTGGAGCCTGGGACTTTAGGCAAGGAAGTGGTAGTAGGGCCAGTTATAAGTGGGTGAGGCGTAGTCATGATAACGGACTAGTATATAAGGGAGAAACAGGAATACTTAGCCAGTAGGCCGGCATAGGCTGAGAGGAACAGATCAAGAGGAGTATCAAGTGCCGAGCAGCCAAGACCAGTAAAGACAGAGTGACCAGAAAAGATAGGAACAATAAAGACCGGACCGGTGCCACCGGGTCCGAGGAAGACGGTAGCGCTGAGAAATTACTGACAAGACAGACTCTACTGAAGTACCCAGGTAGGAAAGAGTCTGGTGATCCCTTGCAAGACAGGGACACCCAAGGCTAGGCTGGGACCAGAGTGTCAGCTCTGAGGGGGACTGAAGTCTCATACCAGCTCCCCAGACAAACTGACAGGGAACACAGATTCCAGATCCGTGTTCCCATTACAGGGTTGGGGGCATAGCAGCAACTAGGAGGACCCGGCTTACCGCCCATATACTTAGGGGGAAGCTACATTGAGGGACCGAGCTGCCACTCTGCAATCCACCCAGAAGAAGAGGAGAGAGAGAATTAGCCTGAAAGGACATATATTCAAGGAGAGAGGGTCTCAGAGTGACAACCTGGCTGCAGAAGGTTCAAGTGTTACCGGAGTCCATTGTTTAAAGCTGTTAAGAACTGAACTGTGCACTGTGTGACTTGGAAGAATTGGAAAGTAAACCCGGTGAACCCTGCTTCAGTGTCAGTGTCTGCTTCAAAGTATAAAGAACTGTTACTGCACCATCTTACCCTGTCAGGAGCTGTACCGACCCGCGGCGGGCTCATCCACCTTGCTGCAGCATCCATCCATCCTCCTGACAGAAGTACACTGCAGCGGTGGTCCCTTCATTGACCACAACCCGTGGGTGGCGTCACGACAAACTCCCTTGTAAATATCCCCCCCATTTATTGCGGAACCCGGGACACGGTCTGGACCAAGACCGCTGTGACATCCCCAGCAGTGCCCTGGTCCGGCACTGAGTACCCCGTGCCAGTGGGCTCCACACATCCATCCTGCCCCGCTTGCTGCATCCTGCTCTGCTTGCTCCATCCTGCTCCCCCCGGCTCCATCCTGCCACGCTTGCTCCATCCTGCCCCGCTCACTCCATCCTGTCCTGCTCACTCCATCCTGCTTCCCCTGCTCCATCCTGCCCCCCCACGCCATCCTGCCCCCCCGGCTCGATCCTGCCCCACTCGGCCATCCTGCCCCGCTCTCTCCATCCTGCCCCCCGCCTCCATCCTGCCCGCTCGTTCCATCCTGCCCCCCACTCCATCCTGCCTCCCCGGCCATCCTGCCCCTCCACTCCATCCTGCCCGTCTCACACCATCCTGCCCCCCCCCACTCCATCCTGCCCCCTCGGCTCCATCCTACCCCCCGCTTGTTCCATTCTGCCCCGCTCGCTCCATCCTGCCCCCCACCTCCATCCTGCCCCACTTGCTCCATCCTGCCCTGCTCTCGCTCCATCCTGCCCCCTGCCTCCATCCTGTCCCCCCTCGCCACCATCCTGCCCCGATTGCTTCATTTTTCCCCCCGGCACCATCCGGCCCCCTGGCTCCATCCTGCCCCCCTGGCTTCATGCCCTGCCGGCTCCATACTGCCCCCCTGCCTCCATCCTGCCGCCCTGGCTCCATGCCCTGCTGGCTCCATCCTGCTCCCCCGTCTCCATCCTGCCCCCCCCACATCTATCCTACTCCCCCAGCTCCATGCTGCCCCGCTCGCTCCATGCTGCCCCGCTCGCTCCATGCTGCCCCGCTTGCTCCATCCTGCCCCCGCCTCCATCCTGCCTCCGCCTCCATCCTGCCCCACCACCATCCTGCCGACCCCTGCCACCATCCTGCCCCCCGTCACCATCCTGCCCCCCGTCACCATCCTGCCCCCCCGCATCCATCCTGCCCCCCCATCCATCCTGCTCCCCCAGCTCCATCCTGCCCCGCTCGCTCCATGCTGCCCCACTCGCTCCATGCTGTTCTGCTCGCTCCATCCTGCCCCCCCGCCACCATCCTGCCCACCTCCACCACCATCCTGCCCCCCCACCACCATCCTGCCCCCTCGTCACCATCCTGCCCCCCGCCGTCACCATCCTGACCCCCTGCTCAATCCTGCCACCCAGCTCCATCCTGCCCCCCAGCAGTTAGCGGTCATTTGACTGATCAGCTGATCGGTTTCCCAGGCAACGACAGGTCCTAAAAGCCTGTAGGACCTAGAAGACGGAGGTGGAGCGAGACGGCGGACAGGTGAGTATCCTCACTGAGGATTTTTTTATTTTTACTTTTACTGTGGAGGAGCAGGGGCCAGGAAGAGCGGGGGGGCCGTGGGGAGCGGAGTATCGCCATATACAATAGTGCTGTAATGTGCTGTAATGTACCTCCATATACTATAGTGCTGCTATACATGCACTGTAATGTACCGCCATATACTATAGTGCTGCTATACATCTACTGTAATGTACCGCCATATACTGTAGTGCTGCTATACATGCACTGTAATGTACCGCCATATACTATAGTGCTGCTATACATGTGCTGTAATGTACCGCCATATACCATAGCGCTGCTATACATGTGCTGTAATGTACCGCCATATACTATAGGCTGCTATACATGTGTAATGTACCGCCATATACTATAGTGCTGCTATACATGTACTGTAATGTACGCCATATACTATAGGCTGCTATACATGTACTGTAATGTACCGCCATATACTATAGCGCTGCTATACATGTGCTGTAATGTACCGCCATATACTATAGTGCTGCTATACATGTAATGACCCATATACTATAGTGCTGCTATACATGTACTATATGTACGCCATATACTATAGTGCTGCTATACATGTACTGTAATGTACCGCCATATACCATAGCGCTGCTATACATGTGCTGTAATGTACCGTCATATACAATAGCGCTGCTATACATGTAATGTAATGTACCGCCATATACTATAGTGCTGCTATACATGTACTATAATGTAGCGCCATATACTATAGTGCTGCTATACATGTGCTGTAATGTACTGCCATATACCATAGCGCTGCTATACATGTAATGTAATGTACCGCCATATACCATAGTGCACCGGTATATGTACTGTAATATACCGCCATATACTGCAGTGCTGCTATACATGTGCTATAATGTACCGCCATGTGCTATAGGGCTGCTATACATGTACTATAATGTACCGCCATATACCATAGCGCTGCTATATATATATATGTAGTTCACTCACGTTGACTGAACAAGTTCTGTCACTCACAGTATGTCAACTACATACATATTCTAGAATACTCGATGCGTTATAATCGGGCCCACATCTAGTATATATATATATATATATATATATATATATATATATACAGTTGTGGCCAAAAGTATTGACACCCCTGCAATTCTGTCAGATAATACTTTGTTTCTTCCTGAAAATGATTGCAATCACAATTTTTTTGGTATTATTATCTTCATTTAATTTGTCTTCAATGAAAAAACACAAAAAGATTTGTCCTAAAGCCAAATTGGATCAAATTCCATACCAAACATAAAAAAGGGTGTGGACAAAAGTATTGCCACTGTTAGAAAAATCATGTGATGCTTCTCTAACTTGTGTAATTAACAGCACCTGTAACTTATCTGTGGCACCTAACAGGTGTTGGCAATAACTAAATCACACTTGCAGCCAGTTGACATGGATTAAAGTTGACTCAACCTCTGTCCTGTGTCCTTGTGTGTACCACATTGAGCATGGAGAAAAGAAAGAAGACCAAAGAACTGTCTGAGGACTTGAGAAACCAAATTATGAGGAAGCATGAGCAATCTCAAGGCTACAAGTCCATCTCCAAAGACCTGAATGTTCGTTGTTCTACCGTGCGCAGTGTCATCAGGAAGTTTAAAGAACCTCGACTAACATTCAAACAAGTTCAAGCTGCTCTGCAGTCCGAGGGTACAACAGTATCAACCCGTACTATCCGTCGGCGTCTGAATGAAAAGGGACTGTATGGTAGGATACCCAAGAAGACCCCACTTCTTACCCCGAGACATAAAAAAGCCAGACTGGAGTTTGCCAAAACTTACCTGAGAAAGCCTAAAACGTTTTGGAAGAATGTTCTCTGGTCAGATGAGGCAAAAGTAGAGCTTTTTGGGCACAGGCATCAACATAGTATTTACAGGAGAAAAAATGAGGCATTCAAAGAAAAGAACACGGTCCCTACAGTCAAACATGGCGGAGGTTCCCTGATGTTTTGGGGTTGCTTTGCTGCCTCTGGCACTGGATTGCTTGACCGTGTGCATGGCATTATGAAGTCTGAAGACTACCAACAAATTTTGTAGCATAATGTAGGGTCCAGTGTGAGAAAGCTTGGTCACCCTCAGAGGTCATGGGTCTTCCAGCAGGACAATGATCCAAAACGCACTTCAAAAAGCACTAGAAAATGGTTTGAGAGAAAGCACTGGAGACTTCTAAGGTGGCCAGCAAGGAGTCCAGACCTGAATCCCATAGAACACCTGTGGAGAGATCTAAAAATGGCAGTTTGGAGAAGGCACCCTTCAAATATCAGGGACCTGGAGCAGTTTGCCAAAGAAGAATAATCTAAAATTCCAGCAGAGCATTGTAAGAAACTCATTGATGGTTACCGGAAGCGGTTGATCGCAGTTATTTTGGCTAAAAGTTGTGCAACCAAGTATTAGGCTGAGGGTGCCAATATTTTTGTCTGGCCCATTTTTGGAGTTTTGTGTGAAATGATCAATGTTTTGCTTTTTGTTTCATTCTCTTTTGTGTTTTTTCATTGAAGACAAATTAAATGAAGATAATAATACCAAAGAATTTGTGATTGCAATCATTTTCAGGAAGAAACTGAGTATTAGCTGACAGAATTGCAGGGGTGTCAATACTTTTGGCCACAACTGTATACACACCACAGTTCAGTAACCATTAAGTGCACAATCTATTATATAATTGTCTAAGGGTTTTTCGTGTCTGTCGCCGAAATCGCGCGCCACACAGAGGCAGCTCATTGATTGCCGCCGAAGGCGGCGACCAATGAGTCCAGACTATGCAAATAGGCCCGAGAATTCAAAGTTCGAATTTCGCGCCTATTTGCAACCTGGCGAGAGCGGCGCATGAGCACCGCAGGTATACACCGTCCATCAGACGGTGGACGCAGCACGCGCGAGCCAGCTGGGTGATGACCGCCGTCAGCCGGTCATGTCCCGGCTGGCGAGCCACTGACCGGAACTCAGCCGCAGCTACCTGTGTCACGGAGGTCCGCGGCGAGCCAGCCGGGAGATAACCGGCGTTAGCCGGTCATCTCCCGGCTGGCGAGCCGCTGACCTTTGTGCTGCACTAGCCGCGGCTGAGCTCCGGTCAGCGGCGAGCCAGCCGGGATCAGGATAGCGGCGCGCGCCATATTTCAAATACACTGTACTCAGTACTGAGTACAGTGTATTTGAAATATGGCACCATGGCGCGCGCCACTATTCTGATTGGTCGGTGCTGAACGCAGGCGGCCAATCAACATAGCGGCGCGCACCACGGCGTCATGTGTAAAAATCCACCGAAGACTTCAGATTTTAAATATGCCGTCGTGTCGAGCGCCGCTATCCTGATTGGTCGCAGCGTTCAGCGCCGACCAATCAGAGAAGCGGCGTGCGGTTTGAATGTGTATTTGAAATATGGTGCTATAGCGCGCGCCGCTATTCTGATTGGTCGACGCTGAACGTGCTGACCATTCAGAATGGCGGCGCGCCATGGCGCTATATTTCAAATATACTGTACTCAGTGCATTTGAAATATGGTGCGCGCCTCTATTCTGATTGGTCGCCACGTTCAGCGCCAACCAATCAGAATAGCGGCGCGCGCCATGGCGCCATATTTCAAATACACTGGGTACAGTGTATTTGAAATATGGCGCCATGGCGCGTGATGCTATCCTGATTGGTCGGCGCTGAACGCGGCAACCAATCAGAATAGTGGCATGCGCTATGGCGCAATATTTCAATTATACTGAGTACAGTGTAATTGAAATATGGCGCTATGGCGCGCGCCGCTATTCTGATTGGTCGGCGCTGAACGTGGCGACCAATCAGAGGAGCGGAATTCAAACCGCGCAGCGCTTCTCTCATTGTCGCCATGGCGCGCGCCACTATCCTGATTGGACGGCGATGAACGCGGCGACCAATCAGAGAAGTGGCGCGCGGTTTGAATGCCGCTCCTCTGATTGGTCGCGGCATTCAGCGCCGACCAATCAGAATAGCGGCGCGCTCCATGGCGCCATATTTCAAATGCACTGTACTCAGTGTATTTGAAATATTGCGCCATAGCGCGCGCCATTCTGAATGGTCAGCACGTTCAGCGTCGACCAATCAGAATAGCGGCGCGCGCTATAGCACCATATTTCAAATACACTGAGTACAGTGTTTTGAAATACGGTGCCATGGCGCGCGCCGCTATCCCAATTTGTCGGCGCTGAACGCGGCGACCAATCAGAGAAGCGGCGTGCGGTTTGAATGCTCCTTTACTCCTATCTACAAGGCTGTCAGTCAATGTGACAAACTCTGTCTACAAGGCCATCAGTCAGTGTGACGTTGTTCATTCCTGTGTACAAGGCTGTCAGTCCGTGTAACATCCTTCACTCCTGTCTACAAGGGTTTCATTTACTGTGACGAACTTCACTTCTTTCTACAAGGCTGTCAGTCTGTGTGACGTCCTTCAGTCCTGTCTTCAAGGTATGTCAGTTATTGTGTCGTCCTTCACTCCTGTCTACAAGGCTGTCAGTCATAGTGTGATGAAGTTTACTCCTGTCTACTAGGTCTGTCAGTCAGAGTGAGTTCTTTCACTCCTTTCTACAAAGCTGTCAGTCTGTGAGATGAACTTCATTCCTATCTACAAGGCTGTCAGTGTGATATCCTGTACTCCAAGCTCTCTCTGTAATAGTGACTTAGTCACTGTAATAGTCACTTCGCACAATGTTCGTAGCGACGCACTACGTCGCGCACATGCGCACAACGATTCTAACGGCAGAGACGTCATCCTACAGTGGGACCAGACTACCCTGGAGCTAGGATTTAGCTGTTAGCAGCGTGCTTACTTTTGACAAGTGGGTAATATGCCATGATGTGTACCATTAGTGGCCTGTCTTATGATCGTATATTGCCGTTCCTATACATATGTAAAGTCACAATTTTTGTCTATTGGGATTAAGTATATACATATGAGATTGATAGCACTATTACAGAGAGAGCTTGTTACATAACAATACCTTTATGACAACAGAACTACTAAAGCCTCATCAAAGGTAATACTATGGCATATCCTCCTACATTGTCACGTCCCTACAACTTATGCATTCCAGATATGCTCATTATTGATATATTTTTTCTAGTTACCAGGTGTAGTATTGGTACCCTTCTTATAAAATCCGTACAAGATTAATTATTAGCAATACCTCAAATTAAAAGGTACATATACATTATTGTTTCTTCACCATGGATAAGTTATTTGCTTCTGAAAATGGATAAATATCTCAAGTATGTTTATGAAAGAAAAGTTGACACGGTTATTTAATAAGGTGTTGGGCTGTAATTGGTTTTTTTGATATGCTAATAGCAATATAATGTGTGAGGCACCGCCGGCATGATCCCCATGGCCGGGGCGCATCACATGCAGGATCAGGGTATGATCCTGTTCACACTGGCCGGTTTGGTAGTGGATGACTATCCTGAACCTATCCTGAACACAATGAGGTTTAATGTGACTAGTGAGTGGCTCATGAGATCGAGGAAGCCCTGAGTAAAGGAATGTAATGAGTGACTGCTGACAGCCCAGGTGGGTGTGTCAGGTGGGTGTGTCCTGAGTAATAGCAGCTCAGGTGGATGTGTCCAGGTGGGTGTGGCAGGCGCGATAAGAACCTGCCAGGTGTGTGTGAGAGAGAGTTGTTGTTGTTGTTGAGTTCAGTCAGTGAGAGAAACCCAGCGAGTGTGGGTGTGAGATCAGAGGAATTCCGTCCCGTGGGGACGAGAGGGAGGCTTGGCCTGCTGCATGCGGCGGGTACCTGTCCCTCTAACCGTCCTTCGATGGTATGTGTGAACCTGTGGCCAGACGCAGGGGTGAAGAGGGCTCCTAGAGTGGGGTACCGAGGCTGATCCTGGAGGGCGCTCGACTCAGGCGTGGGCACTGTCGTTGACTTGGAGACTTGCCACAGGGTGGAGGTTTGGTGGCGGCTGTCGGCCTAAACACGTGGTGAGGAGGCCTTGGTGACGCTCGGTTTGCCCGGTGACTCAGGTTTGCCAATCCCTGCTATGGACCCAGGGGAGCCGCAGTCCATGGATATCGTATGATGGGCTGTGAGCGTGTGTGAAGATGTATGTGATCCATGGATGTGTTAGGATGGATCACATATGGTGTGTAAGAACCCGGTCAGGCTGGAGTCCTGATTCCGGGGTAGTGTGGAGCTGGGGAACTAAAGCCAGGCGGCTGGTTCCGCCATTGGGACCTATAGAGCCCATTGATATATGGTAACTTATGAATTGATAAATGTATGTGGAATGTGTAGATAGGCCGGAGGCCGTAGCCACCATGGGAGCTGTTAGTAGAGCTCCAATGGGGACAGAGAGATGGTTACAGGTCCCCGGTTACTATAATCATTATGTGCAATATAAGTGTTATGTAATGTTATATGTAAATGTATGGTGTATTTATGGAAAGTGTTTATAATCAATGTGAAATGTGTCAAACATGCTACCCGGGTTATGTTGTGATATGTGAAAATAAACGGGTAGACATTGGTTAAATTATAAACACGGGTGTTTTGTCGTTATGCAAGCGGGTTCCCTGGGTGCTACCTTACATATGGTGGAGAATGCGGGCATGCCAGCACGCTGAGTGAGAGCAATGATAACTCGGGGGGTGGTACAGCCGAGGGCTGTGGTGCCGGAGCACCTTATATGGACAGGTTTATATGGACTATTATGTTGATGCACTTTAAATGGACTTGGTTGCTATGGGCGACCGCACGACGCACCCTAGCATCTGGCCGGTGACCCGGCGAGGTCATGAAGACGGCGTGCTCAAGGTTCCAGTGGCCTAGGTGTCACGAAGTTGCCAAGTTAGCGCCACATCCGGATTCCTAAAGGACCCTATGAACTGTGTTTGCCCCTGCTGGTTTAAGCAAGGAGGGGGGAGGTTGGACAGGAGTCACAGGTATACAAACTGGGAGCGGTGCCACAAGGTGTTGTGTGGTGGCCTGACTCCTATGGCAGTGTGTTCATCCCCCACTGGTCTGAACAAGGAGGGGGGAGGTAGGACACTATCTACCGGTGTCTTAGGTATGCAAGCCTGGCACGGCGCCACAGTGTGCAGCGCCGTTGCCCGACTTCTATGGCAGTGTGTTTAACCCTACCCACGGGTGTAAACAAGGAGGGGGTATGTGAGGCACCACCGGCATGATCCCCATGGCCGGGGCGCCATTGGGACCTATAGAGCCCATTGATATATGGTAACTTATGAATTGATAAATGTATGTGGAATGTGTAGACATTGGTTAAATTATAAACACGGGTGTTTTGTCGTTATGCAAGCGGGTTCCCTGGGTGCTACCTCACAAATGATAATGGGTCATTACACTTTATTACTATATGTTCTGTATCTTTGTTTTTATGACATACTAGCTGTAGTACCCGGCTACGCCCGGGTTAATAAATAACTGCTGTTAGCTATAACAAAATAGAATTTGAATATGTCATATTAATGACCTGTAGGAAAATAGAAGCTGAGCTGTGATTGATTGCTATAGGCAGCCTAATAAATCTCCAGCCAACAGTAAACCCTCCCCCTGGCCGGACAGTATATGTTACCTCACACATACACATAATAGACAGCTCATGTGACTGACATCTGCCTTAATTCCCTATATGGCACATGTGTTGCACATTGGCTGTTTTTAATCAGATGTTTATGTTTGGAAAATAAAGATAGCACACATGCGAGGTGAGTTGTGTGAGGTGATTTGTGCACATCTGTGTCTGCCTGTGTGGTGTGTGTGTCCCTGGGGTGTGTATGTGTGTGTCCCTGTGGGGGGGTCTGTGTGGTGTGTGTCTCTGTTGTGTGTGTCTCTTTGTGGTGTGTGTGTGTGTGTGTCCCTGTGGGGTGAGTGCATGTGTCCCTATAGGGTGTGTATGTGTGTGTGTCCCTGTGGGGGGGTCTGTGTGTGTGGTGTATCTGTGTTGTGTGTGTCCTTGTGGTGTGTGTCCTGTGGGTGAGTCATGTGTCCCTTAGGTGTGTATGTGTGTTTCCCTGTGGGGTGAGTGCATGTGTGGGGTTGTGTCTTGTGTTGTTGTGTCTCATTGTGTGTGTGTCCTGTGGGTGGTGACCTATGGGTGGATGGTTGTCCTGTGGGGGGGTCTGTGTGTGTGTGTCTCTGTGTTGTGTGTGTCTCTTGTGGTGTTGTGTCCTGTGGGGTGAGTGCATGTGTCCCTATAGGGTGTATGGTGTGTCCCTTGGGGGTTGTGTGGTGTGTGTGCTCTGTGTATGTGTGTCTCTTTGGTGTGTGTGTTGTGGTTAGTGCATGTGTCGTAAGAGTGTGGGGTGTCCCCATGTGTGGGTGTGTCTCCTTTAGGGACTTTTGGATGTGGTGTATCTTGTTCGTGGTGTGTGGTGAGTATCCATGTTGGGGCTGCACCTTAGCGACTATACACTGCTGTTACTCTTTGTGTGCGTTGGTGTGTATAATGTCCCCGTGCGTGTGAATATCTCATGTTGGGTCCCACCTTAGTGACTATATGCTGGTATGTGCTGTTAGTCTTTGGTGCTGTCATTAAGCCCCTCTCATTCACAAACTGTCAACTGGTAACTGTCACTTTTTCCCATTATGTAGATAGGGGCAAAATTGTTTGGTGAATTGGTAATGTGCTGGGTTTAAATTTCGCCTCACAAACATAGCCTATGACGCTCCGGGGTCGAGACGTGTGACTGTGCAAAATTTTGTGGTTATAGTTGCGACGGTGTAGATGCCAATCCCGGATATACACACATACACACACACATACACACACACACACACACACACACATTCATCTTTATATATTAGACTAGCTGTGAGCCCAATGCGATTGCATCGGGATTCTAGAATCTGGTGTATAGTTTATTAAATTAGAGTTTTAACTAATAATCCAATTATTCCATGATATCTTTCCATCAACTACATATGTTTGCATAGTAGATATCATTTGTGGACAATTGAAGTATTATGTTGTAAGGGTCTTAGAACACAAAGTAGCAAATACGTGTTAATTTCTCAAGTTTCTTTCAGAAATTAATATTAGTATTCTGTCTATTGGCCAGTTTGTGTCAGCCCACCAATCGCATCAAGATGCCCTAACACCTGATGGGTCCCTACTCTAACTAAATCCGAATTGATAAAATTGTTTAAGTCAGCATTTTTTTTAGATTTTTGTAAGGATTTTGATTAAAATAAAAAACTTTTAAAATTTGATACAGAAGTAGTTACCGGCGACAGACTTGCAGCAATTTCGTGCAATGCCTAAAAAAATTGTAGTTAACGTGCGGTAAATGGAGCGAACGTGGCTTCGGCAGGTGCAGCAAATGCAGCCACTAACAAACCACAGGTGACTGCAGTTGATGTGACTGACACTGTCGCAACTACGTTGTCTGCACACACCGCAAGTAAACTACACATTGCATACATGCAATCATGGAAATTACATTAAGTTTGTAGTTGGTTATTACTTTTTGATGAACACTTAAAATGTAGTATATTCCTCAAAAAATGTACAAAAATCTGAACAAAATACCGTGGTAAAATCCAAATGAGAATTTAGGTTTGTCCCTATCTATCTAAATGTGGAGAACACACCTTGCAAATGAGATGTGTGTGAACAGCCGTCCCACCCGTCTCTCAGCTGTTCACAAAAACCTCTCCCTATGCAAAAGAGAAAAAAAATTTCTCAGCACCTATAGTGCTGGAATTTAAAACAGTGGTTTGTATCATCCATTGCAGACATTTGGATGATACACATCTCTCATGTTGTCATAAAAGTGTGTTCATACTAATATATGATATGAAGAATGTAAGAAAAAAGAAAAATATTTTGAAAGACTAAGCTAATTTTTTTTGTTTTGATATTTTTAGTCTTTTTTGTTCCCAATACAATGAAAAGCAGTTTAGTAAAAGGCAAAAGTTCAAGCCAAAATATTCTTATAGACAATATTTTTAGTAAAGACTTTTTCACTATGGGCAGTAATTTGCCTTGAATGGGTGTATCCAGCACTTTCACCTTAACATATGCAATCGTCTTTTCTACTCGTGAAAAAGCCACATATAACTGTCCATGTCCAAAAACGGGTTCTGGCAAAAAAAATCCCTACTTTCTCCAGTGTTTGGCCTTTGGGGATTTGTTGATGGTCATGGCAAAAGCAGGCTTTATTGGAAATTGTCGACGTCTTAACTATAAAGGTAAGCCAATCTCTGATGGAGATAAATCAATCCTTGGAATAAACACCCACATTTCCTTCTGCAGACACCAGTAATGACTTTTGCTTGAATCATATTATCAAACAAAAGCGGTGACAATCAAGCGAGTCCCATTGCAAGACCTTTTCGCTGTTAAAGTTGCGCAAAAGCATGACAATGGTACCAATTTTTAATTTGAGGCGATGAGAAGGCATTCCCGTTGGTGTAAGTGAATTTAAAAATTCCACTGGATATTGGTCTGGATCTTCTGTCAGGATCATCAGGATCAATGGAATCATCACTAATGTATTCAGTGTATTCACCAGCAATGCAATCCATAACCTGAGAGTTCACCATATTCACATGGTCATTTTTAGGACAAAGAATGCATGTGATGCAGCAATCTGAATGCTTTCATTGTTATGTACATCAATGAGAATGTTTTCACCAAATATAGCAAGTATGAGTGAGCCAGTGCAGATCATGTCTTGTGGGATTTCAATGATATCATCTCCAAGGTTGAAATCATTGGACAATTCTCCATTTCCCAGTTGAAGTAACCAACTGCTATAATCAGGATCAATGGAGCGCATGTTGTTGAAGAGTGGCAATTGAGTGAAAAGCTGCCATTGTCGTGAGTATTTAATACAACTCTCTATAATGTCAGTTCTTGTACCATGAGGGATGATAGGCAGACACTGTCGAAAGTCTCCTCCCAGAACAATGACTTTCCTCCAAAAGGTGTTGTATTTTTCTTGGAGATATCTGTTGTCATGACATCCCGTAAAAGTTGATCTATCACATGCAATGCATATTTAGATAACAGAGTGGACTCGTCAATAATGAAAAGTTTGGTACTTTTCAAATGTTGTGCAGCATCTGTATCATTTTTAATTCTGGAAACGGATGTTTCATTTATTGGAATTGGTATTCCGTAAAGTGAATGGATGGTTCTTCCTCCTTGCAGTAAGTTAGCTGCAATCCCTGTACTGGCTGCAGGTGAGACAATTTCGCCTTCTCCTCTTAGTTCATGAATTAATAAATCATACAGGTATGTTTTCCCACTGCCACCTGGGCCATCGATGAAAAAGCACTTAGGTTGTCCACTTCTATCGTGTAAAGCTTGATTGATCGAATCATAGGCCAAAAGTTGTTGGTCATTTAAAGTAGCTTTCATTTGCTGAGCTCTTCTTAACTCATCATCCTTGTTGTATTGTGGGGCGATGTGTGCTTTCTTTTTTGGTCGTGGTAGATTAAAATCAATAAAAGATTTGGCATGAAATTTTAGAACATTTTGGACATCAGTCATAGCATATCCTTCACAATTCTCACACTCCTCAGTGTTGGAGTGATATGCATGGCAGTAGTCTTGGATAAAGTCTTGTTTAAATTCTTGCCACAACTCCAATGGATGAGCTGGAGGACCAAAAATACATATATATGCAAAACATATCACGAATCTGTGCAGGCATGTTGAGAACACAGGCATCCAATAAAGTATTTCTCCAACACTGTCATCGAAGAGCAATCCAAGGGCTAATGCCGCCTCTTTAAAAGTTGGGTATGTGACTTCATTAACAGTCTTAATGTTGTCAAAACTTGTTGCTGCTTTGACATGCAGTAACAACAACCTTAAATAGTACCGTTCTTGTTCTTTCATACTGACAGTATACATTCTTCCAATCACTGAAGAACCTCCTCGCTTTCTAATTTCCCATGCACCTTCTTTCCAAACATAGTGCTCTGGAATTTGGCTGTATAAGTAATCATGAGCATGCGGGTCATTCTCATTCAGCTCAAAGTAGGCCATAAGAGTAGATTTTCTGTGCATTGTGTAACTGATGTTGTCAACAGAGTCATCCTCATGAAAATAAAGTGGTTGAGAATGTGGGAGATGTACGGCAAGGCGAATAATGGAGTGGGATTGTCTATGCATCGGGTAAGCAAATATTCGCCAAGCTGCCTCCGGTGCACTCATGTATCTTGAATCCATGAATTGATGTGTTTCATCATGGTGGATATTGGTTTGGCAAATTTCAAGATTGGCTTTATCATGTCCTTTGTAGACATATTTGAATAGGTATTTAACACTTTGAATGGAAGCACATACCTCAACATTAATATGACACTTGTATTTTAATAGTAGGAAAGGGTTATATTGAACAACCCAAGAATTATCAATCATCTTTGAATGGTGTTCAAAGGATGATCCTTCCTTTCTTTGATAAGTAGGGTATGCATCCTCAGTTAAGGCTGTGGTCACAGTTTTTTTAGTGCCTTTTAAAAACGCATGCTTTTTTACATGCTTTTTTCATGTCAGCATGAGTTTTTTAAGGTCTCTGATGGCTCCCTGCGTTTTTGGCTGCGTTTTTGAATCTGCACATAAAAATAGTGCTTGTAGTATTTTTTTGAGCGTTTTGAAAAACGCATGCGTTTTTGTAGAAAACGCATGCGTTTTTATAACATGGGTTCCTATGGAAAACGCATGCAAAAACGCATGTACAGTTAGTACCTTTTAGTGCCATTCAAAAACGCATGCGTTTCCCATAGGAGCCCATGTTAACAAAAACGCATGCGTTTCCGGAAACGCATGCGTTTTTGTTAACATGGGCTCCTATGGGAAACGCATGCGTTTTTGAATGGCACTAAAAGGTACTAACTGTACATGCGTTTTTGCATGCGTTTTGCATAGGAACCCATGTTATAAAAACGCATGCGTTTTCTACAAAAACGCATGCGTTTTCTACAGAAACGCATGCGTTTTTGGATATGCTCCAAAAACGCATGGGACAGTCACACATGCTTTTTGGCTATTAGGGCATGCGTTTTTTAACATGGGGGCCTATGGGTGCGTTTTTTACATGCGTTTTTGAAAATGCAGGTCTCCAAAAATGCATGTGAAAAATGGTACTGTGACCCCAGCCTAAGACTGTTTTTGTTTGGAAATCTTTAGGAAAACCTTTCTTACACTTTCCAAGATCCATACATGGAGAATTGGGGTTGTGTTGTCCACAGGGTCCATGAATCATGTGTTGCATCACAATTTGATGGAGCACAGGGTATTCTGCTGGATCAGGGATTTCAGCCCAAACTATACTTCAACCTCAGTTCTTAGTTTGGATTTGCTATCCAGAATGATCAAAATGTGAGCGTGTGGTAGGCCACGCTTTTGGAATTCAATAACATGAACCATTGCACAAACTTTGCCAAATAATCCAGTGTTAATTTCTTTCAATAAGGCTTCCAGTTTAATTCTGAAGACACGGGCCACTAAATCAGGTCTATGTTCCACACGCTGCCATGGCTCTAAATTGTTTGTAATCTCCCTCCATTTAGGATTACAGGTCATGGTTACAAAAAGATCCGGTCGTCCAAATTTAGTCACAATAGCCATGGCATCCTGATAGCGTTGCTGCATGTTTCTTGGACTGCCTTCAAAGGAAGATGGTAAAATGACCGTCTTGCCAATGGGAATACCTTTCTCAATAGATTTTTTCTGGAGATGTTCCTGGAGTACGCAATAATCCTCTACTTTTAAATCCTTTTGGTGTTGACGGATAAAATTTAAGCGATTTGCCTCGATTTTCACATACGCATCCACTAAGTACTGCTGTGTTAGTTTGCCACCATTCAGGACAGGATTGAACCGATTCCGTACAGACAGCAAATAGCAGTAATACTGGAGCTGTGTAACCCTGCGTGGACTTTGGCCTTGATGCTTGAGTCCCTCATGCCGGCCTTGTTCTCCATGAGGGAAAAATAAGGGATAGAGTAATGCATCTAAATTGCTGTGTAGAATACTGACTTGCTGTGTTTTTTGGGCCAAGGGGTTATTTGGATCAGTTTTCAAATTAATTAAAATGTCTCTATTGAATGGTGGCTCTCCATCAGCATTTTCAAAGACCACAGCAACTTCATTGACAGTAGGATTGTTATAGCGTCTAGGGTCTTGCTGTCTGTCTTGTTTAATGGTCATGATAATATTTGGCATAACGGTGCCATGTTCTACTGCCTTCTGTTGTTCTTCTAATTCAACGTCACGTAGCATTTTGTAGGCCGAAACAAAGGGATTAATATTATCCAATTGAAGAGCAATGATACTCATTAAAGTAGGATGACATTTAACATTTTCTGGAGACTGTAGCTGTTGTTCTATAGCGCTTGCAGTATCTAAAATGTACAGTTGTGCATATGCTGGAGGTTGATCTTGAGCAGGATGGAGTGTTCCAGTGCGATGATAAATTTGCCCATGAATACGGAAACAGTAAGGGCCGTGTCCAGGTGGTAGAGAAACATGGGCACCCATGGAGGCAAAAGCAAAAGAACTATTAATGCTCCTGATATTCTCCATCAAATTTCGACTGTACTCACTCTCTCCTTTCAGCAGGCGTTGGAAGACCTCCGGGTATTGAGGTAATGGTACCTTTACTTTTCCCTTGTGGCAACAAAGACTAAACTGTTGATCTGATGGGCGTTCGGCAGTAAAATGCAGAGCCTCACAATATTCACATATTAACTTCATGGGACAACAGGTATGTTCTAGAATAGCATGATCCTGATCAGTAAATGCCATTGGATGTAGGAGAAGTGTAGATAACAAACGTAGATTTTTATTGTGTAATCCTACATAGATGAAACGTGGAAGGGACGTAGATTCAACACATTCCATAAATGAAGAAGTTGAATATATATTCCGTTCTGCCTCTTGCATGTTGAAGTGGAAGAAGAACTTTTGCGTAGGTCACGACGTGATGCAGCCAAATGGGTCAAGCGGACTTGTTTAGACGTAGGAGACTCCGTATCTTGACGTATCTGTCTTGTCCTTTTAAGCCTCATAATTTTATACTGTTTGCTGTATGGCGTCTCCTCAGCAGAGTGTTTTCGTTTACATGTGGCCTTGCGATGTGGTAAAGGCTGTTCAGTTGTAGTTAACACAGTAGAAGAAGAAGAGGTGTTGGCAGCAGTATGAGATTCAGACGAAGAGGGTGGCAGCAGTATGATGGTCAGACGAAGAGGTGGCAGCAGTATGAGGATCAGACGGATCTCCTGTAGGCATTAACTTTTGTTGTTTGCGTCTTTGACGCGCAGCCATTTATTTTTTGGCTAATCGTTCCTTCCTTCCTTCCAAAGACTCTTTTGAAACCCGTGTCTTCAAAGCAGCCTTTTCCTTGTCCAAGCGAAGTCGTCTTTCTTCAGAACTCTCCTCCGCACGCTTCTTGCGCATACGCACAGCCTCCTTGTCAACCTTTGCTTTTTTTTTCCCATGGAGGTCATGGGAGGTGTTAAAGGCTGTTCACTTTGTAGAATGTCAGTAAACGAAGAGGCAGGAGTAGTATCTTTGTCAGACGGTTCTTCAGTGGCTCTAAGTTGTTGTTGTTTGCGTCTGCGACGCTCAGCCATAGCTCTTTTTGCCATTCGTTGGCTTCTTTCTTCGGAAGACAGTTCAGAAATACGTTTCTTCGAAGCAGCCTTCGCAGCATCCAACCAAAAACATCTCAGTGGAGAAGAGATTTTGGCAATGCGTTTCGCTTTAGCAGCCTTAGCACGATCTAACCGAAGACGTCTCTATTCCGAAGTCTCCTCTGCAATGCGTTTCGCCTGAGCAGCCTTAACACGATGTAACCGAAGACGTCTCTCTTCCAAAGTCTCCTCTGCAGTGCGTTTCGCCTTAGCAGCCTTACCACGATCTAACCGAAGACGTCTCTCTTCCGAAGTCTCCTCTGCAATGCGTTTCGCTTTAGCAGCCTTAGCACGATCTAACCGAAGACGTCTCTCTTCCGAAGTCTCCTCTGCACGCTTCTTCTTAGGCGTAGATGCAGCCTCCTTGGCAAGAGCGATATTTTTTGTTGGAGAGCTCATCTTCGTAAGAATAGGCAGTGAATCCAATCCAAAATGAGCTAGAGTGTGTTAGTTAAGGAAACAATCAATAATAACTATGTCTAAATAGGCAAAAACAATAAAAAGAAAGTGTATATTTCAATAACCTGTGAAAAGCAAATCAAGGACTTCTTTAGAGTGTGAAACAAATATTTAATGATGTTTACTGTATGGAGTTGTGAATGGAAATCAGTGTGTTTAAAGTCCTTAAAAAGAGACTTGAAGGCAAGACAAATGGATGTAAGGGCCCTTTCAGACGCGCGTTGTAAATGCAGAGTTCCAACATTGTAAAAATAGCGGTTAAAGTACCGATATGACGGCAAGTTCCGCATAACCGCCAGCAGGGGTGGAGTTACAGAAGTTGGGGCAAAATGGCAGAGGTAGCGTTCATTTTTACCTTGAACTTAGGGTTTTGTGATTATTGCGGAAGTAGTGGTTTTTATCTTTCTCTTTGCAGTTGGGGAAATAGCGGCATTAGAGGCGAGCGTCAAATGGCGCAATGTGACCAAGCAGGGTGAAAAAAGAAATAAGGCAACTTCCGCAGGTCAATGTAAAAATGAACGTTAATCCGGCGATGTAGCGGGACCTTACGCAATTGCACCCCTGGTGGCGGGTATGGGGAACTTGCGTTAATATTGGGAATATTACCACATGTTATGGAATTATGTAAATCTGCATGTACAACGCGCATGTGAAAGGGGCCCCAGTCGGTCATATAGTGCAAAATGCCATGCAACCAATATATTTGGTATGTAAAAGTAGTTAATGTCCCACTGGCACGACAATAAGGCAGTGGTAAGGTAGCATTACATCCAAACTGTTAAATATAAGACAGGTAGTAGTCCTACAGACTCATTAGTATGAAATATAATCAAAATGACATATAATAGGTTAATGTACTCCTAACAGTCTAACGACACACTCCTAAGTAGAAATAAAATATAGAACAGTCTGTAAGGGGTTAATGTACCACTGGCACGCGTACAAAATACTGCACGATCAATAAAATTACAAATAGTATTAAAGAAGTTAGTATTCAAATGGCAGTAGTAGACCACATAGTGACATAGGCAGTGAATAGCCAAGACAATAGAAGGGGTTAATGTACTACTTACATCCTATAAAACAGTGTGGATGAGAAAATAAATAACAAATGGTATAGAAGAGGTTAATTTTCAAATGTCATGAGTACAGCACTAGTGACACAGTTAGTGAATAGCAAACAGAATGGAAGGGGTTAATGTAGCAGTTTGAACCTATAAAACAGTGTGGATGAGAAAATAAATAACAAATGGTATAGAAGAGGTTAATTTTCAAATGTCATGAGTACAGCACATAGTGACACAGTTAGTGAAAGCAAACAGAATGGAAGGGGTTAATGTAGCAGTTTGAACTCTATAAAACAGTGTGACAGAAAATTAAAATGCAAATGGCATAGAAGAGGTTAATGTAGAAATGGCTTTAGTACAGCACATAGTGAGATAGCAAGTGGAGCACAAATAGAATAGAAGGGGTTAAAAAGGTATTAAAAAAACAGGTCAATATGGTGACATGTAGCTCATATGAAATTTGTATAAAGAAGAGGTTAATATAAGCATAGGCATTAGGAATATATACTCTGATGTGAGATTGTACTGTGAAAACAGCTTTTTAGGTTTTAAATAGTTCAAAAATTCAAATTTCGCGCTTTAAGATGACGGACGCGAATGTTCATTCATAAAATAGCGGCAGACGCCAGCCGCTGTGGGATTGGGCAGCGGAAACTTCATAAATATGGCGCCGTGAATCCGATTGGTCGGCGCTATGCGGGAAGACCGGCGACTTGGATGCCCAGCGCCTGGTTCTGTTTTCGGCCAGAGCGCAAGGCTCAGGTCGGTCGTAGCGTGGTAGTATGTAGCTCCGCCCCGCTGTGCTATGATTGGTCTGGCGGCAACTTCAGAAGATGGCGCTGAGCATCCGATTGGTCGGCGCTCAGCGGGGAAATCCGCGCTTTCCCTGCCGAGCGCCTGGTTCAATTTTCGGCCATAGTGGTCGGCGGCATCGGGGTCGCCGCTTTTAGCGCGGAACGCCGCGCTTGGAGCGCCGAACTCGGCGCCGAATTGTGGAAGTGTGTGGGAGTGTGTGGCGGCGCTCAGCGCTTTCCCCGCTGAGCGACGACCAATCGGAATCAGACAGCCATCTACCGTGACCAATCACAATCGCGGCGCAATTTTTGAAAATACACAGCGGCCAATCACAATCGCGCCTCATTTCTCAATGCATCTCTATGGGAAGGGGAGCTGAGAATGCGATTGGTCGGCGGTCAGCGGGAAGACCGGCAAGTTGTATGGGCGGCGCCTGAATGAGTGTTCGGCCACAGCGGTCTGATGCACCGCGGAGGCCGCTAGAAGCGCCAAAGTTTGCGCTTGTAGCGCAGAAGTCGGCGCTTGCAGCGGCGAAGTGTCCGAACTGTGGCGCAGGCTCCATGCAGCGCCGATTGGTGCAAGATAGTAAAAGTGGTGAAAATAAAAGATTGCAAAAGAGGTGAAAATAAAACTTAGCATCAGGAATATAGACTCTGATGTGAAAAGGTATCTTTCAAAAAGGATATCTTAGCTGATAAATCGCAGAACCCGATCCGGTGCTTGCTTCCCGACGGCCCTCACGAAGGATGGATATCTTGGCTGAAATATAGTCCAACAGATGGTCCGGCGGTAGCTTCTCGTCCTCCCTCAAACAGGATACGCAGAGGTGGAATGATGTGTTGAAAAAGATTCAAATTTCGCGCTATAAATAGCGGCCTTATCTCATTGGTGGGCGGCAACCTCAGAAAGATGGCACCATGAATGTGATTGGTCGCGGTGTATTTTAGAAGTTGGCGCCGTGATTGGAGGGCGCCTTCCCATAGGGATACATGGAGAAATGAGGCGCTAATGTGATTGGTCGCGGTGTATTTTCAAAAATGGTGCCGTGATTGTGATTGGAGGGCGCCTTCCCATAGGGATACATGGAGGAATGAGGCGCGATTGTGATTGGTCGCGGTGTATTTTCAAAAATGGCGCCGTGATTGTGATTGGAGGGCGCCTTCCCATAGGGATACATGGAGGAATGAGGCACGATTGTGATTGGTCGCGGTGTATTTTCAAAAATTGCGCCGTGATTGTGATTGGAGGGCGCCTTTGCATAGGGATACATGGAGGAATGAGACGCGATTGTGATTGGTCGCTGTAGATAGCGGTTTGATTCCGATTGGTCGGCGCTCAGCGGGGAAAGCGGCGCTTTCCCTGCCGAGCGTCTGGTTCGATTTTCGGCCACGCCGTTCGGGAGGGTGGAAGTCTGTAGCTCTGCGCCGCTGTGTTGTGATTGGACATGGGCAACTTCACACAGTAGCGCTGTGATTCCGATTGGTCGGCGCTCAGCGGGGAAAGCCGCGCTTTCCCTGCCGAGGTCCAGGTTCGATTTTCGGCCATAGTGGTGGGTGGCATCGGGCATCGAATTTTTTTTTTTTTGTATTGGATTAATTTGATTGTATTTTAATTTGTAAATGTTATTAATATTTTAATTGTATTTATTAGTTTTTTGTTTTTTTTTATTATTATTTATTATTTTTATTCTTATTTATTATTTTATTATTTATTATTTGTATAAATATTATATTAATGTCTTATTTTTCATGTTTTTTCTTTTTTTTTTTTTGAAGAATTTGATTTAATTTTAATTAGTTAATGTTATAAATAATTTAATTGTATATATTTTTATTTTAATTATTTGTATGTGTATGTATTTTGTGCGGTGTAGCGGGGCGGACAGGCGGCTGGGCATGGGGATGTAGTATACCATAGCGGTGTACACTACAGCCCCATGCCGGCGGCGAGGGGGGAGCGGGGCGGACAGGGGGCTGGGCATGGGGCTGCAGTACACTACAGCCCAATGCTCGGCGGTGTAGCGGGGCGGACAGGCAGCTGGGCATGGGGCTGTAGTATACCATAGCGGTGTACACTACAGCCCCATGCTCGGGATGGCGGGGTAGAGGTGGGGGCATGTTGGTGGGCTCTGTTGGTGGTTTTGTTTGCGGGGCAACGGCTTGCAATGCACGCTTCGCGGGCAATGCTTCGCGGGGGCGTGGCCCCAGAACAGAGCCCCAGAGAAAGTGCCGAGCCATGCGAACAAAGCCACGGAAGTAGCTCCGGACACGACGGAAGTGGCCTACGGCAATTATATATTAGATGAACCAGCTGTAACATGATCAAGGCATGTGACGCCGAAACGTTGTGGACAAACAGCTATTTGTTTTGAGATCAGAACCAAATAAACTATATTTTGCTTCACATTAACTAAAACTGGACTTCATTTTTCAACTTGTGTGTGACAGAAATAATCTCTATAATAGGACAGCATAAATATAATCGAAATTTCATGGATAATATCAGAAGCATCAACAGTTCACATGCATTTGCATCATCTGGTGCCAACATTGCACCACCACCTGGATTTGGATCATATTGTTTCAAATTTCATGACCAGATCTATCATCGTACTGGAACACTGTACCCAGAAGTAGGAGAACCACCAAAATTTGCACAATTATAAATCCTTGATGCAAATGAGGCTACAGAAGAAAGGATGAATGTGAAAGAAAATGAAAAGTGTAATGTGGAACTCATGAATCTGCAAATTTGCACTTCACTAATCCCTTATGGTACCTTTACACGCCGCGACGGCAGGCTGGATACATCCCGCTACAGGCTACAAATGTAGCTTGTAGCGTCAATGTAGCCCGTCGTAGCGGCGTCTGAAGACGCGACGCTACAGCCGGCGACAGATACATCTGTTTATGGGCTCTGCTCGAAAACAGATGGCTACATCGCCGATGGTAGCGAGCTGTATCGGCGTGTAAAGAAGCACCGGAAGGGAACTCTGGACACCCTGCGATGTAGCTGCAATGTAGCTAAGGCGTGACCCAGGCTCCGGGATACCCCGCCCCATCACCGATCATTGGAGGAAGCTCCTGCATGACGATTGGTAGTCGCTGCCTAGGGCGGCATATTTAAGGAGCTGACCAGTCACACTACACAATCGCTCGAGCGTGCTGTATTACTCAGCCTCCTGCGATGCCTGGCCAATCATGATGATATTGCGATGTCCTATCATCGTACGGACGGCTCGTAATCCAAGATTGTGGCACGCCTATGTGCTGTCCCTGCTGCACCAGGTCCTCCCATAGTAGCTGGTTGTAGGGGTGTGTACATGAGCTACAGCTGGCTACTTGAGACACCCGGCGATGTAGCTAGCTACAGATGTAGCGTGGCGTAGCGCACCTTATGGCGGCGTGTAAAGAGGGTGCGTTGACCGTTTGTAGCCGTTTGAGCGTGCTCGTGCACGTGAAGTAGCGGGATGTATCCAGCCTGCCGTCACGGCGTGTAAAGGTACCTTTAGTTATATTAAAAGCTTGTAGGAAAGCGATTATAACTTTGAGGAAGCTGCGTAAATGCGGCACTGGAGTTTCTCCACTTCCTTAGTGAAGTGCAAATTTGCATATATCTGAGAGGAGAGAGGTGGCTACAATCTCCTCACCTACTCTGCTGTCTCCATAAGGTTGATAGCAAGTTCCAAGGCAGAAAAGAATGAGGTAAAGTTTTTGTTGTTGGTGGAGATTTTAGGCAATGTCTTCCAGTTATAACAAATGGAACAAGAATAGATGTGATTGAGTCAAGTTTAAAAATGGCTGATCTTTGGCAACAGTTTACTAAACTACAACTCACTAACAACATGCGATCCTCAGACCCAGATTATAGCAATTGGCTTCTCAAGCTTGGTAATGGTGATCTTACCAATGAATACAATCTTGGAGAAGATATTATTGAAATACCGGAAGACATGTTGTGTACTGCCTGCATTGTAACTGATGTTTTTGGACAACGTATTGAAATTGATGTAAATGACCAAAGTAGTGTTGACAGAGCCTCTACCCATGCAATTCTGTGTCCCAAAAATGATGATGTGGCTCTGCTAAATGCCCGTGTGATGGATAGAATGTCTGGAGAGTATACTGTGTTCACCAGTGATGATCCAATGGATGTAGATAATGAATATCAAGAGTATTATCCGGTTGAATTGTTACCGTATATACTCGCGTATAAGCCGAGTTTTTCAGCCCAAAAATTGGGCTGAAAAGTACCCCCCTCGGCTTATACGCGAGTCAGTGCTGTATACCGATGTATACATCGGTACATACCGATGTATACATCGGTATACAGCAGCCCCCGCATCCCCAGTAATGCAGGGCCCCCCCAGCGTCTCTCCGGTCACCTGTAAAGCAAACTATACTTATCAGTGTCCCGCTCGCACCCGCTCGCAGCTGCCGTACGCGATCCTCCATCTTCATGCGTCTTCTTCCTGTTTCTGTGCTCGTCGCCGGCAATGACGTCATTCCCTGCGACGAGCACAGGAAACAGGAAGAAGTCGCATGAAGATGGAGGATCGCGATGTCTGCAGCGGCGGGCGCGGACAGCGGGACACTGATAAGTATAGTTTGCTTTACAGGTGACCGGAGAGACGCTGGGGGGGCCCTGCATTACTGGGGCTGCCTGTATACTACCGCTGGGGCTGCTATATACCTCTGGGGCCCTGTATACTAACACTGGGGCTGTATATACTACCACTGGGGCTGTATATACCTCTGGGGCCCTGTATACTACCACTGGGGCTGCTATATACCTCTGGGGCCCTGTATACTAACACTGGGGCTGTATATACTACCACTGGGGCTGTATATACCTCTGGGGCCCTGTATACTACCACTGGGGCTGCTATATACCTCTGGGGCCCTGTATACTAACACTGGGGCTGTATATACTACCACTGGGGCTGTATATACCTCTGGGGCCCTGTATACTACCACTGGGGCTGCTATATACCTCTAGGGCCCTGTATACTAACACTGGGGCTGTATATACTACCACTGGGGCTGTATATACCTCTGGGGCCCTGTATACTATCACTGGGGCTGCTATATACCTCTGGGACCCTGTATACTACCACTGGGGCTGTATAAACTACCACTAGGGCTGTATATACTACCACTGGGGCTGTATATACTACTAGGGCTGCGTCTATACTACCACTGGGGCTGTATATACCACTGGGCTGTATATACTACTGGGGCTGCGTGTATACTACCACTGGGGCTGCTGTATCTACCTCTGGGACTGGTGTATACCACACTGCTGGGGGCTGTATACTTGTGCTAGGGTCCACCCTCGGCTTATACACGAGTCAATAGATTTTCCCAGGTTTTGGGGGCAAAAGTAGGGGGGTCGGCTTATACACGGGTCGGCTTATACACGAGTATATACGGTAAATAGTGTTACACCATCAGGAATGCCATACCACAGACTTCAAGTTAAAGTTGGGACAATTGTGATGTTGCTGCGGAATCTTGATACAAAGAGTTGTCTATGTAATGGAACTAGGCTTATTGTAACTGGACTCCTTTCCCATGTTATTCAAACAAGAGTCATCAGTGGATCAGCAAAAGGACACGATGTCTTCATTCCACGCATAGACTTATGTCCTTCAGATACAGGTCTTCCATTTAGGCTTCAACGTTGGCAATTTCTAGTCAAACCAGCTTTTGCCATGACTATAAACAAGTCACAAGGCCAAACTTTACATCGTGTTTGCATATATTTACCGGAGCCAGTTTTTGGTCATGGACAACTGTATGTTGCATTTTCTCGGGTGAAAATGAGGTGCAATGTGAAGTTACAAGTCATCGAGACCCCTTTACAAGGACACTTGATTAAAGACAGTCCAAAAGTTTTCACCAAAAATGTGGTCTACAAAAATATGTTAGGTTGATTTACACATAGATAGGTAAATTTATAGTTAGAAAGGAAAAAAGAAGAATCGATCTAAATCTATAGATAATACATAGGGCCACGTCACGCACACAGATAATTGTGCAGATATTGTTCGCAGATCTCTGGTTGCAGTGAAATCATGGACACATTGTTACATTTGTACACAGCCACAAAATGGAGCAATGTGTCCATGATTTCACTGCAACCAGAGATCTGCAAACAATATCTGCACAGATATCTGTGTGTGTGACGTGGCCCATAGTTAGATGATAGATAGATAGATAGATAGATAGATAAAGATGTATTGTAAAATCTCTTTATTATATAGATATAAAAAAAATGCACAAAAAATACATTTAAAATACATAGATAATTAATAGTGAGATAAGAGATAGTATATAGGTATATATATATATATATATAGGTATAGATAAATACATTAGTGTGATAAAAGATTATATATTTTTTTTATAGTAAGGTGATCACACATTTAAGTATAAGATGGGAGATGTGTATCATCCAAATGTTAAATTTGGTGATATGAATCCAGATGTCAAGTAATGTTCCAGTATTGTAGATACTGAGAACTTTAATTTTTTTTTTAATAAGGCTGGCTTTTTTGAACAGCTAGAGAGACGGGTGGGACGGCTGTTCACCACATCACCATCGCAAGGTGTGGTCTGTATAGATAGATAGATAGATACATACATACAAAGATACATAGATAGATAGTTTGATAGATAGTTTGATTGATAGATAGATAGATAGATAGATACTAAAGACCCTGTTATGGTGGGTTTACACGCCGCGATATCATTTCGATATCGCAACTCAATGGCGCGGGAGCGCGCAATTAGTGCACGTTCCTGCCGGATCGCATTGAATGTTTAGACGCTGCGATATCGAAATACAACGTCCGTGCGATGTCTCCGCCTCCCAACCCAGGATCGCATAGTTAACATGGGAGTGAATGGGTGACGTATCAAATCGCATCGTAATTGGGCGTTTACACAGCACGATCGGCTCCAATCTCCCTTCAATATCGGGGCATTGAATAGCACGCTCATTCGATCCCCGATATCGCATTGACATCGTTCCTGCATCGTATTGGACGTTCACACCATACAACGCAGGAACGATATCGGGTCCAACGATCGAAACACGTGACTTTTCATTGAAATTGTACTGCGATATCGCGACGTGTAAACCCGCCATTACACCTTCAGATAATCTGTCAGATCCTGTTTGTAGATCTATTGTTGCAGTGAAATCATGGACACATTGTTCCATTTTGTGGCTGTGCACAAATAGAACAATGTATCCATGATTTCACTGCAACCAGAGATCTGTGAACAAGATCTGACAGATTATCTGAAGGTGTAACAGGGCCTTTAGATAGATACATAGATAGATAGTTTGATAGATAGATACATGATAGGCGGCCGTCACACACTACGATTTTGTGTGGGAACTCAATAACGATGTCAGTGGTGCGCGCTTGTGAACAACATGTTAGTGAGGTGTCACATGTATAGATAACGTTCAGGACGCAGCAGCGATGTTCCATGCAGGGATCGTTGGCACAACCAGCGACTGATGATTGTCAATAATGTGAATAGGAGAAATCGGTCAGGAGATCTGTTATGGTGGTGTCACACAGAACAATGCAGCAGATTGGATGGTCGACATCGTGTGATATGGGGTCAGGTTCCCATATCTGTATATAATGATCTGACCACTTATCGCTAGTCAGATCGACCTGTCACACGCAACGATGTCGGAGGAGCGATGCCAAATCAGGCACCTTCCAGTGAGCTCTTTACATATATCGTAGCGTGTGACGCCCGCTATAGGTAGATAGATAGATCGATAGACAGATAGATAGATACTAAAAATGGAGGCTTAGCTGAGTGTAATTAAATAGTGATAAGTTAGAATAGGGACCCATCAGAAATAAGGTCACCTTGACTCTGGTTGATGGGCTTACAGATGTTGGTCAATATGTGTACTATGAACTTTCATTGTTTAAAGATAAGAATTTTCCAAAAAATCAAAAAATTTATTTTTTTGAGAAAAGGTCTTTGATTTAAGTGAGTCCTCTCTCTGAGAATTAATAAAAATGGAGGCTTAGCTGAGTCCAAGGAGAGAATGAGAAGGTAGGATAGGGACCCATCAGATGTAAAATTACTTTGAAGCTGGTTGATGGGCAAACAGGTATTGGCCAATATGTGTACCAAGAACCTTAGTTTATAAAGATAAAATATCCAAAAAATACATAGATGATAGAGACATAGGTAGATGATAGATAGATATGTATTACTTGCATTATTGTTAAGTTTCCATAAATAAACTATATACCTATTCTAGACTACCCGATGCTTTAGAATCGGGCCACCATCTAGTACCACATAAATATGAAAATTATGCTGCCACAAACCGACCTCTTATAGGTGGATCGGACAGCTGTTTGGTAACGTGTATTTGTGGGAATTACGTGTCAGCTCGCTCATAGAACAAGAAGGACAAGAGATCCAAAGTGATTATATGCTAAAAATGAAGTTTTTTGTCAGCTCACCCCGCTGCAGTCCTCCTCCAGCGTTGATGGATCTGGTTCCTGGCGTACAGAAGAATGCCCTTAGCCACGGCGACAATGCTGACAGAAATAGTTGCAGTCCAGCGACAGTAGGAAACAGAATTTTTATTTAAAACACACAGTTTTATTTTTCTTGATTAAAAGTCCTGGACTTTCAATCAAGAAAAATAAAACTGTGTGTTTTTAAAAAATTCCTGTTTCCTGCTGTTGCTGGACTGCCACTATTTCTGTCGGCAAAGAAGTGATTCAGCCCCCAGCATAGTGTCCAGCTGTCTCTCATTGCCTCTGAATGAATGTCACAGATGGACGTTCCTGTTTTATGCTTTGGCCATAAAACTAAGAACTCCCACTTTGCTGACCTCACATATGGCCTGTTTTCTGTGAGGTACACATATTTTGAAAGTTATTAATAACTCCTTTTCTTCATACATCATGCTGGGAGCATTGGAGTAGATTAGCAGTGCCTCAATGGAATCCAGATGAACACAGGTGCCAGGCACAAGTGGCTGGATACCACTCATTAGCAATAGCAAAGGAAGAAGAAAAGTTCCAGCACCAGGCATCTCTTCATTAAAATCTTCAATATTTTATTTCCATGTCAAGAATAAAACATCATGCCTATTATTAAGAACTTTGTTCAAAATGCGTCAAGCATTTAGGGGCTGCATCCCCGCATGATGTTTTATTCTTGACATGGAAATAAAATATTGAAGATTTTAATGAAGATTCACCTAGTGCTGGGACTTTTCTTCTTCCTTTGCTATTGCTTTTTTTTCATATCTTTGGCCTTGAAGCTCACAGGCCAAAGATATTAGCATTATTTTTCCCCGTTTGATTTTACCCTTTTTTAGAGTCCAAACACAGTAGGTCTGTGATTTATGGATGGGCAGAAATTAATTTCCCAGGTTTCTGATACTTTCTCAGGAATGTAAAAGAGTTCTATGAAATCCCCTAGAAGTCTGCACCCCAACAATCTGGTTTATGTAGCTGTGCACTGATGTACTATTAAATTTGATGTAGTGTTTTTGCGAGAAGACAAAGGATGTTTACTCTTTGCTGCAGCCTGGTTTCCCACCCCAGAGCTGCTGGTCTGCAGGACCATAAAGAGGCATTTTCCAGATCATAAACCTGCATTCCTAGACTAGTATTGCCAGGGGCGGACCTAACGTGGTGCAGCTGGTTCAGCTGCACCAGGGCCCTGACCGGCTAGAGGGCCCCTTAACCCTGCAGGGGGGCCCCAGCCGACCCCATAACCCGATGTCAGAGGAGAGGAGGGTCAGGCAAGGGATGCAGGAAGCCCCTCTTTCCTCTGCGCACGGCAACATTAATAACCGTCCCCCCCCCCCGCTCCTCACCATGGCTGCACCAGGGCCTTCTGGCCCCAAGGTCCGTCACTGAGTATTGCCATATAAGAAAATAGCTTCGCTGTCCAGGAGAGGATGGGGTCAGAGGGGAGCTCTGGCCAGTGACCATTTTCAAAGAAAACCCAGTGTCTTGTTCCGCAGCTAAGATTAGGGTGTCAGCTCTAAGGCTGGCTTCACACTGCAGTTTTTTCACTGATCAGTGTCTATTCAGTTTGTGTGCCAAAAACAGGAGTGTCTCCAAAACTCAAAACAGGTGTCAATCTTTCAATTATACTTTTTCTCTGCAAGCTCCTCTCCTGGTTTCTCTCCGGGTTTTGACACACAAACTGGATGGACACTGATCAGTGAAAAAACTGCAGTGTGAAGCCAGCCAAAATGGAAGACATTTTCATATTTTCCTGACTTTGTTTCTGGAACAGTCCTATAATATTATGTATATTTAATGTTTCATAATGTTTATTGGGTACGACTTTGTTGTAACTTTTGGGTTTTCATATATGTATGTTAAATGTTTAAATAAAGAGGCTGCTGTGGACATTTGATCCAAGTCACATGCAGTGGTGTAACGCACCAGTGGTATTCCAGAAGTTCGTCAATGACGTCTTTCGTGACCTTCTTTATGTTTGTGGAGTCATATATATAGATGATATCCTGGTGTTTTCTTCTAATCTCCCTACTCATAGGAGAGATGTCTGCCGGGTCCTTCAACGGTTGAGAGAAAATCTTCTCTATGCCAAGTTTGTGAAGTGCCTCTCAGAACGGAGCTCTCTGCCCTTCCTAGGTAATGTCATCTCTGACATGGGTCTCGAATGGATCAGAGAAGGTGTTGCTGTTCTCAAGGGCCATGTCCTGTTGAGTCAAGGCTATTCAGCGATTCCTGGATTCGCCAACTATTACCAGCAGTTTATCCTGCACTTTTCAGATCTGACTAAACCTCTCACTGCTCTGACTCGTAAGGGATCTAATCCTACGGAGTTGACCCAGGAAGCAGAGACTTTCTTTTTGTCCCTCAAAAAAGCCTTCTCTTCTGCTCCCACTCTCCATAGGCCAATGGTCAATAAGCAGTTCTTCGTGGAAGTGGATGCTTCCTTTTCTGGAGCCGGAATCATAGTTACGCAGAAGGATGGCAACCCATGGGTTCTTCTCCAAGGCATTCTCGCCTTGTGAATGCAACTACTCCATTGGGGACAGGGATTTGTTAGCAGTCAAGTTGGCATTGGAGGAATCTTTTGCAGGGTGTGGTTAATTTGGTTATCATCTACAGCGATCATAAGAACTTGGCCTACCTCCAGTCGGCTTAAAGGCTAAACCCTTGTCAAGCTTGATGGCTGTTATTCTTCATCCGGTTGACTTTTGTCTTTACTTAAGTCCAACAGAGAAGAACATCAAGGCTGACGCTTTATCCAGGTTCTTTTATCTCTGACAACCAAGAAGAGAAGCCTCGCCACATCATCCATCCTACCAGGATGGTCACTGTAGCACCAGTCCTGCTGTTACAACCACCTTCGGGTTAGACGTTCATCCCTGTCCAAGACAGGAAACGAGTACATCAGTGAGGACATTCATCTAAGCTTGCTGATCATGCAGGACTGAGAAAAACCATGCAGTTGACTTCATGGTGGCCCAAAATGCGCTTAGTGTCAGCATTTTTGTCACCGCTTGTCCCTCATGTGCCCGCAATAAGCCACCCAAGAGACTTCCTAGCGGTAGTCTTCTACCTCTCCCAATACCATTCACCCCTGGCAGCACATCGCGATGGATTTCATTACTGACTTGCCGGTGTGTTCTGGTTGTACTGTGATTTGGGTCGTGGTGGATCGATTCTCCAAGATGGGTCAACTTGATCCTTCTGTTCGGTCTTCCCTCCGCACCCAAGCTGACGGAAGTTGTTTGTCCAACATGTTCTCCGTCTTTGTGGTTTACCTCTTCACAATGTGTCCAACAGGGGATTGCAATTCGTGTCCTGGTTCTGGTGATCCCTCTGCAAGCTGCTGGATGTCTCTCTGGATTTCTCTTCAGCATATTACCCGTAATCTAATGGTCAGGTGGAATGGGTGAATCAAGTACTCACCAACTACCTGCGACACGTTGTCAATGGACACCACAGTGACTGGGTTGTCTTATTGCCATGGGTGGAGTTCTCTTACAACAACCACGTCAGTGAGTCTTCTTCTAATTCTACATTTTTTGTTTATTGGTGCCACCCTGGGACTCCAACCACCTTGAACACCACTTCAGCAGCCAAGGATCTGGCTAGAGATTTCTCCAAGATCTGGTCTGAGACCAAGGTTTCCATGGAACAGGCATCCAGTTAGATGAAAGATCACACAGACAAGAGACATCTGAATCCTCCTCCATTCCAACTTGTGGACAAGGTATTGCTTTCTTTTAGGCACATCCACCTCAAGGCTCCCTCCTGTAAGTTTGCTACTCAGTTCATTAGTCCATTTCAAGTGCTTCATAGGATTAATGAGGTATGCTACATTCTGAAGTTGCCTCCATCTTTGTGGATACATAATTCTTTTCACATCTCTCTCCTTAAGTCTGTCATCCTTGGACGCTACTTCTGGACTACTTCTGGACTCGCTACTTCCGCAAGCATCCCCCCCGCACACTTACTCACCTGGTCCATGCTCCTGCTTCAGCCCTTCAGCATGCTGCTCCTTCCTGTCGCATCTCATCCGCCTCCTCTCACTTTCTGGGTTGAAGGGGAGTGCGCTTAGGCTGCTGTCAACTCATTTAAAGAGCCAGTGCACCATTTCATGTAATCACATCCCATCCAATCGCTGAATGGTTTGCATATATTTAAGGCCCTTACTTCTTTAGGAGGTGCCTGGGCAACTTTGTGCATTTGTTTCTATGTTGCCGTGCTCAGGTCCCAGACCAGCGCATGCCTATTCAGCCTCGCCTTGCTTCATATTAATATATAGTGTTTTTTCTAGTTCCTGTGTCCTATCATCTACCTATGGACCCTGTCAGTACCTCCCAGACCATCTGGCCTATCCTATGCGACACAGTTCCGTGGCCATACTGGAATCTGCTGGCTGTCCCGGTTCCCCCACTGGTTCTCCTTCTCCAGTTTCCTGGACCCCTCTCTCTCCTCCCCTCAGTAACACTGTTCCTCTTGGGTCTGACTTCGGGTCACTTGAGCCTCTGTGCCTGTGCCAGGTCAATCCCTGTTAATTGGTTCGCTCACCAGTGCTCCCTCAGGGGAATTTGGTGTTTTGGCCCAGGGGGTCCTCCCTGTCTAAATGTCTCTAAAACCTTTTTCAGCCCTACTCCAGCAGCTAACCCTGCAATAATTAAAGCTAACAGTGGTATTATGAATTAGCCCTTAAAATGACTGTTGATTTAATTTTGCAGCATCAGGTAATGGAACACAATCAACCCTGCCTAAAGTGCTATAAAATGCTCGCTCTACTCCAGAAACATTCCCATACTAATTACAGCTAGCAGCAGTATTGTGAATTTTAGCCCTGAAAGGATTGTTTGCTTAATCTTACAGCAGCATGTACTGGAACAGAATAATACACTGTTCCTTCTGCAGCAGAAACTCTTCTCATGCTATCACCGGATACAGTGTGCACAAGATGGTGTCTGTGGGTCCTATATAGACCCGATGACGCGATGCAACCGGTCAATCACTGTAATGCCAGTAGCAAAGATGGCCACTGCATTATCATAATAGGAAGGCAATCACTGCATATTTAGTGGCTAAAAATGAGGCACCAAACATACGGAGTGCGGGCTCAAATCTTGTGATGTGAGTACTAGTGATGAGCGAGTACTAAAATGCTCGGGTGCTCGAAGCTCGGCCAAGCATCCCAAGATACTCGTGTACTCGGCCCGAGCACCGAGCCCAATGTTATCCTATGGGAGACCCGAGTATTTTTCTGACATGACCCCCGGTAGCATGGAAAAACCCTAAAAATGTCACAACAGTATCAGAACAGTGCTGAAATGACATGGGAACAGCATGGGGAAGACCCCTGGAAGTATTTCAGACCCCAAGGTCACTGATGTCAACAATGTTGTCAGACTATTACGCCATTTTTACGGACTGTCAAGAAAACATTACAAAATGAAACCAAAACGGATTTTCATGGAAAAAAACATTAAGGACTCATACCACTTGTGAGACAGAGTTGATGTATGCTAATTTTTTGGATTATATGAAAGATTTTTTTTTTAAAAATTGTGTGTAGCACTCCCATGCCCCTGGGAAGAGACGTAAATGAAGGCCTGTAATGTGCCCATTATAAGGAAGTGTGTGTTTTGTAGTAATGCCCTAGGCAGGGAAGACAAAAATTGTGTGGCACTCCCATGCCCCTGGGAAGAGACGTAAATGAAGGCCTCTTTAAATAATGTGCCCATTAGAAAGAAGTGGGTCTTTTGTAGTAATGCCCTAGGCAGGGAAGCCAAAAATTGTGTGGCACTGTTATGCCCCTGGATAGAGACGTGCATGAGGGCCTCTTTAAATGATGTGCCCATTTTAAGCAAGTGGGTCTGTTGTAGTATTTCCCTATGGAGGGAAGCCAAAGGTTGGGAGGCACCAAGATGCCCCTGCATAGAGGCGTGCATTAGGGCCTTTTAAAAAAATGTGCCCATTGTAAGCAAGTGTGTCTTTTTTAGTATTGCCCTAGGCAGGGAAGCCAAAAATTGGGAGGCAACAATATGCCACTGGATAGAGGCGTGCATGAGGGCCTCTTTAAATGATGTGCCCATTTTAAGCTAGTGGGTCTGTTGTAGTATTTCCCTAAGCAGGGAAGCCAAAGGTTTGGAGGCACTAAGATGCCCCTGCATAGAGGCGTGCATTAGGGCCTTTTAAAAAAATGTGCCCATTGTAAGCAAGTGTGTCTTTTTTAGTATTGCCCTAGGCAGGGAAGCCAAAGGTTTGGAGGCACCAAGCTGCCCCTTCATAGAGGCGTGCATGAGGGCCTTTTCAAAAAATGTGCCCATTGTAAGCATGTGTGTCTTTTTTACTATTGCCCTAGGCAGGGAAACCAAAAATTGGGAGGTACCAATATGCCACTGGATAGAGGTGTGCATGACGGCCTCTTTAACTGATGTGCCCATTGTAAGTAAGTGTGTCTGTTGTAGTATTTCCCTAGGTAGGGAAGCCAAAGGTTTGGGGGCACCAATATGCCACTGGATAGAGGCGTGCATGAGGGCCTTTAAAAAGAATGTGCCCATTGTAAGCAAGTGTGTCTTTTGTAGTATTTCCCTAGGCAGGGAAGCCAAAAATTGGGAGGCACCAATATGCCACTGGATAGAGGCGTGCATGACGGCCTCTTTAAATGAAGTGCCCATTGTAAGCAAGTGTGTTTGTTGTAGTATTTCCCTAGTCAGGGAAGCCAAAGGTTGGGAGGCACCAAGATGCCCCTGCATAGAGGCGTGAATGAGGGCCTTTACAAAAAATGTGCCCATTGTAAGCAAGTCATGGACCTAAATATTTACCCCTGGGGGGTATACATGAAACTACTGCCTAACTTTTGAATGGTGAGGGTCATCATCAACATAAATATGATGTAAAAAAAATTATGTTTTCGTGGCATCATGAACCACAGTCGCACTGATCATATGATGGTGGCGGATGAGGGAAAGGAGGAGCAGAACAGCAAGTAGCCAAAGTCATGAAGTGTGTACCCATGTGTGGGTGTGCGGAGGTGCATGACAATTTACCGGCACTAATTTCAAATTACGCAATCATTTGGTGGTGGTGTAGTGAAGTCGGGCCCAATCCAACCCTTGTTCATCTTGATCAGAGTCAGCCTGTCCGCCTTCATTTACCCTTTTTTGAGGCAGGAGGGGGTTGTAGCTCCAATTTGTATACACCAAAACACTCAGTATACCCATTACTGTGTTTGTGACTGACCGGTATACCTGCTGTAATTTAATCTCTAATCTGTCATCTCAGTGTCCAGCTAAAAACCATCTTTTGGACACCTTCATTTAGCTGTATACAGACACAGGGCCGGCCTTATGTTGAATGGTGCCCTGTGCGAATTTGCCTTATGGCTCCCCCACGCCATTACTTACTCAGAACACATGAGCATACATGTTTGTACATGATCTATTCATGGTCTTCAAGGAGAGCAGGGAGGGGCGTTGCTATGCTAGGGTCAGAAAAAATCAGGGACCCAAGACCTATATCCTCTCCCACCTGTCATTACCAACCCTCCCATATATAGAGGTGTTACCTGTCATCTTACAGGAGGAGGAGGTGAGCTGTGATATCACCTATTGTGAATGGTGGATCCTGTGTTATCTACTGTATATAGAGGTTATCAGTCATTGTACAGGAGGAGGTGAGCTGTGATATCACCTATTGTGAATGGTGGATCCTGTGTTATCTACTGTATATAGAGGAGTTATCAGTCATTGTACAGGAGGAGGTGAGCTGTGATATCATCTATTGTGAATGGTGGATCCTGTGTTATCTACTGTATATAGAGGTGTTATCAGTCATTGTACAGGAGGAGGTGAGCTGTGATATCACCTATTGTGAATGGTGGATCCTGTGTTATCTACTGTATATAGAGGTGTTCTCAGTCATTGTACAGGAGGAGGAGGTGAGCTGTGATATCACCTATTGTGAATGGTGGATCCTGTGTTATCTACTGTATATAGAGGTGTTATCAGTCATTGTACAGGAGGAGGTGAGCTGTGATATCACCTATTGTGAATGGTGGATCCTGTGTTATCTACTGTATATAGAGGTGTTATCAGTCATTGTACAGAGGAGGTCAGCAGTGATATCACCTATTGTGAATGGTGGATCCTGTGTTATCTACTGTATACAGAGGTGTTATCAGTCATTGTACAGGAGGAGGAGGTGAGCTGTGATATCATCTATTGTGAATGGTGGATCCTGTGTTATCTACTGTATATAGAGGTGTTATCAGTCATTGTACAGGAGGAGGAGGTGAGCTGTGACATCATCTATTGTGAATGGTGGATCCTGTTTTATCTGCTGTATATAGAGGTGTTGACTCTTAAATAATGCAGCATTTCAAATAATAACATACTCCAAAAGCTTCTGGGGACCGAGACAGATAGGAGAGTAGCAAGAAAGGCTAGTCCCTGGTGAATTCACCCCATTTGCGTGTATACGGAGAGACCGGTCACTCAAGGCAGTCAGCAGGGAGAAGCCTTCAGGGAACAGACTTTCTGACTGGTCTCCAGCAAGATTTGATCCCTGACAGAACCCCCCCCATAGTATTCCACATAGTATATTGCACCCCCAAATTCCTCCATATATTATGCACCCCAATAGACCTCCATATAATATAATGCACCCCCATAGTCCTCAATATAGAATAATGCACCACCACAGTCCTACATATAGTATACTAGATGGCGGCCCGATTCTAAAGAATCGGGTAGTCTAGAATCCATATATAGTTTATTTACTAATAGTTAGGGGAGTGCGATGAAATGAATTGTGTGTATACAGGTGGCTCAGTGGGTAGCAGAGTATACGGTTGCTCAGTGGTTAGCACTGTGCGGTGGCTCAGTGGTTAGCACTGCGCGGTGGCTCAGTGGTTAGCACTGCGCGGTGGCTCAGTGGTTAGCACTGCGCGGTGGCTCAGTGGTTAGCACTGGGTGGTGGCTCAGTGGTTAGCACTGCGTGGTGGCTGAGTGGTTAGCAGTGAGTGCGGTGGCTCAGTGGTTAGCAGTGAGTGCGTGGGCAGAGTGGTCAGCGCAGCGCCGTGGGCAGAGTGGTCAGCACAGCGCCGTGGGCAGAGTGGTCAGCACAGCGCCGTGGGCAGAGTGGGCAGCGCAGTGCCGTGGGCAGGGTGGTCAGCGCAGCGCCGTGGGCAGGGTGGTCAGCGCAGCGCCGTGGGCAGGGTGGTCAGCGGTGGGGGGGACGGACACACAGACACACACTCCGATATATTTACCACCGTCCCCGCTTCTTCCCTGCCACCTGCGTCTTCCTGAGTCCTCTGATCTGCCGACATGTCGCCACACCCAGGACTGGATCCAATATTGCGTCCGGGAACTCTCGGTGGCCCGATTCTAACGCATCGGGTATTTTAGAATATAGAAATAGAGATTGCATGGGGAAGGCGGTGAGGGCTGAATTGGGAGGAACTTTGAAGAAGGAGCGGCCGGTGAAGAACGGCGTGGCAGGGGGGAGGAGGGAGGACAGAACAGCAGGGGGAGGAGGATGGAGGACAGAGGAGGTAGCGGCGGGGTGTGGGAGGATGTAGCAGCACAGGCAGGGGGAGGAAGGAACGGCAGGGGGAGGATGGAGCACAGAGCGGCAGGGGGAGGAGGACGGAGGATGAAGCGGCGGGGTGGGGGAAGATGGAGCAGCACAGGCAGGGGGAGGACAGAGGATGGAGTGGCAGAGGGGAGGAGGACAAAGGAAGGAGGAGGAAGCGTTGCGGTGGGGGAGGATGGAGCGGCACAGGCAGGGGGAGGATGAAGCACAGAGCGGTGGGGGGGGTGGAGGACAGGATGAAGCGGCGGGGTGGGAGAGAACGGAGCAGCATAGGCAGGGGGAGGACGGAGGATAGAGTGGCGGAGGTGAGGAAGGAAAAGGAAGGAGGAGGAAGCGGTGGGGTGGGGGAGGATGGAGTGGCACAGGCAGGGGGAGGACGAAGCGGCATGGGGAGGACTAAGCACAGAGTGGCGGGAGGGAGGAGGGTGTAGGATGAAGCAGCGAGGTGGGGGAGGACGAAGCAGCACGGGCAGGGGGAGGACGGGGGATGGAGTGGCGGAGGTGAAGAGGACAAAGGAAGGAGGAGGAAGCGGTGGGGGAGGATGGAGCGGCACAGGCAGGGGGAGGACAGAACGACAGGGGGAGGACAGAGCGGCAGGGGGAGGACAGAGCGGCAGGGGGAGAACAGAGCGGCAGGAGGAGGACAGAGGACGAAGCGGTGGGGTGGAGGAGGATGGAGCAGCCCAGGCAGGGGGAGGATGGAGTGGTGGAGAGGAGGCGGACAAAGGAAGGAGGAGGAAGCGATGGAGGATGATGGAATGGTACAGGCAGGGGAGGACGGAGCACAGAGCGGTGGGAGGAGGATGATGGAGGACAAAGCGGCGGGGTGAGGGTGGATGGAGCACTGTAAGGCAGCTTAGTGGCTAGCAGTGCGCGGTGGCTCAGTGGTTAGCAGTGCGCGGTGGCTCAGTGGTTAGCACTGCGCGGTGGCTCAGTGGTTAGCACTGCGCGGTGGCTCAGTGGTTAGCACTGCGCGGTGGATCAGTGGTTAGCACTGCGCGGTGGCTCAGTGGTTAGCACTGGGCTGTGGCTCAGTGGTTATCACTGCGCGGTGGCTCAGTGGTTAGCAGCGAGTGCGGTGGGCAGAGTGGTCAGCGCAGCGGCGCTGTGTGGGCAGGGTGGTCAGTGCAGCGGCGCTGTGTGGGCAGGGTGGTCAGTGCAGGGCAGAGTGGTCAGCGGTGGGCAGAGTGGTCAGCGGTGGGGCGGACGGACACACACTCCGATATACTTACCACCGTCCCTGCTTCTTCCCTGACGCCTGCGTCTTCCTGAGTCCCGACATGTCGCTGCACCCAGGACTGGATCCAATATGGTGTCCAGGAACTCTCGCGAGACTTCCCGGATGCCATCTTGGAGAAAGTATGTCGCCACCCCTGGAGCCATGGATCCAATATGGCGTCCGGGAAGTCTCGCGAGACTTCCCGGACGCCGTATTGGATCCAGTTCTCCAGGGGCGGCGACATGTCGGCGGTGGAGAAGACGGAGGAGAGGTGGTAAGTATAGGCGACTGTGTGTGCGTGTGTTGTGTGTGTGGTGTGTGTATGTGTTAGGGGCTGCCATAAGCGTAGCGGGCTCTATGAGTCCCGGCTCCCGCTTACGGCCGCCATCTTGGCTCACCCTGAGCGGGTATAGCTCTGCCGGACGTTGGGACAAAGTGACGGATGTGAGGTCACAAATCCTTCCGGCTTTTATATACAAGATTGCACACCCACAGACCTCCATATAGAATAATGCACCCCCACATTTCTCCATATAGAATAATGCACCCACACAGTTCTCTATCTAGAATGCACACCCAAAGTCCTCCATTTAGTATAATGCACGCCACAGTCCTCCGTATAGTATATTGCACACTTAAAGCATGACATATAGTACAATACACCCCCAAATTCCTCCATATAGTATAATGCTCCGCTCCGTACACTTCGTACACACGCGGCTGTGCTCCATACACCTCGTACACACTCGGCTCCACTCCATACACCTCATACACACTCGGCTCCACTCCATACACCTCGTACACACTCGGCTCCGCTCCATACACCTCATACACATTCGGCTCCGCTCCATACACCTCGTACACACACGGCTCCGCTCCGTACACCTCGTACACACGTGGCTCCGCTCCATACACCTCGTACACACATGGCTCTGCTTGGTACACCTCGTACAAACTCGGCTCCACTCTGGAAACACACGGCTCCGCACACCTCGTACACGTGGCTCAGCTCCGTACACACGTTACTCTGCTCAGTACACCTCATACACACTCAGCTCCACTCCGTGCACACTCGGCTCCGCTCTGTACACCTCGTACACACTCGGCTCCGCTCCGTACACCTCGTACACACTCGGCTCCGCTCCGTACACCTCGTACACACTCGGCTCCGCTCCGTACACCTCGTACACACTCGGCTCAGCTCCGTACACCTCGTACACACTCGGCTCCGCTCCGTACACCTCGTACACACTCGGCTCCGCTCCGTACACCTCGTACACACTCGGCTCCGCTCCGTACACCTCGTACACACTCGGCTCAGCTCCGTACACCTCGTACACACTCGGCTCAGCTCCGTACACCTCGTACACACTCGGCTCAGCTCTGTACACCTCGTACACACTCGGCTCAGCTCCGTACACCTCGTACACACTCGGCTCAGCTCCGTACACCTCGTACACACTTGGCTCCGCACACCTCGTACACACACGGCTTTGCTCCGTACACCTCGTACACACACGGCTCTGCTCCGTACACCTCGTACACACTCGGCTCTGCTCCGTACACCTCGTACACACTCGGCTCCGCTCTGTACACCTCGTACACACGCGGCTCTGCTCCGTACACACGCGGCTCCGCTCCGTACACCACGTACACACACGGCTCCGCTCTGTACACCTCATACACACTCGGCTCCGCTCCGTACACCTCATACACACTCGGCTCCGCTCCGTACACCTCGTGCACACGCGACTCCGCTTCATACACCTCATACACACTCGGCTCCGCTCCGAACACCTCATACACACTCAGCTCCATACACCTTGTACACACTCGGCTCCACTCCTTACACCTCATACACACGCAGCTCTGCTACATTCACACTATACATCCCTCTTGATCCCACACAAACTCACCTCTTTTCACAAACTCATTTCTTTACCTCTTCACTTTTTGCTTGGTGGAAGCTGCCCTGCATAGTCGGAGATGCTGATCATGTGATCCCTGACTCCTCCCCCTTCATTGACATCATCACAGGTCCTGTAAGCACAGGCCTGTGCAGCTCCACAGGTGGGCTCACACTGCAGGGTGGGGGGGGATAACGCGGCGGCAGCGGCCAGGACTATAGTAGAGAGAGTGGCATCAGCAGGGAGCCCGCGCTACCACCGGGCGCCCCTGCGGATGCCGTCCTCTGTCTACTAGCAGCGCACAGATCTAGCAAAGCCCCTGGGAGCGGGAGCAGGGCAGCAAATAACAATGACAGCTGTCTCCCTGCGGCGCCCCCTGGAGCGTGGCGCCCTGTGCGGCCGCACGACTCGCACATGCCAAGGGCCGGCCCTGTACAGACAGCACACCATTGAAAATGCACAAGGCCGGTGGTAAGGGCCAAGGTACTGAACGTGATGGTGGTGCATACAGAGGCTGAGGCCATGTGCAAGCTCGAATTGCGCCACGACAAACGCCAACATTATCTCGCTCAACCTTTCTTGTCCCAATTTGTAGGGGACCGCAGCAGTACACCACTATTAAACCAATACCAGTGTAAACAGGTTGTTAGTTGGATAGCGGATAATGCTTCCTGTCAGTTTTGCACCACCACAAGCACCCTGTCTTCCACACGGTCAAGTGTGAGTAGCCGTGAGACTGGACCGCACATTCCACACCCTGATCCTCCTTCCTCCCACCATGCCGAGTGCCCGGCCCCGGACATAACTGATCCCACACTTGGACACTCTGAAGAGCTGTTCACTTATCCATTCTTAGATTCTGGCCTCTCGCCAGCTCCACTTGAAGTGGGTCATGAGGAAATCATATGTACCGATGCCCAAATATTTGAGCAGCCACGGTCTCATGAAGGCAATGGTGGGAATGTGTCGCAACAAGAGGTGGACGATGATGAGACACAATTGCCAGAAAGTCAGGAGGACTAGGGTAAGGAAGTGGAAGACGACGTGGTGGATGATCCAGTAACTGACCCAACCTGGCAGGAGGACATGCAGAGCGAGAACAGCAGTGCACAGGGGGAGGGAGGTGAAGAATCACAACAGGCCGGAAGAAGCAGGGTGGTGACCGCTGGCAGAAGGCAGGCAACTGTTCCCGAAACAACATGACAGAAGTTGTCAGTACAACTGTTACGTCCTCCCGACTCTGGCTGTTTTTTAAGGTGTCTGCAGATAATTCCAAAAAGGCTATTTGTAACACCTGCCATGCCAGCATCAGCAGGGATAGCAAAACTATCAGCCTGACCACCACCAGCATGATCAGGCACATGTCAGCAAAGCACCCGACTTTGCGGGATGTACACCACAGTCCAGGAGCAGTGTCTGCGGGTGACACCACTGCATCTCCCACTGTTGTGCGTGCAAGACAATCCCCTGTCCATACTGCATGTGAAGATGCCTCCTGTCCTGCACCTGTAGTTGCACAAGCAGAAACACCACATGATCAACCACGTCCTTGTCCCAGCACAGCGTTCAGTTAGCCATACAACAATCTTTGGACCGGAGGCGCAAATACGCTGCTAACGCCCCACATGCCACAATTCTAAATGCACACATTTTGCGACTGCTAGCGCTGTAAATGTTGCCTTTTAGGCTAGTGGAGACGGAAGCATTCCGCGACCTGATGGCGGCGGCAGTCCCACGTTACTTGGTCCCCACCCGCCACTATTTCTCCCGGTGTGTTGTCACCACATTACATAAGCACGTGTCACAAAACATTACATGTGCCTTTAGCAATGTAGTTTCCGGAAAAGTCCACCTAACCACAGATACGTGGACAATTGCTTGTGGGCAGGGGCGGTACATCTCGCTGTCGACACACTGGGTTAATATTCTCGAAGCCGGGACCCAGTCTGAGCTTGGGACGGAAGACATCCTTCCGACACCTAGGATTGCAGGCCCTAACTCAGTCAGGGTTTCACCCACAGTGTACAGCTGCGTAACGTCATGATCCTCAGCCTCAGCCTCCTCCTCCTCCTCCTTCACTTCACCCTCTACACCAGTCCAAAACTGGAAGCACTGCAGCACTGCCTTGGCTAAGTGGCAACAGGCTGTGCTGAAGCTAATATGCGTAGGTGACAAACCCCACAATCCTGAAGAGTTGTGTAATGCACTGAAACAGCAGGCAGATCACTGGCTCACACCGCTGAACCTACAGCTAGGCATGGTCGTGTGTGACAATGCCCGGAACCTTGTGGCGGCTCTGAGGCGAGGCGAGCTGACACATGTTCCATGCGTGGCCCATGTGCTCAACCTCGTGGTTCAGCAGTTTCTTAAATACTACCCGGAGCTGCTGTCGGATCTGCTCGTAAAAGTACGCTGCCTGTGTGCCCATTTTAGAAAGTCACCTACTGCTTCAGCCGCCCTTGCCAGCTTTCAGCAGCATTTGCAGATTCCGTATCACAGACTGGTCTGTGATGTCCCCACGCATTGGAATTCCAAACTGCACATGTTGGTCAGGATTTGTGAGCAGAAGAGCGCAGTTGTTGAGTATCAGCATCATCTAGGCCGTCAGTATACGGTTCAAACTCCACACATAAGACCTCAGGAGTGGACATGGATGTCCGACATATGTACCGTCCTCCAAAACTTTGAGGACTCCACCAAGATGATGAGGGGCGATGATGCCATAATTAGCTTCACCATCCCGCTTCTCTGTCTTCTAAAATGCTGTCTGCTCAAAATCAAAAACGATTCATTGCAGGCGGTGCACGATGAGTTGGAGCAATAAACCGTACGGGGTGATTACACACAGCCCAGCCTCATGTCATCCCAACGTGCATTGGAGGACTATTACAAGGAGGAGGATAAAGAAATGGAGCTACTTTCATGTGGAATTGACGGTAATATATGCACAACCATCTTACCGTCGGATGGCCAGAGGACAGGGGAGAGGAGGAGGAAGATGAAGACAGCATGGTCAATCATCCTGTTGTTGAGGACCTGAAGTCTTGCCTGCTAACAGTCTGGCGCACATAGCTGACTTTATGTGATGCTGCCTGTCTTGTGACCCTCGCGATATCAACATCTTGGCAGACACTCATTACTGGTTGGTGACACTTTTAGATCCACGCCACAAGGTGAACTTTATTTTTCTTATACGGTGGCTCAAGTGGTTAGCACTGCAGCTCTTTGCAGCACTTGGGCTTGAGGTTCTGGGTTCAATTCCCACCAAAGACACAAAGGACAACATCTGTAAGGAGGTTGTATGTTCTCCCCGTGTTTGCGTGGGTTTCCTCCCACATTGTGAAGACATACTGATAGGATGTTTAGATTGTAAGCTTCAAGAGAGAAAGCATTACTAATGTATGCAAAGTGCTATGGAATTAATAGCACTATATAAATTAATAAATAATAATAATAATTCCCAAGATGGAGAGGTCTACAAAAATGCTGCAGTTCCAGAAGGCCCTAGTTGCAGAATTAGTCAAAAAATTCCCTTCTGAAAATGCTTGCAGCAGAGGTTGCGGTTCGGTGGACAACCAAGGTGTCCGGCCGAAAGAGGCACAAATCCAATCCAGCAGAGGTAGGGAAAAACTCTCAAAGATCTGGGAGAGTTTTCTTAGCCCCTCCCAAGCAGAGGCCCTCAGATGCAGGGTACTGTCACAAGGACTGCAAAGTTTGTAAAGATGCTGAAGGAGTACCTTGCCAATCGTACGAAAGTGCTCCTAAACTCCTCTGTGCCTTCTAATTATTGGGTATCTAAGCTGGACACGTGGCAGGAATTGTCCCTCTACGCCTTGGAAGTCCTGCCCTGCGGCTAGCGTTTTGTCAGAGCATGTTTTTATTGCCGCCGGTGGAATCATTACAGATAAACGCACCCGCCTGTCAACTGAAAATGCTGACGAGTTGTTTTTGAGCTAGATACTGAGATTGGAGATTAAATTACAACAGCTATACTGGTCAGACACAAACGCTGACACAAGTATACTGAGTGTTTTGGTGTATACAAATTTGAGCTACAACCCCCTCCTGCCAAACAAAAATGGTAAATGCATGCAGACAAGAGTTGGTTTGTAGATGGACAGGAAGATTGCAGATTAGAGCGGTTTAATCCCGGATGCTGGAACGGTCAGACTCAAACGCTAACGCATATACCCTGTTTTGGCGTATTCTATTTCGAGCTCCAAGCCACTGTTGCCGCACACAAATGTTAAATGAATGCAGACAAGATTTCGTTTTTAGCACGACACTGAGATTAGAGATTAAGGTCCTGCAGGTGGACTAGTCAGACACAAACGCTGACTACAATAGCGAGTCTTTTGGCGTATCCTAAATTACGCTGCAACCGACAGTAGCAGCACTTAGATGCTAAATTAGTGCAGAAAAGAGTTGGTTTTTAGCACGACCCTGAGTTTTCAAATTAAGGCCTTGCAGGTGGACTAGTCAGACACAAACGCTGACTACAATAGCGAGTCTTTTGGCGTATCCTAAATTACGCTGCAACCGACAGTAGCAGCACTTAGATGGTAAATTAGTGCAGAAAAGAGTTGGTTTTTAGCACGAGGCTTTTGGTGTACCCTAATTTATGCCGCAACCGACAGTAGCAGCACTTATATGCTAAATTAGTACAGACAAGAGTTTGTTTTTAGCACGAGGCTTTTGGTGTACCCTAACTTACGCTGTAACCGACAGTAGCAGCACTTAGATGCTAAAATAAGTGCAGAAAAGAGTTGGTTTTTAGCACGAGGCTTTTGGTGTACCCTAATTAACGCTGCAACCTACAGTAGCAGGACTTAGATGCTAAATTAGTGCAGAAAAGAGTTGGTTTTTAGCACGAGGCTTTTGGTGTACCCTAATTAACGCTGCAACCTACAGTAGCAGCACTTAGATGCTAAATTAGTACAGACAAGAGTTTGTTTTTAGCACGAGGCTTTTGGTGTACCCTAATTTACGCTGTAACCGACAGTAGCAGCACTTAGATGCTAAAATAAGTGCAGAAAAGAGTTGGTTTTTAGCACGAGGCTTTTGGTGTACCCTAATTAACGCTGCAACCTACAGTAGCAGGACTTAGATGCTAAATTAGTGCAGAAAAGAGTTGTTTTTTAGCACGAGGCTTTTGGTGTACCCTAATTTACGCTGCAAACCTACAGTAGCAGCACTTAGATGCTAAATTAGTGCAGAAAAGAGTTGGTTTTTAGCACGAGGCTTTTGGTGTACCCTAATTAACGCTGCAACCTACAGTAGCAGCACTTAGATGCTAAATTAGTGCAGAAAAAAGTTGGTTTTTAGCACAAGGGCTTTTGGTGTACCCTAATTAACGCTGCAACCTACAGTAGCAGCACTTAAATGCAAAATTAGCGCAGACAAGAGTAGGTTTTTAGCACGACGTTTTTGGTGTACCTAATTAACGCTGCAACCTACAGTAGCAGCACTTAGATGCTAAATTAGTGCAGAGAAGAGTTGGTTTTTAGCACAGGCTTTTGTGTACCCTAATTTGAGCTAAAACCTACTCCTGCCTATAGTGAGCTAAATAAATCCCTAAAAGCACAGTTTTTGGGATGGATAAGCCTGGAAACTAGCCCAGATGCGATGCAGGCTGGTATACTGGCACAGCGAAGTTTGGTATGTACCCTGCCTCCCTGCCTGCCTGTAAACTGCTCTATTAGTCCTTAGAAGGACTGTTGTGGTAATTAGACTGGCAGCCCTGCCCTACACTAGCTAAAAGCCACAAATCTGTCCCTCAATCAGCTGCACCTCTCCTACACTAACTGTCTAATGGCGCAGAGTGACGAGCACAGCACGGTCAGCCTTATAAAGACCTGATGACGCTGTGCGGCCGCCAATCACTGTAATGCCATAACCAACATGGCTGTGGCATTACAGTGTCTGTCAGCCAATCCCTGCATGCGGGCTGGCTCTGAAAAGAGCGCCAACATGCAGGGAGGTGACCCGAGCATAGCAAGAGTATCGCGAAATTACTCGGTACTCGCCGAGTAGCCTGAGTACCGAGATATTCGTGCGGGTACCGAGTAGTGACAAGCAATACTCGCTCATCCCTAGTTTTGATGCCTGCCTCGGGTAATGGAGTGTATGAATGTATGAGCTTGTTGTTTCCAGATCAAAGACATTGTTCATTTTTATTCGTGCGAATACCGAGTAGTGACAAGCATACTCGCTCATCTCTAGTGAGTACCAAAATACTCAACAAGTTAAGAATCTCTCAAATGCTTTACTATTTGTGCATATAACGAATAGTGCCAAGTGTTAGTCTATTTATTTAGAGCTGTCATTGGATAATGTGCTCGAATATTTCGTTGGAGCAGAAAAGCAAAAGTACAAACAAATCACTCATTTGGATTTTCGCTCCAAAACATCTAAATTGTGGGGCAAGGATTGTGAACATAACTACGTTTTTGACAATAATTACTAATTAGTAATGGATGTGATAGGAATTACTAATGGACAGCAAATGGGGATGTATGCACACACTCGAGTCGAGGCTCATTTAAGTTGCTCATAGTGGCGTTCGTCAGACTTCATTCGAGATGACAGATCTATGTTCCTGGAATAGCATATTGATCATAAGTAAATGTATCTCTGTGTAATCAGTATAAAAAACTGTACACATGTGTTTCTCAATACCACTTTTTTTTAAATCGGTGACTACGATAAGGGCCACTTTACACACACAGATATCTGTGACCAACTTCTGAACAGATCTCTGGTTGCAGTGAAATCATGGACACATTGCTCCATTTTGTGGCTGTGTACAAATGTAACAATGTGTCCATGATTTCACTGCAACCAGAGATCTGTTCAGAAGTTGGTCACAGATATCTGTGTGTGTGTAAAGCAGCCCTATGTACAGAATGAATTAGTCAATTGAGTTGGGATTGTGCACACATTTTCAGTATATAAGTGCCTATCTCCTATAATAGAATCAAGTGAAAAATCTTTTTTTTTTTTGTAATTTTGACAGGCATCCAGTTGTGCCAAAAATTGATACCGTACTCAAATTGTCAGCATGTCACCATTTTTTCAACTTTCAAGTTTTTTTTTAATTTAGCTACCTGAGATAGTGACAATCATAGTAATTAAAAATGCTTTTTTTTTTTTTTTCAGTCAAGTACAACATCTGGGATCATTGCCACCGCTTTGTTTTCCTTGCCCACTTCACTACAGATATGCACTAAGCCTTAGAGCATAGGGAACATTTTGTCATCTTGAAGCTGCAGTAAAATTTCTGACTACAAAGCAGTTTATACTGATACTTATGGTGGTGTTACACACAAGGCTATCGTTCAGGATATCGTTCAAAAGTCACATGATTGAAATGTTTTGAACAATATTCTTTGTACATCCTTGCGTGTAAACATAAGATCTAGGATGAAAAGATTGTTAGGCCGACTTCACACTGCATGTGTGATCCGATCCGTGGCTGTCCGCTTGAGGCAATCAGCCACAGACCGGATCAGCACACAGGACTGGGGGGCTATTATGCCCTCCGGTCCGATGTGCAGCGCTGACAACCTGTCAGCGGCTGCAGCTGCGTGCGCTGCACACCGGACCGGAGGGCATAATAGCCCCCCAGTCCTGTGTGCTGATCCGGTCTGCGGCTGATTGCCTCAAGCGGACAGCCACGGATCGGATCACACACGCAGTGTGAAGCCGGCCTTAGATTGTTAGATCGTTCATCCTAGATTTGAGATCCTGACCTCAAATCTATCGTTCATCGTTCAATTACAGAAAATCTTTATTTTTTAACTTAATTCTTCATTTTCACCAGCTCCTGCAGCACTGTGCTACATGTCGGCACCGTGCTGCAGGAGCGGGTATGAAGCTGGTGCAGAAGGGGTTAATGTTATAGTACTACATGGCCCCAGAGAGTGGCCACACTTCCTTGAATCCACACTCCCCTGAAACACATAACATTGGCAGCGCAGGGGTTAAATCATGTATTTAGCAGAAGCCGCACAACGTCGGCTCTGCTGGTTACATTCATTAAAAACCGGCATGTCTGAAGCCGGTGTTTCATGGGTTAATGTTTTTGAGCTACATGGCCCCAGAGAGTGCCCACACTCCCCTGGACCAATGTAACCCAAACCATTGGCAGCTCAGGGTTAACCAAGGCAGTTTGCAGAAGCCCCACTGTGTTGGCTCTGCTTCATTCATTCTTAAAAAGCCGGTGGGTACTGTCTGTTCACAGTGCTCCGTGAAATGTTACTACACTGTTTTGTGAATAGGGAGCTGTCCCCTGCTCTGGTGCGGAAGACGACACAGGGCTTCAGCACCTAAGCGATCATCAATACAGCAGAGAACAGCTCCTCTTATACTGTAATGAGGAGATGCGCAATTTGCGTACCTCTCCTCATTACAGTACAAGAGGAGCTGTCCTCTGCTGTATTGATGATCGCTTAGGTGCTGAAGCCCTGTGTTGTCTTCAGCACAGAGCAGAGGACAGCTCCTATTCACAAAACAGAGTAGTAACTTTTCACGGAGCACTGTGAACAGACAGTACCCACCGGCTTTTAAGAATGAATGAAGCAGAGCCAACAGTGGGGCTTCTGCAAACTGCCTTGGTTAACCCCTTGGTTACAGTGTAGTAACTTTTCACGGAGCACTATGAACAGACAGTACCCGCCGGCTTTTTAAGAATGAATAAAGCAGAGCCGACATAGTGGGGCTTCTGCAAACTGCATTGGTTAACCCCTTGGTTACAGTGTAGTAACGTTTCATGGAGCACTGTGAACAGACAGTACCCGCCGGTTTCTAAAGAATGATTGTAGCAGAGCCGCAATACTGCGGCTTCTACTACCTGGCACAGTTATCTCCTGGGCTGCCAATGTTAGGGGTAGCATGACTACAGGGGAGTGCGGCCACTCTCTGTGGCCATGTTGGTCAGTTAAATATACCCCACAAACACCGCTTTGTATGCGCTCCTGCAGCACTGTGCCAGCAGGTGCCTCAGAGCTGCAGGAGCGTGTTTAAATGTAAAATCAGGCAGGGACATTGTCAATAAAAGAGTATTTAATACTTTTACACACAATAATGTGCCAGTGCTGATGTCACAGCGCAGACACATTATTGTTCAGTGTTAGGCGGCCGTCACACGCATCAATTTCTTGAATGATATCGCTTAAGCGATCTGCTTTTTGATCGCTTAAGCGATATCGTTTGTGCATCGCTGCGTGTAATCAAGCAATTTTACAATGTAAAATCGCTTGATTGTTTGATCGCAGATTTGTGAGCAGGACCTCAAATCAAGCGATATTCGCTTGATCAATCTGCATCATCGTGGTGTGTGACACCACGATGAACGATCTCCCAGCGGCAGAGCATATGCTGGGAGATGGTATCTATGGTAAATGTCGGGTTACTAAGCGCTGCGCGGCGCCTAGTAACCCGATGTGTACCATAGTTACCAGCGATCTCGCTGCTCCACATCGCTGGTGAGTCTGTCTGTCTGACAGCTCACCAGCGATGTGAACGATATTGTTAGCGATCGCGCGTGCATGTGATCGCTAACAATATCGTGCATAAGATTGAAGCGTTTGACGGCAGCCTCAGATTGACCGATTTGCTAACGATTCTGGCGCAGAGCCAGAATGAATATCGTTAACAATATCCTTGTGTGTGACAACGCACGAATGATATATACATATCGTTCGTACGATGTCTGTCAGGTGACTTTTGTAAGGATATCGTTCAGGATATCCTTGCGCGTATACCCACTAGTAATGAGCGAGCATGCTCGCCACTACTCGGTACTCGCACGAGTATCACTGTACTCGGGCGACTCGCCGAGCACCGAGTAATCTCGCGATACTCGTGCTGTGCTCGTGGTCGTCATCTCTGCATGTTGGCGCTCTTTTGAGAGCCAGCCCACGTGCAGGGATTGGCTGGCAGACCACTGCAATGCCACAGCCCTGTTAGTTGTGGCATAGCAGTGATTGGCCGCCCTGCACAGCGTGACCGAGCCTTTATAACTCCCGGCGCGCTGTGCTCGGCACACAGCCATCCAGACAGTGAGTGTAGGGAGAGTGTCTGCTGCTGCTTAGGGACAGATTTGCGGCCCTCATAGGTAGATCCGGAGCAGGGCTGAAAACTGCTGCTGCTGACCACAACAGTCCTTCTCAGGACTAATCTAGGAGGATATAGGCAGGGTGATCCAGATCGGAGTCCAAGCTTTCCAGTGACCAGAACAGTCCTTCTCAGGACTAATCTAGGAGGATATAGGCAGGATGATACAGATTGGAATCCAAGCTTTTCTGTGACCATTAGAGTCACCACACTCTTGTACTTACTACATTAATACAGGATAGGGACTAAAATCCTCTCCTGACACCATTACAGTCACCAGACAGGTATACGTACTACCTTAATACAGGTTAGGGACTAAAATCCTCTCCTGACACCATTACAGTCACGAGACAGGTGTACGTACTACCTTAATACAGGTTAGGGACTAAAATCCTCTCCTGAAACCATTACAGTCACCAGACAGGTGTACGTACTACCTTAATACAGGTTAGGGACTAAAATCCTCTCCTGAAACCATTAAAGTCACCAGACAGGTGTACGTACTACCTTAATACAGGTTAGGGACTAAAATCCTCTCCTGAAACCATTACAGTCACCAGACAGGTGTACGTACTACCTTAATACAGGTTAGGGACTAAAATCCTCTCCTGACACCATTACAGTCACCAGACAGGTGTACGTACTACCTTAATACAGGTTAGGGACTAAAATCCTCTCCTGAAACCATTACAGTCACCAGACAGGTGTACGTACTACCTTAATACAGGTTAGGGAACTAAAATCCTAACCTCTTGTGATCTCAACAGTCACCACACTGGTGTACGTCATACCTTGATGCAGGCTAGGGAACTAAAATCCTAATCTCTTGTGATCTCAACAGTCACCAGACTGGTGTACGTCATACCTTGATACAGGTTAGGGAACTAAAATCCTAATCTCTTGTGATCTCAACAGTCACCACACTGGTGTACGTCATACCTTGATACAGGTTAGGGAACTAAAATCCTAATCTCTTGTGATCTCAACAGTCACCACACTGGTGTACGTCATACCTTGATACAGGTTATGGAACTAAAATCCTAATCTCTTGTGATCTCAACAGTCACCAGACTGGTGTACGTCATACCTTGATACAGGTTAGGGAACTAAAATCCTAACCTCTTGTGATCTCAACAGTCACCACACTGGTGTACGTCATACCTTGATACAGGTTAGGGAACTAAAATCCTAATCTCTTGTGACCTCAACAGTCACCACACTGGTGTACGTCATACCTTGATACAGGTTAGGGAACTAAAATCCTAATCTCTTGTGATCTCAACAGTCACCACACTGGTGTACGTCATACCTTGATACAGGTTAGGGAACTAAAATCCTAATCTCTTGTGATCTCAACAGTCACCACACTGGTGTACGTCATACCTTGATACAGGTTAGGGAACTAAAATCCTAATCTCTTGTGATCTCTCTCAACAGTCACCACACTGGTGTACGTCATACCTTGATAACGGTTAGGGAACTAAAATCCTAATCTCTTGTGATCTCAACAGTCACCACACTGGTGTACGTCATACCTTAATACAGGTTAGGGACTAAAATCCTCTCCTGACACCATTAAAGTCACCAGACAGGTGTACGTACTACCTAAATACAGGTTAGGGACTAAAATCCTCTCGTGAAACCATTGAAGTCACCAGACAGGTGTACGTACTACCTTAATACAGGTTAGGGACTAAAATCCTCTCCTGACACCATTACAGTCACCAGACAGGTGTACGTACTACCTTAATACAGGTTAGGGACTAAAATCCTCTCCTGAAACCATTACAGTCACCAGACAGGTGTACGTACTACCTTAATACAGGTTAGGGACTAAAATCCTCTCCTGAACCATTACAGTCACCAGACGGTGTACGTACTACCTTAATACAGGTTAGGGACTAAAATCCTCTCTGACACCATTACAGTCACCAGACAGGTGTACGTACTACCTTAATACAGGTTAGGGACTAAAATCCTTCTCGTGAAACCATAAAGTCACCAGACAGGTGTACGTACTACCTTAATACAGGTTTAGGGACTAAAATCCTCATCCTGAACATTAACAGTCACCAGACATGGTGTACGTACTACCTTAATACAGGTTAGGGAACTAAAATCCTAACTCTGTGATCCAACAGTCACCACGACTGGTGTACGTCATACCTTGATACAGGTTAGGGACTAAAATCCTCTCTCTGATACCATAACAGTCACCAGACATGGTGTACGTCATACCTTGATACAGGTTAGGGAACTAAAATCCTAACTCTTGTGATCTCAACAGTCACCACACTGGTGTACGTACATACCTTGATACAGGTTAGGGACTAAAATCCTCTCCTTGTGAACCATAACAGTCACCAACGGTGTACGTCATACCTTGATACAGGTTAGGGAACTAAAATCCTAATCTCTTGTGATCTCAAAGTCGTGATCTCAACAGTCACCACACTGGTGTACGTCATACCTTAATACAGGTTAGGGACTAAAATCCTCTCCTGAACCATTTAAAGTCACCAGACAGGTGTACGTACTACCTTAATACCCCCCCCCATTAAAGTCACCAGACAGGTGTACGTACTACCTTAATACAGGTTAGGGACTAAAATCCTCTCCTGAACCATTACAGTCACCAGACAGGTGTACGTACTACCTTAATACAGGTTAGGGACTAAAATCCTCTCCTGACACCATTAAGTCACCAGACAGGTGTACGTACTACCTTAATACAGGTTAGGGACTAAAATCCTACTCCTGAATACCATTACAGTCACCACAGGTGTACGTACTACCTTAATACAGGTTAGGGACTAAAATCCTCTCCTGAACCATTAAAGTCACCAGACAGGTGTACGTACTACCTTAATACAGGTTAGGGACTAAAATCCTCTCTGTGACCAATACAGTCACCAACAGGTGTACGTATACCTTATACAGGTTAGGGAACTAAAATCCTACTCCTGTAACCATTAACAGTCACCAGACTGGTGTACGTACTACCTTGATACAGGTTAGGGAACTAAAATCCCTCTCTTGGAATCTAACAGTCACCAGACTGGTGTACGTATACCTTATACAGGTTAGGGACTAAAATCCTAATCTCCTGACATCAACAGTCACCAGACTGGTGTACGTATACCTTGATACAGGTTAGGGACTAAAATCCTATCTCTTGTGAACCATACAGTCACCAGACATGGTGTACGTCATACCTTGATACAGGTTAGGGAACTAAAATCCTAACTCTTGTGATCTCAACAGTCACCACACTGGTGTACGTCATACCTTGATACAGGTTAGGGAACTAAAATCCTAACTCTTGTGATCTCAACAGTCACCACACTGGTGTACGTCATACCTTGATACAGGTTAGGGAACTAAAATCCTAATCTCTTGTGATCTCAACAGTCACCAACTGGTGTACGTCATACCTTATACAGGTTAGGGAACTAAAATCCTAATCTCTTGTGATCTCAACAGTTACCACACTGGTGTACGTCATACCTTGATACAGGTTAGGGACTAAAATCCCCTCCTGAAACCATTAAAGTCACCAGACAGGTGTACGTACTACCTTAATACAGGTTAGGGACTAAAATCCTCTCCTGAAACCATTACAGTCACCAGACAGGTGTACGTACTACCTTAATACAGGTTAGGGACTAAAATCCTCTCGTGAAACCATTACAGTCACCAGACAGGTGTACGTACTACCTTAATACAGGTTAGGGAACTAAAATCCTAACCTCTTGTGATCTCAACAGTCACCAGACCTGTGTACGTCATACCTTGATACAGGTTAGGGAACTAAAATCCTAACCTCTTGTGATCTCAACAGTCACCACACTGGTGTACGTCATACCTTGATACAGGTTAGGGAACTAAAATCCTAACCTCTTGTGATCTCAACAGTCACCACACTGGTGTACGTCACACCTTGATACAGGTTAAGGAACTAAAATCCTAATCTCCTGTGACCTCAACAGTCACCAGACAGTTGTCGCTCTATACAGGCAAAATGCGCAAAGGCGTTGGCAAGGGCGTTGGCAAGGAACAAGGAAGTGGACGTGATGGTGGTGCAGGCAGAGGCCGAGGTCGTGTGCAAGCACTAATTTCGCAACAACAAAGGGCCACATCTCCTCGCTCGCACGTCCTGTCCCAAATTCTTGGGGCCCGCTGCAGTACACCACTGTTGAACCAAGACCAGTGTCAACAGGTTGTTACTTGGATAGCGGATAATGCTTCAAGTCAGATGGGCACCTCCACAAACACCCTGTCTTCCACACGGTCAACTGTCAGTAGCCGTGATACTGCACCGCACATTTCCCAACCTGATCCTCCTTCCTACCACCTGGCCGAGTACACGTCCACGGACATTACTGATCCCACACTAGGACACTCGGAAGAGCTGTTCACGTATCCATTCGCAGAATCTGGCCTGTCGCCACCTCCTCTTGAAGTGGGTGATGAGGAGATTGTATGTACAGATGCCCAAATATTTGAGCAGCCACGTTATGACGAACGGAACGTTGTCAAAGTGTCTCAACAAGGAGTGGACGATGATGAGACACAATTGCCAGGAAGTCAGGAGGAGGATCACGGTGCGGAAGAGGAAGACGACGTGGTGGATGATCCAGTAGCTGACCCAACATGGCAGGAGGATATGCAGAGCGAGGACAGCAGTGCACAGGGGGAGGGAGGCGTAGCATCCCAACAGGCAGTACGAAGCAGGATTGCGTCCGCAGGCAGAAGGCAGGCAACCGTTCCCCGGAACAACAACACGACTCAAGGTGCCTGTGCAAATGTTCGGTCTTCCCGAGTCTGGGAGTTTTTTAAGTTGGCTCCAGAAGACTCTAAAAAGGCCATTTGCCACACCTGCCTTGCCAATATCAGCAGGAGTACGAAAACTAGCAGCCTGACCACCAACAGCATGATCAGGCACATGTCAGCCAAGCACCCGACTTTGTGGGAAGTACAACAGAGTCGAGGAGCGGTGCTTGCTGATGTCACTGCTACGTCTTCGCCTGTTGTGCATGCGAGCCAATCCCCTGTCCATGCTATCCGCGAACAAGCCTCCGGGCCTGCACCTGAAGTTGCCCACGCACAAATTACACCACCATCAAGCACGTCCTTGTCCCAGCGCAGCGTTCAATTATCCATTAAGCAAACATTTGAACGCAGGCGCAAATACGCTGCCAACGCCCCACATGCCACAGTCCTGAATGATCACATTTCGCGACTCATAGCGCTAGAAATGTTGCCTTTCCGGCTGGTGGAGACGGACGCATTCCGCGACCTGATGGCGACTGCTGTCCCACGTTACTCGGTCCCCAGCCGCCACTATTTCTCCAGATGTGCCATCCCCGCATTGCATAACCACGTGTCCAACAGCATCACACGTGCCCTGAACAATGCTGTTTCAGCCAAAGTCCACCTAACAACAGACACGTGGACAAGTGCTTGTGGGCAAGGCCGCTACATCTCCTTGACGGCACACTGGATTAATATTGTGGAGGCTGGGACCCAGTATGAGCGAGGGACGGAACACGTCCTTCCCACACCAAGGATAGCAGGCCCTACCTCTGTCAGGGTTTCACCGACACTCTACAGCTCCGGAATGTCATGCTCTTCAGCCTCCTCCTCCTGCGCATCCTCATCCACTGTACCCTCCACACCAGTCCCAAGCTGGAAACACTGCAGCACTGCCTCTGCAAAGCGGCAACAGGCTGTGCTGAAGCTAGTCTGCATAGGTGACAAACCCCACAATGCAGAAGAGGTGTGGACAGCTCTGAAAGAGCAGGCAGATCACTGGCTCACACCTCTGAACCTAAAGCCAGGAAAGGTCGTGTGTGACAATGGCCGGAACCTGGTGGCAGCTTTGAGGCGAGGTCAGCTGACGCATGTTCCATGCGTGGCCCATGTGCTCAACCTGGTGGTTCAGAGGTTTGTGAAGTCATACCCAGAGGTGTCTGACCTGCTGGTAAAAGTTCGGCGTCTGTCTGCACATTTTCGCAAGTCACCTGCTGCTTCAGCCGGCCTTGCCGGCTTTCAGCGCCGTTTGCGTCTTCCGGCCCACAGACTGGTGTGTGGTGTCCCCACGCGTTGGAATTCAACTCTTCACATGTTGGTCAGGATATGTGAGCAGAAGAGGGCAGTTGTGGACTACCTGCATCACCTAAGCCGTCGGGAAATGGGTCAAACTCCACACATAACACCTGAGGAGTGGAGATGGATGTCGGACCTATGCACCGTCCTCCAAAACTTTGAGGACTCCACCAAGATGGTGAGCGGCGATGACGCCATTATTAGTGTCACCATACCACTACTCTGCCTTCTAAAACGGTCTCTGCTGAAAATCAAAGAGGATGCATTGCAGGCCGAGAGCGATGACTTTGAGCAAGAAACAGTAGTGGGTGTGAGTGAAAACACACAGCCCAGCCTCATATCATCACAACGTGCAGTGGAGGACTATGACGAGAGGAGGAGGATGAAGACATGGAGCAACTCTCTGGCCAAATTGAGGATATGACATGCACACCAGTCATACCCTCGATTCAGCGTGACTGGCCAGAGGACAGGGGAGATGAGGAGGAGGAGGACAGCATGTTCAGTCATCGTGTTGGTCTGGATACTGAAATGATGGCTGTTAAGAGTCTGGCGCACATGGCTGACTTTATGGTAAGCTGCCTGGCTCGTGACCCTCGCGTTCAGAACATCTTGGCCGACAATCAGTACTGGTTGGCAACACTGTTAGACCCACGCTACAAGGAGAACTTTATGTCTCTCATTCCTGAGGCGGAGAGGTCAGCCAAAATGCAGCAGTTCCACAGGGCCATAGTCACGGAAGTAGTGAAATTGTTCCCCTCACAAAACGCTTGCGGCATAGGTCAGGATTCGGTGGACAACTGAAAATGCGGACAGGCTGACTCTGATCAAGATGAACAAGGGTTGGATTGGGCCAGACTTCACTACACCACCAAATGACAACTGAATTAAAATTTTGTTATTTGAATTTGACATGTACCTCCACTCACCCATGGGTACACACTTCCGGACTTTGGCTAATCGCTGGACTGCTCCTCCTTCTCCTCATGTGACACCATGATGACCGTTACAATAGTTAGGCTGTTGTTTGAGGTATACCTGCAGTGGTAAATTTTTTCGCCCATTCTTTTAGAATGGGCATTACAACGACAGGAGACCCGCTCCTTTTCAATAGGAAAAATGTTTTGAGGCCCTCCTGCACGTCTCTATCCAGGGACAATGTGGAGCCTCCCAATTTTTGTCTGCCCTGACCAAAGGGCTATACTACAATACACCCACTTGAGGGTTACAGGCCTTACTGCATGTCTGTATGCATGGCTCATTGTTGAACCTCCCAATTTTTGGCTGCCCTGCCAAAGGCCTATACTACAATACACCCGCTTGAGGGTTACTGGCCCTACTACATGTCTGTATGCATGGGTCATTGTTGAACCTCCCAATTTTTGGCTGCCCTGGCCAAAGGGCTATACTACTATACACCCACTTCAGGTTTACAGGCCCCCATGCACGTCTCTATCCAGGGGCATTGGTGAACCTCCAAATTTTGGACTGCCCTGGCAAAGGAAAATACTACAATAGACCCAGTTCCTCAAAATGGGCACATTATTTCAAGACAGGGCTTCATGTACGTCTCTTCTTAGGGACATCGGAGTGCCGCACAATGTTTTCACGTAAAATCTTTCATGTAATCACAAAAAGTAACATACACCAGCTGTATCTCACTATTGGGTATGTGCCCTTAACATTTCCACCCTAAATATTAATTTTGGTATAATTTTGGAAGGTTTTCTGGTGACTCCGTAAAATTGGTGTGAAACTCGGACAAGATTGTTCACAGCTGTGACTTTTGAGTGAGAAATGCTTCCAGGGGTCTTCCCCATGGTGTTGCCATGTCATTTCAGCACTCTTCTGAGACTTTTGTGACATTTTTAGGGTTTTTCCATGCTGCCGGCAGTCATTTCATAAAAATACTCGGGTCTCCCATAGGATAACATTGGGCTCGTTACTCGGGCCGAGTACACGAGTATCTCGGGATGCTTGGCCCGAGCTTCGAGCACCCGAGCATTTTAGTACTCGCTCATCACTAATACCCACCATTAGAGATACATTGCTATGTTCAATGTATCTCTATGTCCCTATATTCTAGAGAGAGGGAGAATAAAAGAGAGAGATGTTTTCTTCCAATAAAATTACTAAAACTAAAAAAATAATAATGTTTTCATGTGCTTTAAAAATAAATAAATAAATAAACATCACAAAATAGTAAATAACATAGACATATTTGGTGTCCCTGTAATTGTAACAACCCACACAACAGAGTGATCAGTATATTTATGATGTTTGGTAAATAGCGCAAAAAAGTGGTGTGATTATTTTTCCCTATTAAACCCATAAAAGATGTAATTAAATGCAACATTTATGCCATGTTCAAAGGTAGCAAAAATTCTGTGTTTTTTTCTGCTAATCTTTTCTTCACATTTTCTCTTAGGGCCACTTTACACACACCAACTTATCTGTCCAACTTCTGAACAACTTACTGGTTGCAGTGAAATCATGGACACATTGTTCCATTTGTACACAGCCACAAAATGGAACAATGTGTCCATGATTTCACTGCAACCAGAGATCTGTTCAGAAGTTGGACAGATAAGTTGGTGTGTGTAAAGTGGCCATAATTGTTGGAACCACACAACACAATAACAATCTTCTCTCACTATTGTGTATTTGATACCTTTTTAATGTGATGTTTTTATGTGCAATTGCATTTTTAATGGTTTTTTAATTGTACAGAAATTTCATTCTGCACTTAAAAATGTCATTTTTTTCATTTAACTGTTTGTAAGGCTCCACATAGAAGCTTATAGAGAAAAAAAAATCACCAAAACTACACAGTTCAGCAGCATTCAGACTCTCAGCAGGCAGAGAGTTCATGAAATCATATCCTCTTTAAGGCCGGTTTCACATCACGATTTTGGAGCTTCCGAGTGTATCCATTTCAAAATGGATACACTCGGATCCAAAATCGGATCCCATGTATCCCTATGGGGCTTGGATCAGATCGGATTGGATGTGTGTCTTTTGCCATCCGATTTTGGCACCATCCGATCCTGTCCGATTTCAGCACGGACACAAAAACGCAGCCTGCTGCCTTTTTGTGTCTGAGAATGAAATCGGACAGCCTCGGATCCGAGCCGATCCGAGCCCCGATGACATGGGGGCCTATGCACATCGGATCCGAGTTGAACTCGGATCCGATGTCGGCTCTGTGTCCTCCCTGCTCCTGTCTCCCCTTCACTTCTCTATCCTGTTCCCCACTATTCTACGCTGTCCCCCCACTATTCTAACTAACCTTTTCCCTACCGTATTCCCTATCCTTTTCCCTGTTCTATTCCCTCTGTTTGTTTAAATTAAAAAAAAACCCTCCCTGAGGATACATTACCTTCTGGCGCCTCCAGGGACTGTCACCATCTGTGCAGAAGATCCCGTGGTGATGTCAGTGAGTCTGTCAGCTGACGTGTCAGGTGACTGACTCTGTGACATCATCACAGGTCCTTCAGCTACCAGATGGTGACTGTCGCATGAAGCCGTAGGAAGGCAATGTATCCTCAGGGAAGATTTTTTTTATTTTTTACATACTGGAGGGGGAGAGGACAGAGGGGAGGACAGGGGGTTGGATAGAGGAGAGGGAGAGCAGAGATAAAAGAGGGACAGACAGGGACAGATAGAGAAGAAGCAGGGACAGACAGGGACAGGCAGGGAGAACAGGATCCACACGGATCCTGCATAGAATCGGATCAGATGGCTATTTGCCATCCGATTGCAGGGATCCGTGTGGATCCGTGCCTGTCCATGGGATCCTCCTTCAAACTCGGTTCCCACAGACAGGCACTAAATCGTGATGTGAAACCGGCCTAACTTGGACATTTAGACCCTGTTCATATGCTACTGGGACACTGAAAGGTAAAATATTTGCAGCCTCCCATCCAGCCGCCAGGTACCACTGAGCTGGATCATAGTTCCATGTATCGATCCGTTCATCCAGTGGCGTACCTTGAAGCTCATAGGCCCTGATGCTAAAGCTCCAATGGGGCCCCCAATTATTACAAACCTTTAACAGCAATAGTCTTTTTCTATAGGCCAAAGTGACTTTTGGGGCCCCCTAGGCTCCGGGGCCCGGGTGCGATCGCAACCCCTGCACCTGTTGTAGTTATGCTCCTGCGTTCATCTCTAGACCAAACTGACCTGAATTTAGGTTTACACCCTCCAGTGTTGGGCGTCTGCTGAATGTCTCTCATCATTGCCACTGCCCCTCTGACATATCCCCCTCTGGGGTAGAAAGAATTGGCAAATGGATGTGGCTTGTGTTGTGGCCAGGGCATTATCAAAAGTTGCCATGGCACTCTGCATAATTTGTGCCTCTTTGTGTGCAAATTTGGCAGGTTTGCATGTAGTATGCATAACCTGCTGAGCAGATCATTCCTGTAGTTCACTATTCATTCAGTGCAGAATGAAACTGGGTAAAATAGCAACCAAAGTATGGTACAACATATTGAATTGTGAAATTGCTGTTCTGTGAATTTCCATTATCTGCCCACTTTGCATAGTGCTGTATCAAGGACTATTTATGGTCTTCTTCTACAAACCTGTGACTGATGTCAAGGCTTTACATGCCAGACAAGAAGTTAACTAAGCCAAATGGGTATGCTGGCAGCAAAGAGACCATGGGTGATTCCTACTGCAGCCTTGCCCACTAAGTGAAAAGAGCAGCACACTTCTTTCTTTGGAAGTCAGTTTTCTCTGCTATACTGTGCACTATATTTACTTAGTATACAGCATAATAGCGCCATGCCCTCTGCTAATTTGATCCAATTCCTGACTCTCTTTTCACATCTTTTTTAGGCAATGCAGTTTCTCTGTTCTATTTTAGGAATGCGGAAATGGAATTCATGTGCAAGATCTGTAACAGCACTAATGTAAATGAAATCAGAAAGATCACATGGTGTCATTTTACTGGGAAAATACCACAGACTAATGGAATTGCCTATTGTAGATATGGGCAAAGCCTTAGGTTCCCTATTTAAAGAAATCATGTCACATTTCCTAAAAGAACTGAGTTAAATGCCTTGTAGAAATTGCTGTGCTCATCTGCTTCTACCACTCTGTTCTGTTTTGTGCTGTATCACTGTGTTGCAGAGATAGGCTGGGGTCACATCTCCGTTTTGACCCTAGCCTACAACAATCCGGTTTTAACGTAGAACTTTTTCCAGCACTGCATAGCGGTAACGCTATGCGGTGACGGAAAACGCAGTCCCTAGTTACCCTATGTTTACCTTAACTACCTGTCACACAGGCAGCTGCTTGGAGTGCGCTTTACAGCGCCGCACAGGAAACGTTGCAGACAGCGTTTCTTGTGCGACGCTGTAAAGCACACTCCAAGCAGCTGTCTGTGTGACAGGTAGTTAAGGTAAACATAGGGTAACTAGGGACTGCGTTTTCCGGCACCTCATAGCGTTACTGCTATGCGGTGCTGGAAAAAGTTCTAAGTTAAAACCGGATTGTTGTAGGCTAGGGTCAAAACGGAGATGTGACCCCAGCCATACTCCCTTTTTTTGCTTTGGCAAGCAGTATGTGTGTCTGGGGCCATGTACTTTAACCCCTATGTCCTAAATGTTGCCATTCATAGGCTACATTCACACCGTGCATTTTTGGTCTTTTTTTTTGAGGATCCACTTTTTCAGCTGCATAACAGATCCGCTTTTTCAAAAACAAATCATCCATTCACATGGTGCGTTTCTAATGTGTTTTTTGCTGATCCGTTTTTTTTTTTTTTAGCACATTCAACCATGGGGGCAATGGAAAAAGCCGATCAGAAAAAACGCCAAAGAACTGACATGCCCATTCTTTCTTTAGGATTTGCTTTCCACAGAAAACAGATCCTCAAAAAAAGGAGCATCTGAATTCTAAATTTGGAAATGCATTGAGTTGGCTGACATGGGCATACCCAGGATCAAAACTAGGGGGGCAGGTTGTGCCCTATCATTTATATATGTCTCCATCCTGTATATATGCCCCCATCCAGTATATATGGTCCCTCAACCTTCTGTTCATGGCCCCCATCTCTCCTCCAGACACAGAGGTGTATTTAGGTTTTCTGGCACCCGGGGCAAGTGTTCAGTTTGGTGCCCCCCCAGCGATCTGAGTAGTCATCATGTGACCAAGTGACCAATCATCATATGCGACTTTTACATTTACAGTCGCAGTGACTGCTGGGACTAGCAAGACCTGAATCCTGTCAGTGAGTGTATTACATGCTGTTAGGATTTGACAATAGGCGCCTTAATGTTATAATTAAAGGGCTGTCCAGGTTTGAGATGAAAGTCTGCAATCCCTCTAGGTGACTGCAGACCTCTGAATTCTCAAAGCGCATGCACTGCACACTTTCAGAATTCTCCCTTGCCAATGGCAAGATTGGACGGTCATGTGAGCACCCATATGTGATTTATATACTTCTGGTCACATTCTGACTAGAAGTGCCAGGCCTCATTCAATTCATTTTCATTGATTGAGGCCTCACATGTCTAGTCTGCACGTGATTGCATTTATGTAAATCACATACTTATGGTTATGTCACCTCTCAACACCAGCACCAGAGAATCCTGACAGCGGGCAGTGGGCGCCATGTGAGAATTCAGAAGTCTGCAGTCAAATAGAGACACATAGCGTGACTGCAGACTCAACACAAACTTGGGACAAGTCCTTTAATGCGTCTAATAAAAACATAGAACCCTTAACTTGTCACACAGCATAACACTTTATTAACATAGCCATGTATCAAACAAGCTTACAAGTTATGAATTGTTAGATGTGTACAGGATCAAAACAATTAACAACACAAAACTACCTCACCAGACCCACCAGAGGTACAGAAATACATCCATATAACCCCCATCAGTACAGAAATACATCTCCAGACCCACCAGAGGTACAGAAATACAACCATATAACCCCCATCAGTACAGAAATACATCACCAGAGGAACAGAAATACAACCATATAACCTCTATCAGTACAGAAATACATCACCAGACCCACTAGAGGTACAGAAATACATCCATATAACCCCCATCAGAACAGAAATACATCACCAGACCCACTAGAGGTACAGAAATACATCCATATAACTCCCATCAGTACAGAAATACATCACCAGACCCACTAGAGGTACAGAAATACATCCATATAACTCCCATCAGTACAGAAATACATCACGAGACCCACTAGAGGTACAGAAATACATCCATATAACCCCCATCAGTACAGAAATACATCAGCAGACCCACTAGAGGTACAGAAATACATCCATATAACTCCCATCAGTACAGAAATACATCACCAGACCACTAGAGGTACAGAAATACATCCATATAACTCCCATCAGTACAGAAATACATCACCAGACCCACCAGAGGTACAAAAATACAACTATATAACCCACATCAGTACAGAAATACATCACCAGACTCACCAGAGGTACAGAAATGCATCCATATAACCCTGATCAGTACAGAAATACAAACTCAATAGCCTCATCAGTACAGAAATCCATCACCAGAGGTACACAAATACACAAATAGAACCCCCATCATTACAGAAATCACTACCCTCATCAGTAACAAAGTTCATCATCAGAGCCACCATCAATCAGTACATCGTAAAACAATTGTAATGTCATGTCAAACCCATACACATTTGTACTGCATGAACTTACAACTCCTACGACATCATTAGCAATGGTTAGGACATACTGGGAGTTGTTGTCACCAGCCGTCAATAAAATCATACAGGAACCACAGCACTGATGAGAATTAGTTATTATCCCAAATAATCATTTACATCCAGGTACCTTATAGATGACTTTGTCTCTGATTGAGGTCGTCTTTTCAATTTCTTCATCTTGTCCTATCATGATGACTTTTCACATCCACAGCTTGCCTCTGGAGACGTCCATCTTTTCCGGTCTTCTACAGCACATCCTGGCATGATACCCTTAAAAATATCGGAATGATCAACATTTTACTGAGAAAAAATATCTGCCCTACACTGTGCCCAAGAATAAATAATTGCTCCTCCTCACTGTTCCCTTCATAAAATATAATTTACACACTGTCCCTCTTCTGAAACCAGCCTTTCACACTGCTTCTCCTTTCCATATTCGGCTCCCTGGTCCTCATATACTGCCCAGTGTTTATACAGTTCTCCCTCATAAAACACCCCATCCTTGACATGCTGTCCCCGCATGCTGCCCCCTCTCCATACACCTCCACACCTGCTCAGTCTCTATTCTGTGCCACCTTTACTTTTATCTCATCCACTACTGTTTCTTCATTATTTCATCTCCTCCTTGCTCCACTTACTGTGTTCACACCCATCCCCCTCTCACTCCACATATTGTATCTACACCCATCCACCTCACTCTCCAAGCTGTGTCCACACTGATCCCCCCTCACTCCCCTGTGCTGTGCTGCAGCCATCTCCCCCACTCCTCATACTGTGTCCACACTGATCCCCCTCACTGCATATACTGTGCCACAGCCATCCCCCCTCACTCTACATACTGTGCTGCAGCGTCATCCCTCCCTTCCTCCTTTTACGGTATCCACATCCCCTCTCAACCCAAATACTGTTCTACAGCCATCTCCCCCTCACTATTTATACTGGTTCCTCAATTTTACCCCCTTGCTTCCCATACTGTCCTCCCCATACTGGGTCCATGCCCATCAACCCCTCGCTCTGTATTCTGTGTTCTCAAATCCCTCCATTTGCGCTCCATACTTTGTCCACATACACTCCCCCATCCTCTCCCCTTGTTTGCTCCTCATACTGCCCTCGACGTATCCCCGTGTTTACTCCCCATACAGCCTACATTCCTCTCCCCTCGTTTGCTCCTTATATCCCCCACCCTTTCCTCCTCCATTTCTCCCTTCTCCTCATACAGCCCCCATTCTCTCCCCCCATCTGCTCTTCATACTCCCCCAACCCCTCTCCTCTTGTTTGTTCCTTGTACTGTCCCTATCCTTTAACCCCCATTTCAATTTGCTCGTCATACAGCCCCCATAGTACTCCATCACATATAATGCACCCCCATAGTACTCGATCACATATAATGCACCCCATAGGACTCCATCACATATAATGCAGTCCCATAGTACCTTCATCACATATAATGTACCCCATTACATACCCATACACATTATCTCCCATCAGTGGACACATTGATAAAAATAAAATGTAAATACTCACCTCTCTCCTAGTTCCTCGATGCTCTCTACTCGCAGCTCTGGATCCCCAGCCTGTGTCTGCCACTCTGCAGGACCCGGGCAGTGCCAGCGCTCGGTGATGACGTCATCACTCCTCGATATCCTGATCTGCAGAGCGGCAGACAGTGGCGGCCAGCCACACTACAGGAGCGGGTGCGGCATCTGTTGGGAACCCGCAGTATCAGCGGGTGCCCTCCGCCGATACCGCCCTCTGGTTGTGTGAGGCAACCCCTCATGATAGTTGTGCCCCTGCAAGGGGGAAGAATGAAACCTACCAGGCATCTGGGGGAAGGGGGAAGGCAGCTGGGTACACCCATGTTGGCTGGGACGCCAAATGTCACTACATTTCACTGCAGATAGGATCCTCAAAAAAAGGCACTAAAAAACAAACAAAAAAATGCACCGTGTGAATGTAGCCACAGCCCAGCAGCTGACCTAGCAGTCTCAAACACTGCTGAGGTGTGATTGACAGCTGCTGGAAGGGAGCGGTGTCAATGCAAGACCTCAAAGATGACCCTGAAGATATGCCCAGTTGGTCTGCAAGTAAAGATTTCACATACCGCTCTCAAAATTAGCAATTGTTAATATCTGTTGAGTGGAGTTATGCAGCACAGAAAGGAAAAGATCAGCTAACTGGAGAACTCAGGGGTTTTACAAGATATTTAACACTTTTTTTGGAGCAAGTCACAGATCCTCTTTAACATACTGTGATGGCAGCTGACAAGATCAGGACTTCATGTGACACATACCAATCAAATTAGATTATACTTTCTTATTATTAACCTCAACACAGTTCTTCACTTTTTGATTATAAAACATGTCAACACTTCACACATCCTCTAATTGTATTACTTTTCATAAATATTTTACAGGAAAAAAGACATTCCATATACATTTCTGAAAGGATTGTATGGCCCACAATAAAATAACTCATTTACTGTAAAAATGTGTAGTAGAGCAATGATTTTTAATATTCAAGTGATTTAACTGCTATTTAATTTTAATGAGGCCCCTATACATGTCATGTTTTGTCCAGTTAAAGTGTCCTTGTCTTGCTGTTACAAAATACATGTGAAAACAGGATATGTGTTTTTGTATATGATCTTGTTATCTCACAGGAAAGAAAAAATAAAATTGTACACACTTTACCAGGATATACAATTCAAGCTGTAAACTTATACTTATGTAATCTGCAGATGACAATGGTGCAATTTAGTATTGCAGCCAATAACTTGCATTAAGACTTGAAAATTAACATTTCCAATACATGAAGAAGCATTATTGACTAGATTACCTTCTCTATATTATATGCTATTTAATACAAGCAGTTTTCACAAGGAGAATGGTTGGCAATACGACAACTAATTAATGACTGATTCCTGTGTGTATTTCCGACGTAAAGAAATGGTAAGAGTTGGATACAGTGATATAATTGAGGGACGGGAATTCAAGCTTGGGTAAATTCTTTTCAAAACTGTTCTTCTAAATAGGATATAAACCCAAGGATCCAATATCTGATTCCATGTTGCCACTCGAAGAAATATTAGAAGCAGTTTCTCTTTATCTCTAGGAATTTCTCCATTCATGAGTTCATTATTGGGCTGCTGAAGAACCGTTTGTACTATGAAAACCTGAAAAATATAAATGGTAAACAATGTTTAAATAGACTAATATAGATTAATAACACTTATTTACCAGGTACAATACTCAAGTCTCAGAGACAATGTAACACAAATGTCCTTGGAGCTGATTATTAAAATTGACATTGTTAATATCTCTTTGACCGATGCGTATTTTGCTGCATATTTGATGTGGATCCACAGCAGATCTGCACTTAATATGCAGCAGCATGTGTTCCCAGCAAAGTCTATGGAATTTGTGAAGTCCTGTCAGCATGTTGCATTTTTTGCCATAGCGGATCTTTATTGCGGGAAAATCTGCAGCATGTCAATTTTTACTGCATATTTTTAGGCGTTTTTTCACCCATAGATCCTCATGTTAGCTCAAAATAAGCAGCAGATATGCAGCAGTGTTTGCACTATGTGTATGTGTTGCTTATTTTGTGCCTAGTTTACATTAAAATCCACAGGAAATGATAGTGTTGAATGAATGGGGAGCAGGATTTGGCATCTTTAGTTTTCTTTTTTTGGCTAAAGTATCTAAGCTTTATTAAACAGATACAAAGCACCTTAAAATCCACATCAAATCCACACCAATTTCTGCACCACAAACTCAGCGTGCGAACACCCCCTTAATGCCTTATAGCCACTTTGCACACGGCAACAGGTAGATAGAAAACGGCAGGTGTCGGAGACAATTGTACCTTTTACCTTCAAAACACCTTGCAGATACCTGAATTACACGCAGCGACTTCAAGGTGTTTTGAAGGTAAAAGGTACAATTGTCTCCGACACCTGCCGGTTTCTATCTACCTGTTGCTGTGGCGCCCCGCAAAAAGTGCGTCACAGGAGGGTATTGCAGCCATAAATGCAGCCGCAATATTCTCTGACACAGCAGTGATCTGGTTAACTTAGAAATCCAACCCTGCATGCATCACCTAGAACAGAGGGCCAATCCTAGGTCCTGGTGGGTGGAGTGCTAGGGAAGTGTGTAGGAGAACAGACCCTTAGTCATTAGGAGAAGGGCTCTAGAACTGGACCTGAGTAGTCTAGAACTTGGAGAGGAGCGGGGGCTCTGCACTCCGTGCAGCCCCGGGCCGTCACCGGTCGGGTGTCAGCACCTGAGGCCTCAACAACCGGGATTGGGCATCAACCACGGGTTCCCAAAAGACTCCCGTGCCCACAACTCACAGCCAGTTCACTGGTACTGAAGCTGGCAGCAGTTCACCTCTGCTATGCGAACCAGAAGCGTGGAGGAGCAGCTTCACAGGAGCACCCCACCACCAGCCAACTTCCAGTCGTCTAACCAGCGGTGTACCCACCGAGGGACCCAAGGCTCCCCAAAACATCCACAACGTACAACTTGGATAGGACATTGAAGCAGCCTCCCCGTACCCGATCTAGTATTCCTGGGCGACACTGGCAACCACTTAGGCTGGCTTCACACTGCGGCGGCGTCCGGTCCGGGGCTGTCAGGAGTGACAGCCTGGACCGGAGTTTTGCTCCATAGGAGACTATCGGGCTGCACGGAGCTGGATCACGCCGGGTGGCAATTATCTGCCATCCGGCTGCTAGTTCGCCGGATGAATCCTGCAGAAGTGAAGATTTGTCTGCCGACTCCAAAAACGTTGCATGCAACGTTTTTGGAGTCGGCAGACAATTCCCCACTTCTGCAGGATTCATCCGGCAAGCTAGCAGCCGGATGGCAGATAATTGCCACCCGGCGCGATCCAGCTCCGTGCAGCCCGATAGTCTCCTATGGAGCAAAACTCCGGTCCAGGCTGTCACTCCTGACAGCCCCGGACCGGACGCCGCCGCAGTGTGAAGGCACCCTAAGTTAGAATGGAGAAACACTGCGGATTTCTAAGGGACACCATCACTGCTGAGTCCACCCGGTCCACTACCTGTTAACTGTATACCATGTACTGCCTGCTGGTTACAGTAAAGACCCGTTACAGAGACTTTCTGTGTCTGTGCTTCCTTATGAACTGTCCGTCTGCACTACAAGGTAACTGCAGCTGCCGCACAACATCTTAAGCAGCTCCAGCCTCCGGGATCACCGCTCAGCCTGTGGGGAGCGTTCCATCTTGCTGCTATCCATCCCCCGGAGGTTCCGCAGCGTCGGTAGTCCTTACCGAAACTACTCATAGGTGGCGTCACGAATAAATTAAAACCCCTTTAATCTGTTCCCGCAAGACGTCTTCACTTTTGATCTGCACTGCACCGGGCCCCACTACCGGCAGGCGCGGTCCACCCGTGACAAGGAGGAAGGAAGCATCGCCTGTCTAAACCGGAGTCCCGGCCACGGTGAGTCATTGCCGCGTGTAAAGTGGCCATAAATGATACTTCTGCAGTAACAATGCCATGACATGTGCTGAATTTGGCAAATAGGCATAGCCATGCCCCATCGTTCCTCAGTTTCTTCACAGCTACTGAGTTGCTTCAAACTGTCGTGAAAACACCAATTTCTTGTAAAGCATTTTGTATTTTGGAGTAAAAGCATTGATGAATCACCCCTTTATTTATTTTTAGAAAAAGGCTGCATCTTTTCGAGACATCCATGACTAATTTAAGTTGCCAGTAATTGTGACTTTTTCCCTATACAAGCCTTTACTCTGAGTTCAGACATAAGTGTTTGAAGAACCGACTAGAAGTCTCCTGACGGGAAATAACAGTCACAATCAGTTATCTGGGTCAGAAGACTCACAGTCAGTCTTGGCATTGCCATCCGGGTACATGTTTACATATTCTTTGATAGGGGTGTAAAAAAAATATTTGCAAATGTTGGAGCTAAATTTCAGTTTTCTAATGTAACTAAAAAACTCCTCGTAAAATTATTGTTTTCATTGAACAACAATATACATATCCATTCAGCCCAAAGTTTAAGAAAATCTGTCACCTAAGACTTCAAAAACAGGCTTTTTTCAAAGGATTATACTGCTTAAACTCAAAATAACTTCTGTGGTATTTTCCTGTTATCAAGTCTTTTTTCTGCACTTTAATGTCAGAACATTTGCTGTCTATATATGGATAGAACGCCTCCTTCTCAAGTCTGGAATTTACTGCAGGAATAACTACAAAGACGTGCAGCTGGATCTGTTACGTAATATGTATAGACAGTAGACATCATAAATCCAAACAAGCGTTAGTAATCATATTCAGTCAAGTGAGAAAGTGAGGACAGATGCTTGATGAAAGTTTGCTTCGGAACCTGCATTTCTCATAAAGTTTTTGAAAAAGAAAACAATTGAAAACTGAAATGCTGTAAAACACTGTCTTAAAAACTGTTCAAAGTGAACTTCACAGCTGATTCTTGTGTATCATGGTCCAGGATGGTAGCTGTTTGACTTCACAGCATGGGGTCCAAGTACAAATGATGTATACCTGCGACACCTAGCGGAGGGAAGTGGAGCTATTTCAAGGCTGGGGGAGTGAAGCTCTGAATACTAAGACACACCCCTCCACCTCCACCCAAAATCTATGTCTCATCCCTTTACCTACAGAGCTGCAACCAGAAAACTAAGGAAAAAAAACTCATAATCAAAGCAGGAACAGTCAACACATGACATATAGTTGGTACTTATCTCTATTTTTAATGCCTTGGAACTCCCACCCGGGGCACTTTCTTCATTTCACATGCATTTTTCCATCTTGGCCTGTTACCTCTGAGTTATAAACATGGGGACAAACTGCTGGTTGTCCTGTCCTAGTACCCATCTCCAGTTGACCACTTTGTTCTGCTATCCATTTTCCTTTCTCTTGCTCAGATTATGCTATCTGTGGCACCTCTGCGGATCCAGTCACCACAGAGGTACTGCACCCCTGTTGAGATGTAGTACCCCACTCTCAGGTAAAGGGGGTACAGACTGGTAATGGGACACCCAGGCCACACACTACACTAGGTCCAAGTCATGGTTAGGGCGAGATTGCTCCTACGGGAGAGCACTGTCCCTGATTCTGTCTGGAAGAAGGAACCAGGGAAGTGGGAATGGGTGAAAAGGAAGTAGTTAGAGGAAGCACCTGGGAAGGAGTGAAGTTAGGAAGAACACACATAGATGACGTGGGACACGTGACAGAGGGTATAAATAGAGTGGGAAAGATTTAGAAGTCAGTCAGTTAGGGAGGGAAGTTAGAGGAAGAAGCCTGTCAGAGAAGGAAAAGAACTTGAGAGAAGTGTCCAGAGGAATGGAGCTAGTGAGAAATTATCCTGAGGCCTGACTGCGGAGCAGAGAAAGAGAACCAGGTGGCTCCAGGAGGAAGAGAGGGTTCCAGAGGCACGGGCAGTGAGCAATAACAATAATAATAATAATAATAATAATAATAATAATAATTTTATTTATATAGCGCCAACATATTACGCAGCACTTACAATTCAGAGGGGACATGTACATATAATATGAGACACTACAGATTAACAAAAATTCAAAAACCATGAGAAGTGAGGTCCCTGCTTGCAAGCTTACAATCTAGAGGAAATAGGGGAGGGAAAAAAAGTGAATGGTAAAAAGTGCCGTCATATATGGTCCAGCCATCAATATAATAGGGGATTCACATAACGCTGCATGAACCAGTCACTGGTACAAGTACAGATAAAGTGCTATATTATGCATGGGGAACAGACAGACATTCTTCAGGTGCAGACAGATGACACAAGAGGCCAGATTTGGAAAAGGGAGATAGTTAGACAAGTGAGGTGAGGCGACAGGCGAGTCTAAAGATATGCGTTTTTAAGGCTCCCTTAAAACTATGGGTATTGGGAATTAACTGAATTGTTTTTTGGTAACCGTTCCAGAGAATAATTGGTGCAGTTTGTGAGAAGCCTTGGAGACAGGAGTGGGAAGTTCGGATTGTGAGCAGATGTCAGTCTTAGGTCACTTGCGGAATGGAGGGCATGTGTAGGGCAATAGACAGAGATGAGGGAGGAGATGTAGGGCGGTGCAGAACTGTGGAGGGCTTTATGGGTGAAAGTGATAATTTTATATTGTACTCTATAGCGGATTGGCAACCAGTGCAATGACTGGCACAGGATTGAGGCATCGGTGAAGCAGTTGGAGAGGAATATGATCCTGGCTGATTCAGTGAGGATGGATTGGAGAGGAGAGAGTTTAATAAGAGGGAGACTGATGAGTAGCGAATTGCAGTAATCCAGGCTAGAATGAATAAGGGCAACAGTTAGAGTTTTTGCAGAATCAACAGTAAGAAAAGGTCGAATTCTAGAGATGTTTTTGAAGTGTAGGTGACAGGAGCAAGCGAGTGACCGGATGTGGGGAGAGAAGGAGAGATCTGAGTCAAATATAACCCCAAGACAATGGGTGTGCTGCTGAGGAGTAATGGTAGAACCACAGAAATGGCAATATTAGGTTTCAGAAGATTAAGAGAAGGAGGAAACAAGAGAAGTTAAATTTTTGACAAATTCAATTTAGGGTACAGAGAAGACATAATGTTAGAGACAGCAGACAGACAATCACTGGTATTTTGTAGTAATGTCGAGGTGATGTCAGGAGAAGATGTGTATAATTGTGTGTCGTCAGCATAGATATGGTACTGAAAACCAGATCTACTGATGATTTGTCCAATAGGGGCAGTGTATAGAGAGAAGAGAAGGGGACCTAGGACTGAACCCTGAAGACCCCCAACCGTGAGGGGAAGAAAAGAGGAAGAGGACCCCGCGAAATGAACTGTCGGAGAGGTAGGACAAGAACCAGTAGAGAGCATTGTCCTTGAGCCCAATAGAGCGGAGCATAGAGAGAAGGAGCTGGTTATCCACTGTATCGAATACAGCAGAGAGATCTAGGAGGATCAACAGGGAGTAGTGACCATTAGATTTAGCTGTTAGTAGATCATTAGAGATTTTAGTGAGGGCAGTTTCTGAAGCTGAATTGTAGAGGGTCAAGAAGAGAATTGTCAGAGAGATAGCGGATCATACAGGAGTAGACCAAGTATTCCAGGAGTTTATAAATGAAGGGGAGATTAGAGAAAGGTCTGTAGTTAGCAGCAGAGTTCTGGTCGAAGGATGTTTTATTTAAAATAATGAATGTATGCTGGCGTGTTTGAAAGAGGAGGGGAAAACACCAGATGAAAGGGAAAGATTAAATATTTTAGGTGAGATGTGACAGCTGGGGAAAGGGATTGGAGGAGATGTGAGGGAATAGGGTCGAGGGTGCAGATAGTAGGGTGACAAGATGCAAGAAGCCGGGTGACTTTTTCCTGTGGGGAATTCACCCTTGGGGCTCTTATCCATTGTCAGGCACAGGCAGTGAAGGGACCAGGCCGCAGAACAGGGGCACCGGGACCCCAAGACTAGTAGAGAAGACAGACCAGGCTCAGCTAGCAACCCGGAGGATGTGGTACTTCCAAGGTGCCACAGTTGATAACTGCACTTATCTGCTGAAAAGGTGGCAAAGAGAGGGTTATGGAAGATACTACAAAGTGGCCCTACGAAAAACCCACGCCTGCTGGCTCAGAGCTCTGTGTGGCGAGGTGCGAGGCAGGAGGGCAAAACAAGCACCGTGTGAGACGACTGAGGAAGGACAGAGAGAAGGGGTACCGTTACGTGTCATCCTACTACCCAGGAATAGCTGGATTCCTGCCTCCAAGAACCCAGCTCCCAGCAGGTTGTTGCACGGTAACAGTGAGTAAAGATCTTAAGACTGCAAAGGCTGAGTCTATGAACTTTCTTGACGTGTCGTGAGCACCAGAAACATAACTACGAACTCACTCAGTAACATCTGCTGCCCTGGTGGGCAGCCCTACCCATAGAGGGCTTTACAACACTGCTGCATCACTACCATCAGCCCCAGAGGAACTGTCATGCAGCAACGACCATCTATAGCTGCAACCTGCGGGTGGTGTCACGTAAAATAGTTATCCCCAGGTCCGGTCATCCTCTCCCTAACAGTACTCCATATCCTTATGACCTTCCCCAGAGAAGAGAGCCACACACACCAAACTTTTAATGACACCACCAGGGTCAAGGAGCCAAGTCTCGAGCCCCGTGACTCCCGTGAAGCCTCAAAGCTTGAATCCGAGTATCCTAAGGCACTGGAAGGGCATGTCACTATCCACAGTCTCTGTTTCCACTCATATCAGGCACACCCACGTCATGTGGCTCTGCTCATGTGGTGCCCCTGCGACCAGGAGGCCACATAGGGAACTGCAGCCAGGTAGGAAGGAAGACAGTTTACTCAACACCCTCACAGACATCCCACACACCACAAGAGGGCAGCACCCAACCCGGAGCCCGGGACTCTAGGGGGCAAGGGGTGGTGGGTTTAGAGAACAGTGGGTGGGACAGCAAGCAGGTCAGGTGACAGACGGTAGATATAGAGGAAGGGGAGGAGGAAGAAGTCAGTAGGCCTAGGGTGCCGACCAGAAAAGAACAGCAAAGACCAGCAGCAGGCTGAGAAGCACAGACCAGGCTGAAAGACAGCAGTAGGCCGAGGTAGGGTGAGCAGTAAAGAACAGAAGCACACGTCCTTTAGGAGTGGGATTAATGGAGTGCAGAATCCACAGTGCTAGTGAAACAAGGGAGAGAAAGTACGTCCATGGCCAGCACCCCAGGAGTGTGAGGAAAGAGAGGACCAGCAGCACTGGGTCCTAGGAACACGGCTGAAACGACCAACTGCTAGCGGAGTAGCCTTCCATATAAAGCCAGAGTCACACGAGTCAGAAGGGAGCCTGATAGAGCCTTGCAGAAAAGGACTATTGGAGGCTAGGCTAGAAGCAGAGTGTCGGCTCTGAAGGGGACCGACGATTTACCCGGTTTCCCCAGATTCACCGACGGGGAGCTCTAACTCCAGGTTGGAGTTCCTACCCAAAGGACAGGCAGCTCAGTGGCGGCCACGAGGACCCACAGGGGTCCGAGCTACCGCTATACTGTCCGGAGACACACACACAGAAGAGAGAGAGAGAATAAAGCCTGGAAAGGACGAGAGAAAGAGTGAGTGGTCACAGAGGAGAACAACCTGGCTGCAGGGAGTAGAAAGGAACCCAGAGGGGAACGTTGTAACCCATATAAGAACTGAACTGTAACTAAACTGCTGTACTGAAAGAACTGCAAAGTAAACACGGTGAACCCTGCCTCTGACTCCCTCGTATGATTAACTGCAAATAGAACATTGGGATGCCATTGCTCCCTTGCTTGTGATTAACTTCTTCCAGCAGGACGCAGAGAGATCCCACCTGGAGACCTACAGCCTGTCAGCTCCACACACAGGCTGGAAGAAGGCTGCAGCAGCAGGACAGTAAGTGAACTGCACCCATCACAAGCCTACATCATACACTTCCACTATCACTGCCCCGGGGAACCAAGTTCTACCCGCAGAGAACTATTCCATCTACAGCTGCCTAACATCGTCCCCGGAGGTTCTACAGCAGCGGTGGTCCCATTATTGACCACAAGCCATGGGTGGCGTCACGACAGACATTAATCCCTTGTAAATACCCCCCTTTTACTTGTCTGGGCCCGGGACACGGTCCGGACCAAGCCCTCCGTGACATCCCCAGCAGCGACCCGGTCCGGTACCGAGTACCCCATCCCAGTGGGCTCGACACTCACTATTCAGTTCACATTCTGCTTCTAATTCAGGCTGGGCTCTATCCTGGCAGGAAACTGTCTCTGTATGTTCACTTTAATCTCACCAACTCTGAGATATTCCCAACATTAACCCATAGTTTTCCTACTGTCGTGAAACACACTATTACAATTAACACATGTCACAATACACATTACACATCATAACAGTATTCCTGTCTTCAATGTGTACCTAATATTCATCTCCTTACACATGCTGCTTGAATGATGGAGAGCATAATCCCCAGATTCACCTTTATAATTTTAGGTAGGTATGTTTTACTTTGAAGTGTTTTAGTAAAAACAAATTTGAATGGATTACAGAAGATTCACTGTGTCCATCCCTTCTTCCCCTCTTCTTTTTGAGTGACAGGTCTGTCCTTAGGAGAAACATGTACTTCAATGAGCGCGATTTGGATTAGTCCCTCAAACAATGTTTCACTCTAAGACATACCTCACTATAAAGAAACAACTAGTGTATGACTCATGCTGCCACCCATAGTTCTGGCATCATGAAAAAGCTGTCAGATTTGCATTAAACTGTAAGATACAATGTTCTATGTGGTGTAATTAGCATATTACCCGGTGCATTGTGGGGCTTATGACATCACCGGCTCAGCTTCAATATGCGCGCTGCGCATTCATTGGAGCCGAGCTGTACAATGTAATCAGCCACCACAATGCACGGGCCAGGTATGATGTTCCAGACGGCGCTTCACAGTAGAAGATGAGGCGGGAATTTCAAATAGAGGAGGAACAGAACTTCTTCCATCTTTCACAGCAGGAGTCGAGAGAGTCACGAGTGTCACCACCATTCCCCTAGAGCTCACGTTGCCATTGCCACTCATGTTCTTCAAAGCGTAGCAAATGCTCCTCCCGCAGGCGGTATCACACGTCCTCCAGTGCATCATCATCCAGGTCACGCTTCACTCGCTCCCTAAGTGGGCCTCCACGGGGGAGATCCTCCCTTCATCACATCGATGCCCGACCAGGAACTCAACATCAGCTCACAGAAGTATTGCCGGTGGACCAGCCAATGAGATCGTTCAGTGAGTACGGCTTTACCAGCGCCTGGGGTGGGGGGGCCCATCTGGGGGTAACAGGGGAGGCGGGTCTCGCATCCAGCAGGAAAGTATTAGTTATCCCTACGTTCATCCAAACACCAGCAGAACCTCAGTGCACTGACCTTCTCAGGGACTTGTTCTACTGCGGTGTATCCCCGTTAGGCACAGACTTAAGCCAAGAGACTATACAAAAAATTTGCAGGCAATGGAATAAAGCGATGTTTGGGTGAGCGCTGGGATATGAAGACAGCCACACTTCAACAAGTATTTTACCTGTACGTTTATTGTTCAATTCACACTAGGTCCTCTCCCACAACATGTTTCGACGCTCAGGGCGTCTTCCTCAAGTGGAGGGTGAGCGGTGGAGCAGCTCCGGAGGAGAAGACAAACCTAACAGAGGAGAGGAAAACACGTGAGGGATTACGTGCAATTACACAGGCGGACACCGAGGAAAAAGGGAAAGAAATCCACACCGCATAGAGAGAGACCCCGTGCACTCACTACGTGAGCCCCCCTATTGTGCGGACAGCACAACAGGAAAAGGTGAGTGTAACGGTGACTTAACGGAGGGTGACATAGAACATAAAGCAGCGTGGCGCAACCAATTTCTATATCTCTATACAAAAAATTTGGGCTAACCACTATGTGGCTCCCCGCAACGAGTGCGTCACAGGACTGTATTGCAGCCCAGACAGCAGCAGCAATATTCTCTGACTAAGCAATGACATGGTTAAAACTCAGAGCTCCATACCCTACATGCACATCAGCATAGAGGGCCAATAAGGTCCTGGTGGGCGGAGTGTACAGGAGAAAGAGAAACGCCTGCCCCGTGAAGTCTCGGCTACCGGCTGGGTCGAGAAAACTAGGTCGACAGCTGGTCTTTAGTACCTGTGGAGCAGAGCACCGTTGACAGGGAGAGGCACGTCACTGACCGCCCTTTCGAAAGGAAACTGACAGTGGCCAAGAACATTAACAACTGGTTACAGGCTTTCTTTGTTCTGGGGTGCGTGATGGGTCAAAAGCACCCTGAGCGCTGCGCCAAACATTTTACGTACTGTGACAGCATTTACAACTCCTAAAAAACTCATGGGGTCTCTGTGTGGTGGAAGTACGATGAAGAATTCAGGCGGCGTTTGGCGCACCAACCCCAGCTAGATTAGGATGTATAGGCTACTGATTCATGGCTTAGGCTCATGATGGCTCAAAGGGCCTATCAGCCCTTCCTCGGGTCTTCATCCGAGTCCTACCAACACAGCACATCGGGAGCAGCAAACATCTGCAGGCCAGGTGTGCTGCTGGCTTTTCAACGAAGGCCATTGCATGTTCTAAGGGCTTTGCAAATACAAGCACAAGTGCTCATCGTGCGGTGGCAACCACACCTCTTCTGAATGCGACAAGCAACCTGCCAGGCTCCACAGCAAAACCACAATGGTGGGTTCCAAAGACCCCGGTGAACGTGCAAGAGATGGAGCCATAGCTAAGACGGTACCCCAATAAGGCGGCTGCCGCCACCATCAGAGATGGTTTTGCCAATGGGTTTTTCATTCCATTTGTTTTCTCCCAAAACCCTGTTTTGCCCCCAATATCAAGTCTGCGCGGGACCTCCCCCAGGTCCTGGCGCACAAGCTACAAAAGGAAGTGGCACTAGGTAGCATGGCAGGCCCATTTCAGAATATTCCATTTTCTAACCACCGCGTCTCACCTCTAGGTGTAGTGCCCAAGAAGGAAAGGGGTGAGTACTGCCTAATCCACCACCTGTCCTTCCCAGTGGGGAGGTTGGTAAACGATGGCATCCCAGCCGAGGACTCAGTGGTCTCCTACGTTTCCTTCGACAAAGGGGTATCCCTAGTCCGAGAAGCGGGGCATGGCACACTTATGGCAAAATCAGACATAGCATCAGCTTTTTGCCTGCTACCGGTGCACCCCGACTGCCACCACCTACTAGGGTGCTCCCTCGATGGGAAATTCTTTTATGACATGTGCCTTCCCATGGGCTGCTCTATATCTTGCTCATACTTTGACAGTGCAGAAACCGTCAATGAGAGACTTGATTTTTTTACTTTTCCCAGCAGCAACTGGAAAACCATTTGACAGAGTCTATTTCAGCTCGTTCCTGGAATGGGTGGTCAAAGACGCGTCCAATATAAGGTCCGTCACTCACTATCTGGACGATTTCCTGTTTGTTGGCCCTGCACAGGGGCATGCGCCACCATGCTAGGGTCCTTCCAGGCAGTAACAGGTTTGAGGTACCGTTGTTAGCCGAGAAAACAGTCAGCTCGGTCACTTGCCTCTCATTTTTGTGGATTGAAATCGACTCTGTCAACATGGTTTTCCGGTTGCCTCTGGAAAAAGTAAAAAAAAAATCAAGTCTCTCATTGACGGTTCCTGCGCTGTCCCCAAAGTAACTCTGGGCTTGCTCGCCTTCGCTTGCAGAGTAATGTCTATGGGGAGAATTTTTTCCTGGAGGCTCTGCTTGGCCACGAGGGGCATAGTTGCCCCTATCACAGGATAGGCATCACCCGGTCCTTGCACGACAACCTGAGGGTATGGAAGAGAGGATCCACCCTCTCTCTGTCTGTTTGCTCTGCTTGTGCTGGCTTTACCCTCCCCTCTCTCTATCACTCACAACATGCAAATCATTAGTCCTGCCTTCAGCTCCACATCACAGCAGCACAGACAGAGAGAGGGTGGATCCTCGAGGCTGCAAAACAACATGCCCTGGTGATTAAAGAATATAGCCCCTGCTAATTATAATCACTAATGAGTAAGTATTAAAACGTTTTTATCCCCTTTCACAGCATGCTTTTAGGAGACAAAAGGAATGTGGGATTAGTTATGGGATGCTGCAGGGACATGGTTTGATACCTTAGGAGGCGTTTTGTAGGTGACAGGATCCCTTTAACAGTGGGGTACAACAGGGCTCAGTATTGGGCCCGCTTCTTTTTAACATATTTATTAATGACCTTGTAGAGGCCATACAGAGTAGAATTTCAATATTTGTAGATGACACTAAACTTTGCATGGTTATCAATACAGAGAAGGACAATTTTATATTACAGGAGGATTAATGTAAACTAGAAGCTGGGCTGATAAATGGCAAATGAGCTTTAATGGGGATAAATGTAAGGTCATGCACTTGGGCAGAGGAAATAAAATTTATAATTATGTGCTTAATTGTAAAACACTGGGAAAAACTGTCACTAAAAAAGACCTGGGTGTATGGGTAGATGACAAAGGCAAATAAAATAATGGGATGTATTAAAAGAGGCATAGATGCTCATGAGGAGAACACAATTCTACCTCTATACAAGTCACTAGTGCGACCACACTTAGAATACTGTGTACAATTCTGGTCTCCGGTGTATAAAAAAGACATAATTGAAGTAGAGCGGGTGCAGAGAAGAGCGACCAAGGTTTTAGAGGACTGAGGGGTATGCAATGGTATTAATTGGGGTTATTTGGCAAAAACAAAGGCTTTGGGGTGCGATCACTACTAAAATTTAAGAATGGTCTGGGTGCCTTTCTTGAAAAATATAATATTACCGGATATATACTAGATTTTTTGATAGTGCGTTGATCCAGGGAACTATTCTGATTGCCGTATGTGGAGTCAGGAAGGAATTTTTTTCCCCAATGTGGAGCTTAGTGTTGCCACATGTTTTTTTTTTGCCTTCCTCTGGATCAACATGTTAGGCTATCTGTTGAACTAGATGGACTTAAGGTCTTCCTTCAACCTTAAATACTATGTTACTATGTAAGAGGTATCCATCTCGGACATATCTCTTTTCTCTGATGCGGCCGGGGCTATCGTATTTGGAGTCTTCCTAGGTTCCAACTGGTGTGCGAGTCACTGGCCCGACACAAGGCACCTATCAGGATGGACAAAAAGCCTCACCCTACTCAAACTCTTTCCCATCACAGTGGCTGCAGCACCGTGGGCCGAACGGCTGGCAAACAAGTGGATTTGCTTCTGGACGGACAACATTAGTGTTGTCCATGCCATTAACCACCTAGTATCTTCATCACGCCGGTTATCAGACTGTTACGATATTTAGTGCTTAGGTGCCTCAATCATAATATCTGGTTTAGGGCCCGCCATATTCCGGGAACCGACAACAGTATTGCTGGTGTCTTGTCGGGTTTTGATTTTCAGAAGTTTCGAGCGTTGTACCCAGTTGCTGACAGTAGAGTGCAAGGAATGTCCTGGAGTCCCTTTGGATGTTCCCAGAGGACAGTTGATGCATTGGCCCAGGTCTCTCACGCTCCCTCGATGTGGCGATATACGGTAAGGCTTGGGAGAATGGTCCACTCTAGTTCAAGCGCTGCCAAGTCACGTGTCCACGTTTTTACTATTGCTCGTTACGCATTGCAGTTGCATTCTAATGGCGTGTCAGGTACAGTAGCGCAGCAGCGGCTGGCGGGGCTGTCTTTTCATTTTCCGCTTCGAGGTTGGCCCGATGTCACTAAGGCCCATTTCGTTCGCAATCCTGATAGGCATCATAAACCAACTAGGCGACATTTGCGCCAAGGACAGCGAGGTACTCCTGTTTTCGGCTGCTTTTGCTCTTGCTTTCTTCGGTGCCTTGCAGGTCAGCAAACTAGACAGCAGGTCTATAGGTTGCTCCGGCGGTCTGCGTCACAACGACGTCATCGTATGCAATGGTGGGGTACGGATTCGCATTCAATGCTCCAAAATAGGATCAGCTCGGTCATGGCGTATGGTTCACGTTTTTTCCATCTCCCGGGCCGATATGCCCTATCCTATCTTGCAGCATTATTTAGAGTCTCGTGCCCCCACCACATTCTTTTACGAGCATGGGGACGGGTCCACCTCACGGCGGCATAGTTTTCAGCTTAGCTAAAAAGAACACTCTCAGACTAGGCCTTCAGCCAGGAGAGTTTGGCACCCACTCTTTACACATTGGCGCGCAACTGAGGCAGCGCTGGCTGGTTTTACCAATGAAAAGATACAGCGGGTTGGGCGGTGTAGATCTGACTGCTTCTTCCGTTACATCAGGCCCGACCTGGTCTAGCTGCGTTATTGCATTAGCTTTTGGCCCTTCACCCGGCTCACAGACAGGGGCACTTGTTTACATGCTATTCAAAATATTCTGCTATATTTGTTATCACAGCCCCCCCCATTTTCTTTGTTTTCAATTCTATAGGCTTGTTTTGGTGCTCCCCATACATATATTTGATCCGCTGTTATAAGTGCCATTTCTCCATACCTAGGTATGCAGTGAATTTTGTAGTTAGTTGTGTGCAGTATATATCGTAGAATAGCATATTTTTATATATTAAAAAAAAAGGGGTCTTAAAGTGAACAATCGACCCAAGTTACATTAAGCCACGGGTTCACAACGTGATGTCGACTTCTGCAATGCTTCGTTTGCTCTGAAAAAGAGGTCCGCACACAGTTGCGAACGGTTTTCTCTTTTTAGATACAAAAGACCGAGCGTTTGGATTGTAGGTCATTCCCATGTATTCTGTACGGCACAGCGGGCCGAGTCCAGGCCGGGTGAAAGAATTTTAGGCTTTCGCGAGATGAAGTTTCACTGGAGAGGCATACGGGGGATGACCTGGTCACAGGTCCTGCCTGAGGCAGTATACATTTCAAGAGTCACCCCAGGCCCCGTAGTCATAGTAATCCACCGGGAGGGAATGACCCTGGTGAGCGTTCGGATCCCAGAGCTGCTTGCTATTATGCAAACCTAGATAGATTGAGAAGCTTCTTTAACGGTTTGGTTATAGTTTAGTCCGAGATAGTGCCACGAGTAAGTTGGATAGGGGCAAGAGAGCCAGTGGCCGTAGAGCGGTCGCGGCATTATGTGAACATGGAAATAGCAACATTTTTAGCACCAAGGGATAGGCATATGCCATGTTCATTTGGAGTCGGATACCAACCGGTTAGTCCTAGGGGTTTAGCCTTAATGAGATAGGTCTGGACATTTTCCTGTTGGGTATTCAGAATGGGGTTGAGCAGGCTCTGAGGGCTATGAGTGGGGGTTGCAGCACGGGCGCAAGCCCTCGCTACTCCGTGGCTGGTGGAAGAGGGAATTGGTGAGGGCCAACATGCCACAGACAGCCGAGGGCATTGAGCCTCTTCCTCTCTGGTGTTACGACGGATTTGTGCCTATGGTTGGAGCTGCGGCCAAAAAGAAAAGCAACCCCCTGTTTACATCAATGATGAGTGATGTTACGTTGATGCCCTCAATAAAAGATCAAAAGATATTCTGGTGTGGTCTCAGTCATTGGCAGTGGGAGAACCAGTGGATGGGTCTCCGCAGTCTGCAGGGCACTGCGGCTGATGCTGCTGCCTCTGACTGTGGAGCCCCCTCCTTTCCAGCCCCCCACGCTGCTCCCTGCCATGGAATCTGATGCCCCCCTTTCCCTCCACTAGTCATCCCCAGGCCCTCCCCGGGGCTATAAAGGCAAATCCCATTGCCCTTTCTCTTTCTCTTACCATACTGCTCACAGGGTGAGAATCGTCCACCCTCCCTCCCCTAAGTTTGGCTTCTACGGATTTATAAGTTGCAGCTGGTGGAAGAGGAATTTGGTGAGGGCCAACATGCTGCGGACGGACGAGGGCATCAGACCTTTTCCCCTCAGGTGTTAAGGCAGATTTGTGCCCATGGTTGGAGCTGCAGCCAAAAAGAAAAGCAACCCCCTGTTTACATCAGTGATGAGCGGTGTTACGTTGATGCCCTCAATAAAAGATCAAAAGAATTCTGGTGTGGTCTCAGTCATTGCGCAGTGGGGAGAATCGATGGGTGGGTCTCCACAGTCTCACATTTTTATCTGTTCAATTTAGCCTAGATCTATATAACTTTTTCCAGCTACAACTCATCTGTAGTTTACAACAAAGACACATCTGACTTCTCACATTCTAGCCCCACCTCCATCTATTCCCAATCTACTCAAACTCCTCATACTGAGCCACTACTGCTGTGTCCTTGCTCTATTACTGCTCCACATAATAGCATCCACCACTGTGCCAATCATAACAAAAAATGCCTCTTTTGTGCACTCTATTTGGTATAATTGTGCCCTAGATGATGATTGCTCCATGCAAGTGCCCTAGAAAAACAGCGCCCACATTTTGCCCCCTAGAAAGTAATAATGTCCCCAATTGAGCTCATGACTGTCACAATACACTGAGTGTCCCTATAACAATAATGCCATAACTTTTTTATTTTGCAGGACAAATGTACGTTTGATTCATTTTATCACATAGTGTACTAGAAAACAGAAATAAGTTTCAAAGTATGGTGAAATTGTGAAAATAAAATTCAGATTTTTTTGGGGGGAATTGTTTTTACCTATACACTGTGGGGTAAAAATGACATGACAATGGCAATATGATTCTCCTCATAAGTACAATTACTGTAATGCCAACCATGTTCAGATTTTTGCAGTCATCAAAGTCATCAGCAGTTTGAAAAAAAAAGCTTTAGGTTGTGTCACAATTTCTGAGACTTGTAACATCTTTATTTACCAGTCGACAGAGCGGATTCACAGCGTGTTTAATGCAGTGTGGGACAATGTTCTTATTGAAACCAGATATGACAATTTGATTGTTTGTTTCAGCATTTCTTTGTAGTACTGTTGCGACGAAAATAACTTGATTTTGGGGCTCCTAAATTTGCTTTGCTTACAATATTTTTCAGTAGTAGAGTAGATTACTTTCATATTTTACTAGAGCGGACATTTTTCTACACAGAAATACACATATATGTTTTTTTATTATCTTTATTTTGGGGAAAAGAGTGATTTCAAATTTTTATGTTTTTTTCATATATATATATATATGTATAGTCATGGCCAAAAGTATTGACACCCCTGCAATTCTGTCAGATAATACTCAGTTTCTTCCTGAAAATGATTGCAATCACAAATTCTTTGGTATTATTATCTTCATTTAATTTGTCTTCAATGAAAAAAACACAAAAAGAATTGTCCTAAAGCCAAATTGGATATAATTGGACAAATGGACAAAAGTATTGGCACCCTTAGAAAAATCATGTGATGCTTCTCTAATTTGTGTAATTAACAGCACCTGTAACTTACCTGTGGCACCTAACAGGTGTTGGCAATAACTAAATCACACTTGCAGCCAGTTGACATGGATTAAAGTTGACTCAACCTCTGCACTGTGTCTTTGTGTGTACCACATTGAGCATGGAGAAAAGAAAGAAGACCAAAGAACTGTCTGAGGACTTGAGAAACCAAATTGTGAGGAAACATGAGCAATCTCAAGGCTACAAGTCCATCTCCAAAGACCTGAATGTTCGTGTGTCTACCATGCGCAGTGTCATCAAGAAGTTTAAAGCCCATGGCACTGTGGCTAACCTCCATTGATGTGGACGTAAAAGAAAAATTGACAAGAGATTTCAACGCAAGATTGTGCGGATGGTGGATAAAGATCCTCGACTAACATCCAAACAAGTTCAAGCTGCCCTGCAGTCCGAGGGTACAGCAGTGTCAACTTGTACTATCTGTCGGCATTTGAATGAAAAGGGACTGTATGGTAGGAGACCCAGGAAGACCCCACTTTTACCCCGAGACATAAAAAAGCCAGGCTGGAGTTTGCCAAACTTACCTGAGAAAGCCTAAAACGTTTTGGAAGAATGTTCTCTGGTCAGATGAAACAAAATAGAGCTTTTTGGGCAAAGGCATCAACATAGAGTTTACAGGAGAAAAAAAGAGGCATTCAAAGAAAAGAACACGGTCCCTACAGCAAACATGGCGGAGGTTCCCTGATGTTTTGGGGTTGCTTTGCTGCCTCTGGCACTGGACTGCTTGACCGTGTGCATGGCATTATGAAGTCTGAAGACTACCAACAAATTTTGCAGCATAATGTAGGGCCGAGTGTGAGAAAGCTTGGGTCTCCCTAGAGGTCATGGGTCTTCTAGCAGGACAATGACCCAAAACACACTTCAAAAAACACTAGAAAATGGTTTGAGAGAAAGCACTGGAGACTTCTAAGGTGGACCAGCAATGAGTCCAGACCTGAATCCCATAGAACACTGTGGAGAGATCTAAAAATGGCAGTTTGGAGAAGGCACCTTCAAATATCAGGGACCTGGAGCAGTTTGCAAAGAAGAATGGTCTAAAATTCCAGCAGAACATTGTAAGAAACTCATGATGGTTACCGAAGCAGTTGATTGCAGTTATTTTGGCTAAAGGTTTAGTGCAACCAAGTATTAGGCTGAGGGTGCCAATACTTTTGTCCAACCCATTTTTGGAGTTTTGTGTGAAATGATCAATGTTTCTTTTTGTGTTTTTTCATTGAAGACAAATTAAATGAAGATAATAATACCAAAGAATTTGTGATTGCAATCATTTTCAGGAAGAAACTGAGTATTATCTGACAGAATTGAAGGGGTGTCAATACTTTTGGCCATGACTGTAAATATATATTTTTTGCTATTTACTGTATTTGATAGTTCACTCATGGGACTTGAAACTGCGATCGTCTGATTGCTTGTGCTATATACAGCTAGTTACGAACCAGTAGATTTACTATTGAGCTAATTTTGACCAATTAGTGAAGGTCAAAGGCCGGTTCACACCACATTCTTTGAGCAGTCAGGCTGTGTCCGGTGTTTGGCAGGATGCACCGGACACAGCCTGACAGTTCCGGACAAACAGAACCGGAGGGCAAATATGCCCTCCGATCCTGTTTTCTGCTGGAATCGGCAGTGTGCAGCTGCTGCCGCTGTCCAGTGCTGAATTTTAGATTTGCGTCTAGTGGGGAGCTAGCCCCGGTTCTGAAATTGCAGCTGGGAGCTCTCCAGGTGCTGAAGTTCAGCCCAGCCACCGCTGAATTTCAGCACCTGGCGTCCAATTTTTGTCGGATTTGGCGCTCATAGACACCCATGCTATCTGCGAAGGATCCGGGAGGATCTGGTTTTGCACGATTTTTGGCCCGGACACAAAAAATGCTGCAAGCTGCGATTTTGTGTCCAGGACAAAAATCGAAAGCAGCCTGATCCTTCTGGACAGGGAGAAAACTGGACAGCAAATCTACTGACATCCGGCCCCATCCAGCACAATAGGGATCCATTAGGTCCAAAATCCAGTCCGGGGCTGTAAGGTTCACACCGGACTTTGGTGGGTCAAAGGGGTAACTCCATCATATACCCACAGGTACACACCCACCTATCGAACAGTGATACAGGCCTATTCCACCAGAACATTATCAGCGTGCCAAAGAAATGTTGCAGGACATGAAGGACGCAGGGGTCATAAGAGACAGTTGCAGTCCCTGGGCAGCTCTACTAGTTCTGGTCAAGAAGAAGGATGGCAGCATAAGAATGTGTGTAGACTATAGGCAGATAAATCACATAACACATAAAGATGCTTACCCATTACCCCGCATAGAGAAATCACTAGCTGCATTGAAGTCTGCTAATTACTTCTCAACCTAAGATCTCACTAGTGGGTATTGGCAGGTCTCAGTTGCTAAAGAAGATCGTGAGAAGATGGCATTTACGACTCCCATGGCTTGTGCGAGTTCAACAGCATGCCATTCGGACTGTGAATGCACCCAGAATGTTCCAGAGATTGATAGAATGCTGCCTGGGGGACAAAAACTTCAAGACTGTACTACTCTACCTAGATGACGTCATAGTCTACTCAAAACCTATGAAGAACACCTGATACACCTGGCAGAGGAATTTGAAGCGTTATCCAAGTATGGGTATGAAGCTAAAACATCCAAATGCCATCTACTTAAGCCAAAGGTCCTAGTATCTAGGTCACGTAGTCAGTTCTGAAGGTGTGGCACCAGACCCAGACAAGGTAACCTCATCAGGGAATGGCCAGAGCCAAGAAGCATCAGGGAAGTATGTCAGTTCCTGGGACTGGTAGGGTACTACAGGAGATTCTTTAAGGAGTATACCAAGAAGGCAGCACCTTTACAAAATCTTTAGTAGGCCAGCCCAAAAAATGGCAAGTCCGGAGGTTCTCCATTCGAGTGGGGTAAGGAACAAGAAGAATTCTTCCAGCAGATGAAAGAGGCCCTGACGGGTGAAGAGATCCTGGCTTCCCCTGACTACAACCAACCATTCTTGCTATACACTGATGCAAGTAACGTGGGGTTAGGAGATGTGTTAGCGCAGAAGCAAGATGGCAGAGAATGAGTGATTGCCTATGCTAGCAGAAATCTTCGCCCTACAGAAAAGAACTCTGAGAAATTCACCGCCTTCATGGATAATAATCCTGGAAAAACGCGAAGTTAGGTGCCATGGAACAACGCTGGATGGCCGGCCAATTACCAATTTACCATCAAGTACTGGGCTGGCTATGACAATGCCAACGCTGATGCCTTGTCAAGGATGCCTCACCTGGAAGATATGGGAGAATATGTGGATGAGCTAGAAGAAGTAGAGCTACCCGCCTTCCAAAGCCACACAGCGTCCCAATATCAGCAAGCCAACAGAAAATCCCCTGAAAGGACAACAAATCAATTGCCTCATTTCAGTTGGAAGGAGTCCCAATACAGTGACCCAGCTATCAGTTTAGTTAAAGGACTGGTAATCCAGGAAGGTTCCCATCTCGCTCCAGATGCTCCACCAGAGGCAAAACACTTATGGAATGAATAGAGCAAACTCTTAGTCTACCAGGAAAATCTTTGCAAAAGGTACATCAATCCCAGAACCCAAGAAATGGTCTGTCAAATAGCGGTGCCCAAGAAGAGGAAGTACCTTGTGAGCCTCTACCTCAACCAAAAGAAAAAGTGATTCATCCTTGGAGACTTCCCAGAAGATTGGCTCCAATGTGAAGAAGTAGTGATAGTCCCCGTGATTCACTTTTTTTACCAACCTCAAGAAGGACAAAGTACACTGGAAGAAACTTCAAGAGTTCCAGAAGTACCAGTTCAAGAAGAAACACCGGTTGTCAGAGAACCAGAGGATCTTTCAATCGGTGCAACTGCTAGCCCTGTAGGGAGACTAAGGCCATGCAGACGGTTGCCTGACTTACCTACATTCAGTACATCACCTGAGACACCAATACTACGTAGATCCAGTCGTAGTAATTAGGGTTAACCCCCATCCAGGTATGGAGATTGGGTGCAGTAGGTACAACATGTCATTGTAAAAAGGTAACATGTAAATAGACACCAATTATGTACATAAAATGTAAATAGTAGTGTACAGAAGGGTGGAGGAACTTGGCCCAGCCCCATGCACATTAAATTGCGAACAGAAAGTGCCTAGGGTGGAGAGGAGGTACCAGGTCTCCTAAGCCGAGACACCCGTAGGGAAAATGTTTGGTTTATGTGTGTATAAAGGACTTATTGGACTTTTGAAAGACTTTAACCCCTTTTTACCTGGAGCTTACAGAGACTGTACTGTAAACACTCTTAACAACATTTTCCCCGGATCCTTCCCTGTTTTCAGTTAAAAGGACCATAATCACAGGACTGGTTGTGACAAAAACTCTTCTTACAGCCTGCGGTGGATGGACTAGCGCAGTATGGACTACACCCTGTTTTGCCATTTTTCAGTGGTTTTTATATGTTTTTCCTTTTGAGACATTGTACATATTACCAGTTATTGTTATTGAAAATGTTTATTGCTTGTTTGTACAAATGTTTCTCAGTCCAGGAGTACTGATCTTACCTAGGGGAAAATGTGGTGCCCTGCCAGTACAGGCAACCACAGACCTACCTAAAACATGGATGGATTTTCATAGTGATTACCCCATACACATACAACACCTTCCACCCCAGACCTGTAGGGGGACCTCCACTTGCTGCCTTAAGCAAGATCCCCTATAAATACCAGTGCTGGGGGCGGAGTTTGTCAGAGTGTGCTAGGAGAACTGTGAAGAAGTTCTGGTGTGTCAGAGCCGTGCTAGGCCTGAGTAAGTTGACAACCGAGCAGTTAGCATTCCAAAAAGCGACCCGGACACCGGAGTCCGAGTCTGCAGGAGAGCATCTACCCCATCAGAGAAACCGATTCACAGAGGCGACTCCAGTCTCCAGGGCATCTGTGTAGCAACCAAGAAGGGAGCCCAACACCGCATGAGAAAATATGGCGGCAGTCCACAAGAAGGTTTCCCACTACAACACACAGGTGACAGAAGAGCAGAGGAGGTCATGCCTAGTTTTTCACAGGGCAGGGGATTCAACAAGGGAAAAGTGACAAGGAGGCCTTAAACTCACTCACCATGGAGATCCAGAAGTGTTTCCCGACCACTGGAGTGTACCCTGGACATTACCTGCAATTCCACCAGTAAAAGTACAGAAACAACTTTCAGTGTGTGTGTCAATTCCTCCGTCCCTAACTCTGTCCAGCACAGAGACTGCCACCGCTGCCTGGCATCGCAGCCAACTCCCTGCATCAATCCCTGTCACCTTACCTCAGCCGGGGACCCTGCTCCGCCTGTGGGGAGCTATACCATCCAGCTGTCCCCGGAGGCCCACAGCAGCACTGGTGCATTCACCAGAAACCCCAGGTGGCGTCACAATAAACTTTATTCCCTGTTCCACAACACCCCCAATTTTTAGGCTGACCACTCTGGCCACGGGTCTGGGCGGGCCACCGGTGACATCCCAGCAACTCCACACCCGGGTACCGAGTCTCCATAGGCCCTTGGGTGAATCACGTCTCCACTAAAAGCCATTTTCAGAACATAATGTTTGTGCATTGTGAGAAGAAGATTGCACTTACAAAAGCAAGAGCAAAACCTATATGGATAACAAATCATAGATGCTGGGCACTAATAGGATTCTTACATAGGTGTCACGTCCTACCGACGGACTACACACGTGGACCCACTGGACCGCGTAAAGCGGATGCTGACACCGGGTGACAGAGAGGCAGACAGGTACCGTAGAGTTAACGGGTTTATTAAAGACAACAAAAACACAGAACCACACGCCCCTGGAGAGGGCCACAAGGCCGCAACACTGGAGACCCAGCGAGGGAGACCCCGGAGCGCTTGACCCCTATACAGGGGTATCGCCGGGATCAGCCTCGAAGGGGCCAATGCAACGGACACGAGTGTTCAACCGACCCCAGGCGACGTGGTAACAAAACAGAACCGGGAATACAACGAGAGACGGGAAGCAGGAACACAGAGGACCAGGAACACGGGGAACTAGGAACGCAGGGAGATCCAGGAACACGGAGAGATCCAGGAACCAGGGAGATCCAGGAACACGGAGAGATCCAGGAACCAGGGAGATCCAGGAACACAGAGAGTTCCAAGAACCAGGGAGATCCAGGACCACGGGGGATCCGGAGCCGGGCGAGAACCAGCGATCAGCTTGGAGGGAACCAGGAGGTCGTCCAGGAACACGGTGATCAACCAGGAGCCGGCAGGAACAAGATCTGGAGGAGGTAACACGGAAAGATCAGGTAACAGACCAAACGAGGAGCGACCTGACAGACCAGTAGTGGCAGCTTCCCTAAGGGGAAGGGAGAAGTTGCCCTGGCCCCGACTGATTGCAAACAGGAGGTTTAAATCAGAACAGGGCAGGCCTGATTGGCCGGGCACTGAGACCTGGTGATTGGCTAGAGGGAGGAGCCAAATCCCTGCAGTCTCTCCCACAGAAACCGAGTAGGAGACAGTTTCATGCACATAAGCAGTGGTACCAGAAGTGAGAGGAGCAATGTTGCTCCAGCAGAGGGAGTAAGGGCAGCAGGCCGCGGGCACGAGCGGCAGACCCCCGAGGGGTAACAGTACCCCCCCCTCTACGCCCCCTCCCCGGACGGAGACCGGCCCGGAACCCGCGCAGGGGCTCGGGGCATCGGTGTCCCCCACCCCGGTCCCAAGGACAGAAGGGACCCGAGGGTGGTTACTCGGGCGTCATGTGACGAGCACAGGAGAAACCGGACGTCGGTAGGGACACCGGCAGGCGGCAGGACGCCATCAGGGACACCGGCAGGCGGCAGGACGCCATCAGGGACACCGGCAGGCGGCAGGACGCCATCAGGGACACCGGCAGGCGGCAGGACGCCATCAGGGACACCGGCAGGCGGCAGGACACCGGCAGGCGGCAGGACGCCATCAGGGACACCGGCAGGCGGCAGGACGCCATCAGGGACACCGGCAGGCAAGACGTCATCAGGGACACCAGCAGGCAAGACGTCATCAGGGACACCAGCAGGCAAGACGTCATCAGGGACACCAGCAGGCAGAACGTCATCAGGGACACCGACAGGCAGAACGTCATCAGGGGCACCGGCAGGCAGAACGTCATCAGGGACACCGAGCGGCAACCTCGGGGTCATCTCGGACACCAGGCGGGAACCTCGGGGTCATCTCGGACACCAGGCGGGAACCTCGGGGTCATCTCGGACACCAGGCGGGAACCTCGGGGTCATCTCGGACACCAGGCGGGAACCTCGGGGTCATCTCGGACACCAGGCGGGAACCTCGGGGTCATCTCGGACACCAGGCGGGAACCTCGGGGTCATCTCGGACACCAGGCGGGAACCTCGGGGTCATCTCGGACACCAGGCGGGAACCTCGGGGTCATCTCGGACACCAGGCGGGAACCTCGGGGTCATCTCGGACACCAGGCGGGAACCTCGGGGTCATCTCGGACACCAGGCGGGAACCTCGGGGTCATCTCGGACACCAGGCGGGAACCTCGGGGTCATCTCGGACACCAGGCGGGAACCTCGGGGTCATCTCGGACACCAGGCGGGAACCTCGGGGTCATCTCGGACACCAGGCGGGAACCTCGGGGTCATCTCGGACACAAGGCAAGACATCGGGGTCATCTCGGACACAAGGCAAGACATCGGGGTCATCTCGGACACAAGGCAAGACATCATCAGGCAGGACCTCAGGACCATCTCGGACACCAGGCGGAACCTCGGGGTCATCTCGGACACCAGGCACGGACACCAGGCAGAACCTCAGGTCCATCTTGGACACCGACAGTCAGTACGTCTGGACTCCATGCAACGGACACGGCTCCAGACCGGGAACAGCAAGACACAAGCAGGAACAAGACAAGGACGTTGGCACCAGCACAGACAAGACGGGTCCAGGGACACAGACATCAGCTTTCCCCGAACTGGTAGCAGGCAGAACAGGAGCTGTAGACAAGGCAGACCAGGAGCAGCATGTTGGACCAAACACACAGGGCTAGGTTAAGAAACCTAATGCGAGGCTCTGGCGACGCCCAACAGGGAAGAGGAACTTTAAATAGGAGCTGACCCTCAGCTATAGGCTGGGGACAGCAATTCAAGCGCACACCCTCCATCTTACTAAACTGGGGAAGGTGTGGCGGCGCGCACCCTAGGCACAGTCAGAACCCATACAGCATAGCCAGCACAGGAACCGATGCCCAGAGCACCTGGCAGCGGCTGCAAGCCTAGACACACGTGGAAAGTCATGCACCAGCTGCAGAGGACCTCACAACCCGCGGATAGCTTCCACAGCGGGAGCCAGGGTCCACACGAGAGGTAAACAGCGGAGCACTGACAATACAACACGTGCAGCTACGCAGCGGAGCTGGGAACTGAGCAGAATCCTATCCAGGTAACATACTACAGTCTCCCAGCTGGACAGGGGGGGAAGGAGCATTGGGTGAAAGCGCAGTAACGCCGAGGGAACCAAGACACCAGACCACCGGCGTTACAATAGGGAGTTTCCCCATATGTCGGTCATCTGGATAGAGCGGCTATGCACCTGGGTGTGCTCAGTCCAGTGTATACATGACAAAATAGTTCAGAAAAAAGAGGGCACTCACCCAATCAGTGCTTTTCAGAAGTTTATTCCTTTCTCATTTAGGGTTCCATACAGTGCAGGGAGGGGAGGAACGCGGAGGGATGCCGGACAACGGCCCGTTTCGTGCCTTAAGTGGCACATAGTGGAATGTAGTTTCTTTTTTATCTATTATATAATTGCGAATGGCTTTTTTTGCCCCCGGCGTGGTCATGTGGATACGAAGCGGCCATTGCGAGTCGTGCGTGGTCATGTGGATACGCCCGAAGCATTGGCCGCGCAGCGGCCATTGCGAGCAGTTCTAAGGCGGGCGCAGCGGCATGGCGAGACAACTTAGCAGCGCGAAGCATTGGCCGCGAAGCGGCCATTGCAAGTCAGAGACTCGCCCTTCTAGAATGCCGATGCATGTGCATCGGGCTCCCAGCTAGTTTAGTAATAAAAAAGTCTGAGGTCATGCTAACCATGTAATTTCTTCTATTTGCACTTTTTTTTTATTACTAAATAATAAAGAAAAATTCCATTCCTGTTTGAGCTGGACTCGATTTTTTTCTTCATTTGGATTGCAAAGGCCAAGGTGAGGCTGACATCTGAGCTCCAGGTGGATTTGCTGAGAGCATTTGGGTGAGCTGGAACACTTATCTATACTCATACCCTTATACAATTGAAACCAGACAGAAGTTTACATACACTATATAAAAAGACAATTATGCATGTTTTTATCACTATCTGACATGAGTTCAGAAAAAAACTTTCCCATTGTAGGTCAATTAGGATTACCATAATTATTTATATCTGCCAAATACCAGAATAATGAGAGAGGGAGAGATAATGTTTTAGGACATTTTCACTATAATCTGCAATTTCAACAGATTACATGCACTAAGATTACTATGCCTAAACAATTTGGGAAGGCTCATATGATGATGTCAGGTGTTTGGAAGCAACTTATAGGTTTATTTGCAACATCTGAATTAATTAGAGATACACCAGTGGATTTATTTTAATATACATGTTAAACTCACTGCTTCTTTTTTATAGTATCATGGCAAAGTGTAAAGAAATCAACCAAGATATCAGGAAGAGAATTAAGGATTTGCACAAGTTTGGTTTATCCTTCAGTGCAAGCTTTAGATACCTGAAGGTGCTTCGTTTATCTGTACAAACAATTATGCACAAGTAAAAACAAGATGGGATTGTCCAGCCATCATACTACTCAGGATTAAGATGGGTTTAGTATCCCATAGACAAACTTGCTTTGGTCTGACATGTACATATCAACCCAAGAACAAAAGCAAAAGACCTTGCGAAGATGATGGTGGAAGCTAGTAAGATCGTGCCATTATCCACAGTGAAATGAGTACTATATCAACTTGGGCTGAAAGGCTACTCTGCCAGGAAGAAGCCATTACTCCAAAAGAAACATAAAAAAGACAGATTAATGTTTGCAAATGCACACAGGAACAATGACCTATATTTTTGTACGCATGTCCTCTGGTATGCCGAAACTAAAGTTGAACTGTTTAGCCATAATGACCATTGTTACATTCGAAGGAAAAAGGGAGATGCATAGAAGCCTAAGAACACCATGTGATGGGGTGTGCGACAGAGCAGGAAGGGACACCCGGCTGATGATCAATCCAAGGAGATTTATTAAACAAGAAAGCTTGAACAACACACATGAAGGTAAATCTGCAGAGTCTGCAATGAGTCCAAACAAAGGAAACAGATCCGGGGCACAACCCGATAATCCTTTTGCCAGATATATGAAAGCAATTGTTCTTGCAAGAGTCCAATGGATCCAACACAATCCCACAGACGACGAGATCTGGCCTTAGCTCAAGTCTCGCTCCATTCACTTCCACTGTCAACTCACATCTGATCCTAAAAACATGAATGTATTGTATGGGCTGCTGGGATCAGTCCATGTGGAAGGGAGAAGGGGTTTACTCCTACTATTGAATGGTTTGCATCATCAGAAGATTCTGGAAACGTATAGCTACAGTGTGTCTGGTAGTATGTGGATTGGACTAGCCACCTGCTGGAAGGAAGAATGGCTAATCCTTCACTAGCTGTTGACCAATACTTAATTATATTACAGTCCAGGAACGCAATTCTTGGGGGAAGGAGACATGTTAAATTAAAGCACAATATATTGAATAGTATACAGCTAATAGAAAACGGAGAAAGGTTACAACACATCAAATGGCCTAATATATAGAAATACAGGACAGGGAAAAGGCATATATCATGACACACGATACCAGCTGTGAAATATGGGGGTGGCAGCTTCATGTTGTGGGGATGATTTTCTACAGGAAGGATTGGTGAAAGTCACAAAATAGATGGCATCATGAGGAAAGAAGATTATGTGGCAATACTGAAGCAACATCTCAAGACATCAGCCAGGACGTTAAAGATTGTGCAGAAATGGGTCTTCCAAATAGACAATGACCCAAAGCATACTGCCAAACTGGTTACAAAGGTGTTTAAGGATAACACAGTCAATGTTTTGGAACTCAATCTATTGAAAATTTATGGGAAAAGCTGAAAGGGCAAGGCGACCTACAAACATGGCTCTGTTACACCAGTTCTGTAAGGAAGAACGGACCCAAATTCCTACCAACTATTGTGAGAAGCTTGTGAAATGATATCCAAAATATTTGACCCAAGTCATACAGTTTAAGGGCAATGGTACAAATACTAATGAAATGTATGTAAACTTGTGACTTTGTAGAAAGTAATAAAAATGCCTTAAAACATTTTCGCTCTCTTTCATTATTGTGGCATTTGGCAAATATAAATAATTATGGTAATCCTAAGTTATCTAAAACAGGAAATGTTTATTCTGATTTCATGTCAGATAGTGAGAAACACATGCATGTTTAGTGAGAGACACATGGGTCTTTTTATATAGTGTATGCAAACTTCTGGTTTCAACTGTATTTTCATAAGTGCTACAAAACCATGTTTCCAGTACATTTGTTAAAATAAAGAGAATGTTTCCAATCCCTTTACAATAGTTGTATGTTTATTGAGTCATGCTTTATGCATCAGAATTTCAACAGATTGTCTTCATCATCAGTAACAAATTTGATTGTTGATTGTTAGGCAACAGTGCAGGTCTATGAGTAAGTTTGCTAAACTCAGTCCAGATGTTTAATGCAATTGTGACTTTGTTTATTCTCACACAAGGAAACACTCTTTTAGCTGAAAAATAACTAACATTGTATCATTTTAGTTTTACTGCTGGGAAACAAACTACAAGTTAAAGTCATGAGCAAACTAAGTACACCCCCTTTGAATTTTTTGGTTCCATATCAGAACATGATGAAAATAAAAAATCACTGAACTTTAGAAAGTCTTAAAATTAAGTAAATACAATCTCATATCATCAACACTCAACAAATTAAAACGTGTCATTATTTATTTAACAAAAAATAAGCCAAAACACAGAAGCAGTGAGTGGAAAGCTAAAGCACCACTTCAGAGGGTTTTTTTTGACTACTGGATTGTGCTTCTAATCTAAGATCCCTTTCCTAAGTCTTATACTCACCCTCTGCATTTTCATCTTTTATGGACCCCGCTACGATTTTGTGACCACATCTTCTGACTAGCCAGAACTCAGAAATTACCGTATATACTCGTGTATAAGCCGACCCGTGTATAAGCCGACCCCCCTACTTTTGCCCCCAAAACCTGGGAAAATCTATTGACTCGCGTATAAGCCGAGGGTGGACTCCAGCACAGGTATACAACCCCCAGCAGTGAGGTATACAGCAGCCTCCCCAGTGGTAGTATACAGCAGCCTCCCCAGTGGTAGTATACAGCAGCAGCCCCAGTGGTAGTATACAGCAGCCCCAGAGGTGTATACAGCAGCCCCAATATACAGCAGCCCCAGTGGTATTGCAGCCCCAGTGGTATTGCAGCCCCTATATACAGCAGCCCCAGTGGTATTGCAGCCCTATATACAGCAGCCCCAGTGGTATTGCAGCCCCAGTGGTGTATACAGCAGCCCCTATATACAGCAGCCCCAGTGGTATTGCAGCCCCAGTGGTATTGCAGCCCCTATATACAGCAGCCCCAGTGGTATTGCAGCCCCAGTGGTATTGCAGCCCCTATATACAGCAGCCCCAGATGTATTGCAGCCCCAGTAATGCAGGGCCCCTATATACAGCAACCCCAGTGGTATTGCAGCCCCAGTGGTATTGCAGCCCCTATATACAGCAGCCCAGTGGTAATGCAGCCCCAGTGGTATTGCAGCCCCTATATACAGCAGCCCCAGTGGTATTGCAGCCCCAGTGGTGTATACAGCAGCCCCTATATACAGCAGCCCCAGTGGTATTGCAGCCCCAGTGGTACTGCAGCCCCTATATACAGCAGCCCCAGTGGTATTGCAGCCCCAGTGGTATTGCAGCCCCTATATACAGCAGCCCCAGTGGTATTGCAGCACCTACTATACAGGCACCCCAGTGGTATTGCAGTCCTGTAAATAAGCAGGCCTCCCTATATACACAGCCGCCATGTGTATTGCAGCGCCCATAAATGCAGTGTCCCTATATACAGCAGCCTCAGTTGTTATTATAACAGGCAGCCAGTAAGCAGGCACTCCCCAGTCCAGTCTCTTAAATGCAATTACTTATCATGCCCCTGCCGTCCGGCCTCATTTTGCCGACATCCATCTCACTTCATGCTATCTTCTTCTGTTTCTGTGGCATCGTCGCCGGTAATGACTCAATTTTGCCTGGTCTGCACAGAACAGAAGAAATGAATGAAGATGGAGGATCCATGTCGCAGCGTCGCGCGGACGCAAAGCGGGCACTGATAATATAATTTGCTATACCAAGAGACCGAGCATGAGGGGGGGCCCCATTCAGGGGATTTTTGGGCTGCTGTTTTACCGCTGTATACAGCATCCCCGCACTGACTCGCGTATAAGCCAGGGGTACTTTTTCGCCCTAGTTTTTTGGGGCTAAAACTCGCTTAAACGCGAGTATATCGTACGTCACAAGCTCTGCAAGTCTATGAGAGCCAGAACAAGGCCAGAACAATGCTCCCACACACTTACATTAATGAGGGACCTCTGGCTTCCTTCATGAAACACTGGAGGGATCTGGCAGATCACAAACTGCTGGAACGACAGGAGTGCAAGTGATACAAGATGAAGATGCTGAAGAATGAGTATAAGACTGGGGGGCAAGAATCTTAGAATAAAAGCTCCACTCCTGCAGGGATAGAAGAATAAAAACATTGCAGTGTGCCTTAATCCATTCACCCTTCAGCTTGTTTCACCTTCCGAGCAAGCCAATTTTTCAATTCTGACTGGTATTACTTAATGAAGTAACTATGGGCCACGTCACACACACAGATATCTGTGCAACTTTGTCACAGATCTCTGTTGCAGTGAAATCATGGACACATTGTTACATTTGTACACGGCCACAAAATGGAACAATGTGTCCATGATTTCACTGCAACCAGAGATCTGTGAACAATTCTGCACAAATATGTGTGTGTGTGATGTGGCCCTAAATGGGAGCCCAATGCTATAACATCTGCACAGGGATGAAAGTGGTGTAACGGGAGCGCTAAAACAAGTAGCAATTCACAAAATTTATGTACCAACCTATTTTATTAAAATTATAGCTGCTCTCATACGCCACTAGCGCGTTACGATAGCCTCTGCTATCTTCATCAGGTGGACCACTGATGGAGATAGCAGAGGCTATCGTAATGCATAGTGGCGTATGAGAGCAGCTATAATTTTAATAAAATAGGTTGGTACATAAATTTTGTGTATTGCTACTTGTTTTAGCGCTCCCCGTTAGACCACTTTCATCCCTGTGCACATACTATCATATCTCCCTTATGGGAGAGCGGTGAGGCAGCAACTGTGAGCAGTAATAATCCCCTAGTTTTGTACCAAATTTTTGCAAAGTGCTACTTTTTTTAGCGCTCCCCAGTACACCGCATTCATCCTTGTGCACATATCAATGCTATAACATCGGGAGGGCAGTGAAATCACAATGGGACAGGCTCTGTGGTGCTGGGGCTGCCTCAGTCTCTCCCTCAGTGTGCTCTCCCCTCTGTCCACTCTGTCTGCCCCTGTGCTGTCTTCTCCCTTCATATACTCTCTCCTTTGAGCACTCTTCCCCTGTGCACTCTCACCCCTGTGTGTGATCTCTCTCACTCTGCGCGCTCTCCTTCAAGCTGTCTCTACCTCTTTGTTCCCTCTCTCTCCATGTACACTCACTCTTTCACCTGTGCACAGTGGCGTAACTAGAGTCCGATGGGCCCCGGTGCAAAATTTAGACCTGGACCCCCCCGCGCACATTGGTAAGTTGTATGGGCCCTGTTTAACAATTTAAATCCTATAAAGACTCACAAATTGACGCTTCTCCACTTCATTATGTATCATCCTGGAATATGGCCCTTATCGTGCTATATACGTCCTTTGTCCTGGTATATATAGTCTTCTTCCTTCCCACCACTATAGTCCTCCAATTATTATAATGCATCCCCATATTCCTCCATATATTACAATGTATCCCCATAGTCCTCTATGTATTATAATGCATCCTATAGTCCCTCATTCATAAGGTAGCCCATAGTCATCCAATTATTATAATGCACCCCATTATCTACCCTCATATAGTATAATGCAGCCTCAATGCCCTCCAAACAACATAATGCCGCCTCATATTCCTCCATATAGCATATTACAACCTCACAACCCTCCAAATAATATCATGCAGCTTCCCAGCCCTCCATAGAGTATAATGCAGCCTCACCGTCCTCTATACAGTATAATGCTGCCTCAACCCTCCATATAGCATAATGCAGTCTCAAAGCCTCCATATAGTATAATGCACCCTCATAGCCCTCCATATAGTAACATAGTAACATAGTTTTTAAGGTTGAAGGAAGACTTTAAGTCCATCTAGTTCAACCCATAGCCTAACATGTTGATCCAGAGGAAGGCAAAAAAAAAACATTGCAGCCTCATATCTCTTCAGACAGTACAACTCATATAGTGCACCATCTTATCTCTCCATGTACTGCAGATTCGTATAGTGCACCCTCATATCTCTCCATATAGTGAAGACTCATATAGTGCAGCCTCCTTTCTTTATATAGGCAGCCTCATCTCCCCATGTCGTGCAACCTCATATAGTGCAGATTTATGTAATGCGCCTCCTCTCTCCATATAGAGCAGGCTCATATAGTGCAGCCTCTCCTTAGTGCAGCCTATGCAACCTCCTCTCTCCTTATAGTGCAGCCTCATATAGTGCAGTCTCCTCTCTCCTTATAGTGCAGCCTCCTCTCTCCTTATAGTGCAGCTTAATATAGTGCAGCCTCCTCTCTCCATATAGTGCAGCCTCATATAGTGCAGATGGCTAATCAGGTGCTGAATATCGGGGACATCCAAACACTATCCGGTCACAAGGCAATTATGTAAGTAGATAGCTCTGAAATACTTCAACTGATCTCAGTGATTCTGAGAAGATTTTTTCAGGACACATTGTACTTTATGATAGTGTTAAATTTAGGATGAATTTTTTGTGTTTATTAGTGAAAATATCGAAAATGTGATGAATATTTTTATAATTTAGCAATTTTCAAAACTTAAATTTTTATGCTCTTAAACCAGAGAGTTTTTTCACATAAAATAATTAACAAAAAACATTTCCCACAATTCTACTTTACCTCAGCATCATTTTTTAAAGATGTTTTTGTTAGGAAGTTAGAAGGGTTAAAAATTTCTCAGCAAATTCTCATTTTTCCAACATTTACAAAATATACTTTTTTAGGAACCACATCACATTTGAAGTGATTTTGAGGGGACTATATGACAACACTCTCAAAAGTGACACCATTCCAAAAACTGCACCCCCCAAAGTGTTTAAAAAAAATCACTAAGTTTATTAACCCTTTAGGTGCTTCACAGCAATTAAAGCAATGTGGAAGGAAAAAAATGAAAATGTTCCCTTTTCCCACAAGAATATTGCTTTAGCTCCAAGAGTTCCTTTTTTACAAGGATAATAGCAGAAAATATACCATAAAAATTGTTGTGCAATTTCTCCTGTTTATGTTGATACCCCATATGTGGTGAAAAACAAGGTTTGGGTGCCAAGTAGGGCTCGGAAGTGAAGAAGCACCATTTGAGTTTTGGAGTGCGAAATTGTCTAGAATAAATAGCGGACACCATGTCACGTTTGCAAATCCCCTGATATGTCTAAACAGTTTAATCTACCAAAAAGTTACCCAATTTGGAAACTACTGTGTTTCCCCGAAAATAAGACACTGTGTTATATTTTTTTTTGGTCCCAAAGATGACCATGTCTTATTTTCAGGGGGGTGTCTTATATACGGTACATCCCACTGCAGCCTCCCATACACACACAAAACAAACAAACACACACCCATACACACCACACACCCATACACACACACACACACACTTACCCATACACACACACACATAACCATACAAACACACATATACCCATACACACAAACAGATTTTTACCAGTGTCTGCCCGCTCTCCGGTGGTCCCTGATCTCCAGTGTCCGCGCTCTCCCCGCTCCCGGTGGCCCCCGCTCTCCGTGTCTGCGCTCTCCCCGCTCCACGGTGGCCTCCGCACTCTGGATTCCCGCTGTAGCTGCAGATCTCCGCCCAGGTCAGGAGCCCGGTGCCAATTACAGTGCAGGAACCGTGAGCCAATCACAGTCCAGGAACCGCGAGCCAATCCGAGGCCATGCACGATGTCAGCTGGCCGCGGATTGGTTTGCGGTTCCTGGGCTGTGATTGGCTCACGGCTCCTGCACTGTAATTTGCACAGGGCTCCTCACCTGGGCGGAGATCAGCAGCTACAGCGGAAATCAGGAGAGCGGGGGGCCGCCGGAGAGGGGGGGCCACCAGAGAGCAGGGGGCCACCAGAGAGCGGGGAGAGTGCGGACACAGGAGAGCGGGGGCCACCGCAGTGCACCGAAGGTACGCCTTATAATCGGGGGTGCCTTATAATAGGAGGTAGGGCGCCCCCCCCCCCAAGCATGCCTTACTTTCGGGGGGCGCCCTATTTTCGGGGAAACACTGTATATGTATATATATATATATATATATATATAGAGAGAGAGAGAGAGAGACTGTATATATATAATATAGAGGCTGGGGGCTGGATATATATAGTCATATAAAAGCGTTTAGGCACCCCTCTTAATCTTACTCACTTTTTTGGTTTACAATTGGGTTTTTGCAACAGCTATTTCAGTGTGATATATGTAATAACTGATGGACACAGTAATATTTCAGGATTGAAATGAGGTTTATTGCACTGACCAAAAATGTGAAATATGCATTATTTAAAAAATTGACAGGTGCAAAAGTATGGGCACCCTTCTGATATTCATGATTTGAATACTCCTAACTACTTTTACCGACTTACTGAAGCACTAAATTGGTTTGGTAACCTCATTGAGCTTTGAACTTCATACCCTGGTGTATCCAATCATGAGAAAAGCTATTTCAGGTGTCCACTTGCAAGTTGCTCTCCTATTTGCATCTTCTCTGAGGAGTGGCATCATGGGCTCCTCAAAAGAGCTCTCAAATGATCTGAAAAAAAAGATTGTTCAACATAGTTGTCACGATTAGCTTAGTCAGGACCTGCAGCTCTCTGGCGCCCCCTTAGCCTGCTGGCCAAATCCGGTATTGCCAGAGGATAAGAAAGGAGCCCAGCTGCTCTAATTTATATTGTCTACTGCGGCACGTGATGTGACAGGATGTACATATACCACCAGTTCCTGCTAGGAACGTATATATACCTCGATCCAGTCACCCTCAGGCCCACAATATCACATAAATACAAAAACCGGTATCTGCCACCACCGATCTTTAAGGTAGACCGGGTACCTGTATGATAGCGTAAAAAATGAGCAGGGAGGTCGTGAGAGCTCGTTCATAGGACAAGGAGATCGAGACTAGTAAATTATAATATTTTACTCCACAAAAGATGGGCAGTGCCTATATAAAAGATTTACAAGATATTACATAAGAGACAATTTACATGTATGAATAAACAGTTATAAAAATAAAAGGAATAAAGTAAGAAAAGTTCAGACCTAGTCACGCATGGTAAACTTGGTTCTGTGGGGGGGGCCTCTCCCCGAAATGGTAGGATTCCTTCAGACAGCTGGTACGGTGTTTTAGCTATCTCGGCCCAGGTTGGAATGACTCAAAAAATGCCTTCTTTGCTTTTATTAAACCAGGGGGAATCTGTGACCCCCCTCGCAGAGTGAGCCCTCCTTGGTGGGCGTGTCTGCTGAGACCTCCTTTCTCACCAGGCTTAATAAATCCCCATCCTTCATATCTGGGGATGGAGTTGGCTCACAATTATGATCCTTAACTCATTTTACATGTCAGGTAATTCTGAGAAGTTTGATACCAAATATGACCTGCTTGTCATATTTAGAATGGCAGCAATCCATTCCCAGGTTCCTGACCATTGTATAACTGTATACAACACATCATTAAATGCGCCAAACGGTAAATAACCTGAAAATGTGAATTCTGTGTTTGTGGCATGAAAAGATCTTCTTAAATTCGATATTGAAAACACTGTAATTTTAGACAAAGGATTTTCTTTAGCAACAGATCTTGGTTGAAACCTGTAAGCTCGGCCCCCTCCCCCAGGTATTTACGATCCGTCGTAAATGGCTTTGGCTGGGGGGATGCTGGAATTGTATCTATGTAAGCTGCACACAAACCAACAAAGGGAGGGGAGACCGGGTTGCTAGATGTGGCTGACTCTTCAGCATCTTAAAATCATGATCAATATTCAGCCATTCATGACAATAGTTGTTCAGGGGAAGGATACAAAAAGTTGTTTCAGAGATTTAACATGTCAGTTTCCACTGTGAGGAACATAGTAAAGAAATGGAAGACCACAGGGACAGTTTTTGTAAAGGCCAGAAGTGGCAGGCCAACAAAATTATCAGAAAGGCAGAGAAGAAGAATGGTGAGAACAGTCAAGAACAATTCACAGAACACCTCCAAAGACCTGCAGCATCATCTTGTTGCAGAGGGTGTCACTGTGCATCGGTCAACAATAAAGCGCACACTGCACAAGGATAAGCTATATGGGAGAGTTATGCAAAAGAAGCCGTTTCTGCATGCACGCCACAAACAGAGTCCCTGAGGTATGCAAAAGCACATTTGGACAAGCCAGTTTCATTTTGGAAGAAGGTCCTGTGGACTGATGAAACAAAGATTGAGTTGTTTGGTCATACAACAAGGCGTTATGCATGGCGGAACAAAAACACAGCATTCCAAGAAAAACACTTGCTACCCACTGTCAAATTTGGGGGAGGGTCCATCATACTTTGGGGCTGTATGGCCAATGACGGCACCGGGAATCTTGGTAAAGTTGAGGGTTGCATGGAATCCACTCAGTATCAGCAGATTCTTGAGAATAATGTTTAAGAATCAGTGTCAAAGTTAAAGTTACGTCGGGGATGGATCTTTCAGCAAGACAATGATCCAAAACACCGCTCTAAATCTACTCAGGCATTCATGCAGAGGAACGATTACAATGTTCTGGAATGGTCATCCCAGTCCCCAGACCTGAATATCATTGAACATCTGTGGGATGTTTTGAAGCGGGCTGTCCATGCTCGGCGACCATCAAACTTAACTGAACTGGAATTGTTTTGTAGAGAGGAATGGTCAAAAATACCTACATCCAGGATCCAGGAACTCATTAACAGCTACAGGAAGCGACTAGAGGCTGTTATTTTTTTGCAAAAGGTGCATCTACTAAATATTAATGTCACTTTGCTGTTGAGGTGCCCATACTTTTGCACCTGTATAATTTTTAAATAATGCATATTTCACATTTTCGGTTACTACAATAAACCTCATTTAAATCCTGAAATATTACAGTGTCCATCAGTTATTACATATATCACACTGAAATAGCTGTTGCAAAAACCCCATTTTAAACAAAAAAAATGAGTAAGATTAAGACGGGTGCCAAAACTTTTTCATATGACTGTATGTAATATAGAGGCTACAGGCTTTTTATGTATATATATGATATATAGGTTGTGGGCTGTGTTTCTCCCCCCATGTGCTATGCTATGTCTTCCCCCTCCCCTGACTGGGGGACCCTGTGCCTCTTCCCCCAGTGCCTCCCCCTTGTGCGCTGTGCCTCTTCCCCCAGTGTGTGCTGTGCTTCTTCGCCCGAGTGCTGTGTCTCCCTCCTCCACTGACAGGGGGGGCCTATGCATCCCCCTTGTGTGCTGTATCTCCCCCCCACACTGACAGGGGGACCGGGCCCTGTGCCTTTCTCTCCTGTGCCCCCCCTTGTGTGCTGTGCTTCTTTGCTCCTGTATGCTGTCTCCCCCCTCCACTGACAGGGCAGCCCTGTGCCTCTCTCCCCTGTACCTCTCCCTTGTGTGCTGTGCCTCTTCCCCCTGTGTGCTGTGCCTCTCACCCGCGTACCCCCCACCTTGTGCACTGTGCCTCTCCCCCTGTGTGCTGTGTTTCACCCCCTCCCCTAAGAGAGGTCCTTACCGCTTTGCCTCCTCTACTCCCAACAGGGGGGCCCTGTGTCTCCTCTCCCCACCTCCCTGACCAGTCTACACCCCCTCTTCGCCTCACAAGGGATCCCTATGACTTAGGTCTTCTCTCCCCCACCTGACACTGGGGGCCCTGTGACCTAGGTCTTCTCTCCTCCTACCTGACACAGGGGGCCCTGTGACCTAGATCTCCTCTTGTCCCACCTGACACAGGGGGGCCCTATGACCTAGGTCTCCTATCCACCCACCTGACATAGAGGGGCCCCGTGAACTAGGTCTCCTCTCCCCCCACCTGACACAGGGGGTCCCTGTGACCTTGGTCTCTCTACCCCCCACTTAACACAGGGGGCCCTGTGACCTAGGTCTCATCGCCCCCACCTGATACAGGGGCCCTGTGACCTAGGTCTCATCTCTCACTGGTGGCCCTAAGAGCTGGCTTTCTCACCCCAACCCCCATAACCCCCCCCCCCCCAGCCGTCTTTTACCTCCCTCTGTGAATTCAGCTTTGTGTGCAGCTTCTGTGGCGCCCCACATGGTCAGGTATCATACCGGGGTATTGCACTCGTAAAAGTGGTGTAATTTTCCCCAACTGCAAGTGGATACTAGGCTAATGGGTGGGACCCATTTCTGCACTCCCACACTAGACTAGTGGTGGGACGTTACCCAGGAGGGATCTAGCACCTCTTGGGAGAGTGAGGAGAAGTGAGTTAGAGAGGAGTCGAGGAGGAGTGTGGAGTGAGGCGGAAAGTCTAACAGGTCACCTCCAGGCTGATCCAGAGGGAAGATGAAAAAGGATCCCGTGGGGATCCTGAGAGAGGGTGCCTGACACGTGAGTCTGGGCCCGAGAGAGAAAGGGGGGAACCCCAGCGTGGAGCAACCATGCGCCAGGAATTCCCCAGTCCATCACGGGAAAGGCGAACCGAGGAAACAGCCAGAGTCCACATCTGAAGTCGTCAACCGGCTGCTGCGGTCTGTTCACCGGCTGTGGCACCCTGCCAGACGGAGCAGTCTGCCTGCTTCTTCACTTCGAGGGAGGGGAGCCCCAAGACTACCTTCAATGAGTAATTGGGTATAGACTCATCCTAGGCGGGAAAGAAAGGACACGGGTTCATCAACTAAGGCATTCCACGGGTACCACCATACCACCTGGCATCCACTTGCAGCCACCCGTAGAGCTACCTGTTTCTTTAACAACTTTTGCTGAACTGTGGACTTGTATGTTGATGACTGTTTACAGTAAAGTACCCGGGTGAGTGATTTTGCCTCCATGTCTTTGTGCCATTGATCATCAACCTTTTTGCTTTCAGCAACGCGGCACTGAAGGACCAGCTCCACCTGTTGGGAGCTTTGCCATTCTTGCCGCGATACCATCTCCCTCCGGAGGACTGTGGCAGCGCTGGTGACCCATCACCAGGTACTACAGGTGGCGTCACGTGACAATAACTCTTATCCCCTGTACATAACCCCTCTATGGAAGTGTCACCCAGGCCACAGGCTCAGGCACCGCCACCCGTGACATCCCTGTGAACTCCTCCGAGCCTGATATCCAAGTACCCCAGGGCCTGGGGCTCGACATATATTTGTGGCGTCACGAACAGGATCTCGTGCCCGTTGTTCCCGGTACTGTGTGCCTTGGACTTTTGAACTGCATTGAAAAGAACTTTTCCCGCCTTTGCTTGGAGCCAAAAATGAGTTCCCGCCATCACTGCAAGAACACCCAAGATGGCGCCAAAGCCATGTACTAAAAACCCTGTGTAGGCCCAGGGGTGTGCCTCAGCCCCTAGAAGAAGGAGGGCCAAGACGGAGGCGCGAAAAAGTGTGGCCACCCCGATTGCCATCAATCAATCAGGGGGGCGGCCCACAGGAAGTGCGCTGGGAGTGGCTGCCGATAAAGGTACAAACCGGAAGAGAAGGACAGAACGAGCAAGGATCCTTGATACCTGGCAGCACGGTGGCACCCCGTTGGAGAGACATCGTGTGCGAGGTCGAAGAACAGGCCAGAGTCGCAAAAGGAGTCCCGGCAGTGGCGTCCCTCTTAACACTAGAGGGGACTGCCGACTACTGGAGAGACAATTTTGGACGGCTCCGCCAGGAAAAGGAGGAGGACCCCGGAGTCGGTGTGGCGGCGGTGGAGCGTGGAGAGGGCCTGTGAACTGATGACAATGAGAGAAGGCCAAGAAGCGCGAGAGGCAGCGGTAGCAGTACAAGCAGTCGTTGAATACCGAGCCTCCTTACTACCTGTCCTGCCACCCTTCCAGACCCGGGACGCAGGGACCCAGACCGGAGCCCCTGTAGAACCACCGTCTCATACCCGCAGCTATCTCCAGCTAGAGCCAGCGCGGCGGTCTCCAGCAGAACCAGACGTGATCGTAGAAGCTGAGGAAGGGGGAGATGAGACAGACTTGGAGGAGCCAGAGGATATTGAAGGAGCTTCAGGAGGAAGTACCCCAGAGGCTGCATGGTGGTCTGGCAGCGGCAGGGTACTCCCATCATTGTGAGCACAGCAGAGACCAGACCGTCGCCCAGAGACCCAAACGGCAACTCACCACCACCAGAATACCATTCGTCCCTGAACCAGCGAGACCAACAAGTAAGACAGAAAAGAAGAGAAGAATGGTTCCAGAAAGAACAGGCTACCCAGCGACTTGAAATGAAGCCAGAGCACAGCCTCTGCTTCCATTGGCGTTACGCCACCAAGGAACTGTAGTTTCTTCCTACCAAGAAGAAGGATGGGGATTCATACGTGACCCCGGACTAGAACTCTGACTACAAGAGGACATCTTTTTTGCCAGACGAGAAGTTGAATCGTACCTGCGGCATGGACACCCGGACTGTGATTTGTACCGAGGCGAGCAAGTTTCATTTGAAAGGCATCCAGGCCCCTTAGGGTAAGTGCACATCAGTCGGTTCTGCATCTTTACAGACCGACCGGGAACCGGTGGAGACTGGCAGAAACTGAGTTTTCTGCAGTCGCCAGTGTCCCTGGTTTTGTTAGCGATTTGCTAACGTTTTGCGATCGCTTTACTAGCGGTCGCACAGCGTGTTCTTGGCGATTTCCCTGGTGTCTTCCTTAGCGATTTCCAGACTGGTCTCTGCTGCACTTGTTCAGCAGGACCCACTGGAAAAACGCTAAAAAGAAGTCACTTGCTCTATCTTTGAGAACCGGTCGGAAACCGGTGAATAAACTAAAATCGTCAGAAGAAAAACGTTGTAATGTACACAGCGTTTCCAAAACTCCATTGACTAGCATGTTAATCCTACCAGTGGGTAGGATTAACATAAATTACCATAAAACTCAGCGGGAACCGCCGACGGAAAAGTGCAAAACCAGCCCACAAACCGACTGATGTGCACATACCCTTAGGCTGGTTTGCAATTCGCATAGCACGTCAACAATAGACTCCCGTTGTAGAGACTATGAATGTAAATAGCCCTTTTTTTCCAGCTTTCTTTCCCAGTATTATGAACAGTGTTTCTATGTGTCTTGAGCTATGATGGAAGCCCCATAGACTTTTATTTGGAACTTTGCCCCTTTGTTGATGATAACTCACACTGGACTGTGCTGGACAATATGTTACTGCCGGACCCGCACTGTTAGTACCGATTCCCGTTGAACCGATGTGGACTCAAAAGTATATTATGTGCAGATAATGAAACCGGAGAGTAACATCTTGTCCAGTGGGTGACCCGAGGACCGTGGGGTCTATAATAATTGCTGCAAAGTGTGTGTAACATTACAAGAAAATGTGCGTCCTAGAGATAGGAAGAAATTGAAGTATGCTTAAATGTATATAGTTTACCCGTTGATATTGTTACTGAAAATATAAAAAAAAATACTTTTCACTCCCCAGTTAACAGGTACCTATACTCGAGGACGAGTATGTTTCATCAGTGGGGAATTTGGCGCCCCACATGGTCAGGCGTCACACCGGGGTATTTCACTCGTAAAAGTGGTGTAATTTTCCCCAACTGCAAGTGGATACTAGGCTGGGGGTGGGACCCATTTCTGCACTCCCACACTAGACTAGTGGTGGGAGGTTACCCGGGAGGGATCTAGCACCTCTTGGGAGAGTCAGGAGAAGGGAGTTAGAGAGGAGTCGAGGAGGAGTGTGGAGTGAGGCGGAAGGTCTAATAGGTCAGCTCCAGGCTTATCCTGAAGGAAGATGAAAGGGAATCCCGAGGGGATCCTGAGAGAGGGTGCCTTACGCATAAATCTGGGCCAAAGGAGAAAGGGGGAACCCCAGTGTGGAGCGACCATACTCCAGGGAATTCCCCAGTCCACCACGGGAACGCCGGACCGAGGAAATAGCCAGAGTCCACCTCTGAAGTCGTCAACCGGCTGCTGCGGTCTGTTCACCAGCTGTGGCGCTCTGCCAGAGAGAGCGGTCTGCTGCTTCTTCACTTTGAGGGAGGGGAGCCCCAAGACTACCTTCAAAGAGTAATTGGGTATAGACTCATCCTAGGCAGGAAGAAAGAACACGGTTTTGTCAATTAAGGCATAACACGGTACGACCATACCACCTGACATCCACTTGCAGCCACCCGTAGATCTACCTGTTTCTTTAACAACGTTTGCTGAACTGTGGACTTGTATGCTGATGACTGTTTACAGTAAAGTACCCAGAAGAGTGACTTTGCTTCCGTGTCTTTGAGCCATTGATCATCAACCTTTTTGCTTTCAGCAACGCTGCCCCAGAGGACCAGCTCCACCTATAGGGAGCTTTGCCATTCTTGCTGTGATACCATCACCCTTATTGAAGTGTCACCCAGGCCACAGGCTCAGGCACCGCCACCCGTGACATCCCCGTGAACCCCTTCGAGCCTAATATCCAAGTACCCCACGGCCTGGGGCTCGACACTTCCCTCCTAACCGACTGCAGGCTGATTCTAGTTATCAGCCGGCAGCAAGTTTCAAAGTTACTATCTACTGACATGCTGCCGGCTCATTAGTAGAAGCAGTGTGGTGGGAGACAAGCTGCACACAACACTGAATACACATACACACACATACACACACTCACTCACTCACTAATACACTCAGTCACTCAATAGTTCTTCCGTGGATGACTGCAGCTCATCATTCCCGCCACTGCTGTGCCCTGGCTCCTCCTCCTGGTCTGAGTCACCAGCAGCATGTGATGAGTGTGGAGACCCGGGGGTCAGTGGGTGCTCTCGTCCGCAGGCCCAGCTGCCTTTACAAAGACAGCGTGAACCAGGGCTCATCCCCAACTGAACGCCCGAGCTCGTTAACCGTGGGCGGAACACTACTTAGACAATACAGGGTGAGGGAACCACAATAACAAGGCTTTATTGGATCCACAAACAGTTAAAAGCATATAACGCATAACCACGCACAACACATAATGAAGCAGGCAGCAGAGTCTCACCCTTCCGCTGGCTCACCAGAGTTTAGAATGTAGCACAGCAAATTCTGTAGCCAGGTGACTGTATCGTCCCAACCTGGGTTGTTTCCTCATCTTTATGCAGTCTTTGTCATCACAGCCGAATCCGATAATCCGATGCTGAAGTCCTTGTGGTTCTATAGTCCGTGTTCTGGTCCCCTTGGTCGGCACCGAAATGCCTAGGCCTGGGGTTATGGCTTGCTAACCGGACCCGAAGACCTTAGATTAGCTGCCTGTATCCAATCTTCAATCTCTCTCTCGGTCAAAGTGAAAAGTCCTCCTGATATACCCTCAGCCCTCATTGCAGGATATTGGGGATGTCACGATTGGTGCAATAAAACTGTCTTTGCATTGGCTGGACCTCAATCCTCATTTAACATATTTTAGTAGTATTGTACTCCTGACAAGGTAGAGTGACATACTGATTGACATAGTCCTTACAATGGAATGTTAGTAGGGGACATTCTCTGCAACCATGACATTAAAACAATAGTGGCTGGAGCCATGTACATAGAATCAACATTCACAGGGTAATAGACAATGAACAATTAGCATAATTAAGTTCTCTGGCCTTCAGTGACAAACAAGTTAGATAATTACATTACCATGCTAAACTTAAACCACAGTAATCTATGAAAATACTGTAGGAAATTCTCCTTGGCCATTACAAGTTTACAAGCCAATATACAATATGGTCTGGATTACATAAGAAATCTTCATATGTTCTACATTGAAGGAGTCTATTTCGTCACAATGAGGTCCCAGCCTTATGACTCATCACACACTGCTGCATGTTGGCCACCGGCCCACGGGAAGAGATGGTGGCGCAATGTGCGCTTTGTATGAAAATCACTGCTGATCCTCCGGTGGCCCTGAGCAGCCGCCTGGTAACCAGCCTGGGAGGCAAATGCCTCTCTGGGCGCTCACATCGCCAATTACATGTAAATCTTTGAAAAATGTGATTCAGACAAAATTTCTAATAATAAATTCACTATAGTGAGGAAAAGCACTAGGACTGCCACCAAATAAGAAATCCAGCAAAATGTCCCCCTCCCTTCCAAGCACCATAATGTATTAAAACCATATTTAGTGTCCACATGCTTGACATTGTTGTAATGATAAGAGAAAAAAAACTCACCAAAATATTGCCCAGTAAATAACCATTGCACCTAGCAGCAGGCTGATGGCTTCACTGAGAAGAAACACAGGTGTCTGTATACCGGTGTTCAGTCACCTACAACCCACAGACGGGGGCGATTATAGCACCAGCGTCTGGCTATGCTGTAGGTGAGGTGACTGGTGGCATTTACAGACACAAGGTTCCCACAGGGTTGAGGCATATAATCATTGCGGAGCAGCCCGCTGATCTAATAGCAGGGCGTGACCAATAGGCTGCTCTGACACTATGCTTCACATATACCTGAGTGTCAGAGCCCTGTGGTAACCTTGTGTCTGTAAATGCCACCAGTCACCTCCATGACACGCTGGTGCTATAACCGCCCCCATCTATGAGTTGTAGGTGATTTAGCACCGGTATACAGAGACCTGTGTTGCGTCTCAGAGGAGCCATCAGCCTGCTGCTAGGTGCAATGGATATTTACCGGGCAATATTTTGGTGAGTTTTTTTCCTGATTTTATGTCCTATTCGGTGAATCCCTTGTAATGAGGGGAGCCAACTTAATTTATGGGAAGGGAGTCTCCTAAAGCAAAAATCTAAGTCTGCCACTTAATATAACTAATTTAACAGCATTCGAGTAAATTGAACATTAATAAATCTCCCATGCCAGATGGCATTCATCCACAGATATTGAGAGAATTGAGCTCTTTAATTGACAGACTTCTGTAGTTTTTTTTCTTACACTCTTGTAACAAAGGTTGGTGACACAGGATTGGATGATAGCTAATATGCTACTGATATTTAAGAAAGGTACAAAGGTGAATCCAGGCAACTACTCTCTGGTAAGTGTAACATCAATGGTGAGCAGTTTTTGAGGGCATTATAAGAAACTAGATGGTGGCCCGATTATAAAGAATCGGGTAGTCTAGAATCCATATATAGTTTTATTTACTAATAGATGGTGGCCCGATTCTAACACATCGGGTATTCTAGAATATGTATGTAGTTTATTTATGAAGATTTAAGAATAATGCAATGAATACACAGGTTTTTCGGGATAAAATATATACATTATCATTTAAATCCTGCGGCAATATCACTGATTGGTCTTAGCCGGCCATGACCAGTCAGCGAAGACGGTTTAAACCCCACGCCAATATCGCTGATTGTTTGCTTCCGCCCATTTGAGGTATGGTTGAGGACTGCTCCTTTAAGATGTGGTTGGTGACCGCCCTATTAAGATGTGGTTGGGACTGTTTCTTTAAGATGTGTTTGGGGACCACCCGTTTAAGAAGTGGTTGGGCACTGCTCCTTTAAGAGGTTGAGGACAGCCCCTTTAAGAAGTGGTTGGGGTCCACTCCTTTAAGACATGGTTGGGGATGGCCCCTTTAAGACGTGGTTATGGACAGCCCCTTTAAGTTATTGGGGACTGTCCCTTTAAGAGGTTGGGGACCACCCCTTTAAGAAGTGGTTGGGGACAGCCCCTTTAAAAACTGGTTGGGGACAGTCCCTTTAAGATGTGGTTGGGGACCACCCTTTAAGACATGGTTGGGGACTGCCCCCTTAAGAATTGGTTGGGGACCGCCCCTTTAAGATGTGGTTGGGGACTGCCCCTTTAAAAAGTGGTTGGGGACAGCCCCTTTAAGAACTCGTTGGGGATGGCCCCTTTAAGATGTGGTTGTGGACCGCCCCTTTAAGACATGGTTGGAGACTGCCCCTTTAGGACATGGTTGGGGACTGCCCCTTTAAGACGTGGTTGGGGACCGCCCCTTTAAGATATGGTTGGGACTGTTTCTTTAAGATGTGTTTGGGGACTGGCCCTTTAAGAGGTTGAGGACAGCCCCTTTAAGAAGTGGTTGGGGTCCACTCCTGTCAGACATGTTTGGGGATGGCCCCTTTAAGACATGGTTATGGACTGCACCTTTAAGAAGTTATTGGGGACTGTCCCTTTAAGAGGTTGGGGACCACCTCTTTAAGAAGTGGTCGGGGACTGCCCCTTTAAGACATACTTGGGGTCCGCTGCCTTAAGACATGATTGGGTGCCGCCCCTTTAAGACATGGTTGGAGACTGCCCCTTTAGGACATGGTTGGGGACTGCCCCTTTAAGACGTGGTTGGGGACCGCCCCTTTAAGATATGGTTGGGACTGTTTCTTTAAGATGTGTTTGGGGACTGGCCCTTTAAGAGGTTGAGGACAGCCCCTTTAAGAAGTGGTTGGGGTCCACTCCTGTCAGACATGTTTGGGGATGGCCCCTTTAAGACATGGTTATGGACTGCACCTTTAAGAAGTTATTGGGGACTGTCCCTTTAAGAGGTTGGGGACCACCTCTTTAAGAAGTGGTCGGGGACTGCCCCTTTAAGACATACTTGGGGTCCGCTGCCTTAAGACATGATTGGGTGCCGCACTTTAAGATATGGTTGGGACTGCCCCTCTAAGACGTGATTGGAAACTTCCCCTTTAAGATGTGGTTGGGGACTGGCCTTTTTACACGTGGTTGGGGAGACGTGGTCGCGACTGGCCCTTTAAAAAGTTGTTGGGGACAGCCCCTTTAAGAGGTTGGGGACGGCCCCTTTAAGATGTGGTTGGGGACTGCCCATTTAAGACGTGGTTTGGGACCGCCTCTTTAAGATGTGGTTGGGGGCTGCCCCTTTAAAAAGTGGTTGAGGACAGCCTCTTTAAGAAGTGGTTGGGGTCCGATCCTTTAAGATGTGGTTGGGGACAGCCCCTTTAAAAGTGGTTGGGGTCCGGCCCTTTAAGAATGGTTGGGGATGGCCCCTTTAAGAGTGGTTGTGGACCGCCCCTTTAAGACATGGTTGGGGACCAGCCTTTTAAGACATGGTTGGGGACTGCCCCTTTAAGACGTGGTTGGAGACCGCCTTTAAATGTGGTTGGGGACAGCCCCTTTAAGAAGTGGTTGGGGTCCGCTCCTTTAAGAACTGGTTGGGGAAGGCCCCTTTAAGACGTGGTTGTGGACCGCCCCTTTAAGACATGGTTGGGACAACCCTTTAAGACGTGGTTGGGGACCGCCCCTTTTAAAAGTGGTTGGGGACTGCCCCTTTAAAATGTGGTTGGGGTACCGCCCTTTAAGAACTGGTTGGGGATGGCCTCTTTAAGAAGTGGTTGTGGATGCCCCTTTAAGACATGGTTGGGGACCGCCTTTTAAGACATGGTTGGTGACCGACCCCTTTAAGATGTGGTTGGGACTGCCCCTTTAAGACCTGGTTGGGGACCGCCCCTTTAAAATGTGGTTGGGGACTGCCCTTTAAAAAAGGTTGGGGACAGCCCTTTAAGAAGTGGTTGGGTCTGCTCCTTTAAGAACTGGTTGTGGATGGCCCCTTTAAGACGTGGTTGTGGACCGCCCCTTTAAGACATGGTTGGGCATCGCCCCTTTAAGACATGGTTGGGGCCACCCCTTTAAGAACTGGTTGGGGACTGGCCCCTTTAAACGTGGTTGTGGGACCGCCCCTTTAAAAGGTTGGGGACAGCCCCTTTAAGAAGTGGTTGGGGTCGCTCCTTTAAGAACTGGTTGGGATGGCCCCTTTAAGAGTGGTTGTGGACGCCCCTTTAAGACTGGTTGGGCCCGGGCCTTTAAGACATGGTTGGGGACTCCAGGCCCCTTTAAGAATGGTTGGGGATGCCCCTTTAAGACATGGTTGGGACCGCCCCTTTAAAATGGTTGGGGACTGCCCCTTTAAAAAGTGGTTGGGGACCCCTTTAAGAATGGTTGGGGACGGCCCTTTAAGAATGGTTGGGGACTGCCCCTTTAAGATGTGGTTGGGGACCGCCCGTTTAAAAAGTAGTTGGGGTCCGCCCCTTTAAGAACTGGTTGGGGATGGCCCCTTTAATACACTGAGCACAGTGTATTTGAATTATGGCGCCATGGCGCGCGGCGCTATTCCGAGGTCGGCTCCCGGCTAGCTCGCGCCCGCTCCGTCCGCCGGAGCTCGGCCCTAAGCGCAGCGGACCTTCCTGAGGTCCGCTCCGCTTAGGGCCGCCATCTTGGTCCACCCTGAGCGGGCATAGATGACGCTGGTGACGCTGGTGACGTCACTTATCTCCGGACATTTATCTCCGGACAAAGCCACGGAAGTTGGCTTTTGATAGGAAGTAGAATTCTAGGCAATTATATAGTAGATGACATGCAAAAATAAATTGCAGATATATTAAAATAATCAACAATGATTCATTAAAGTGATCCTAAACCCAGAAACTGACCCCCCCTTATCTTTAGACCTGTCCCTGCACCCCTTCTTATCATTTCTAGCCATCCCTTTTGCAGAAAAAATCGCTTTTGTAAAGTAAGAGAAAAGGTTATAATACTTTGACCTGTGTGAGTTCTCTCTTTCTGTGGAAGCCGAGATGGGACGGGCCTGTCTGCTGCTGCCTTGTAATTATGAACGCCCCTCTCTGCTTCTAAGAGCCTGGCCGCGTCATGAAAGGGGCGGGGCGAAATCGCGTCATGCCGGAGCCCCGCCCCCTTTCATGACGCGGCCAGGCTCTTAGAAGCAGAGAGGGGCGTTCATAATTACCAGGCAGCAGCAGACAGGCCCGTCCCATCTCGGCTTCCACAGAAAGAGAGAACTCACACAGGTCAAAGTATTATAACCTTTTCTCTTACTTTACAAAAGCGATTTTTTCTGCAAAAGGGATGGCTAGAAATGATAAGAGGTGGTGCAGGCAGGGCCGGTTTTAGACCAAGTGGGGCCCTAGGCGAGATTGAGAGTGGGGCCCCAAACTATGAAATAAAAATAGTACCCGTACAGTTGTATACAGTATATACAGCAGCCCCAGTGGTATATACAGGCCCCAGTAGTATACACAGCAGCCCCAGTGGTATCCAGCAGCCTCCCCAGTGCTATATACAGGCCCCAGCAGTATTACAGCAGCCTCCCCAGTGGTATACACAGGCCCCAGCAGTATTACAGCAGCCTCCCCAGTGGTATATACAGGCCCCAGCAGTATATACAGCAGCCCCAGTGGTATACAGCAGCCTCCCCAGTTGTATATACAGGCCCCAGCAGTATATACAGCAGCCCCAGTGGTATACAGCAGCCTCCCCAGTTGTATATACAGGCCCCAGCAGTATATACTGCAGCCCCAGTGGTATACAGCAGCCTCCCCAGTTGTATATACAGGCCCCAGCAGTATATACTGCAGCCCCAGTGGTATACAGCAGCCTCCCCAGTTGTATATACAGGCCCCAGCAGTATATACTGCAGCCCCAGTGGTATACAGCAGCCTCCCCAGTGCTATATATACAGGCCCCAGCAGTATATACAGCAGCCCCAGTGGGGGTGTATACAGGCAGCCCCAGTCAGTGGTGGTGTATACAGGGCCCCAGTCAGTGGTGGTGTATACAGGGCCCCAGTCAGTGGTGGTGTATACAGGGCCCCAGTCAGTGGTGGTGTATACAGGGCCCCAGTCAGTGGTGTATACAGGGGCCCCAGTGGTGGTGTATACAGGGGCCCCACTGGTGGTGTATACAGGGCCCCAGACCCCACTGGTGGTGTATACGGGGCCCCAGACCCCACTGGTGGTGTATACGGGGCCCCAGACCCCACTGGTGGTGTATACCGGGCCCCAGACCCCACTGGTGGTGTATACGGGGCCCCAGACCCCACTGATGGTGTATACGGGGCCCCAGACCCCACTGGTGGTGTAAGCAGGGCCCCAGTCAGTGGTGGTGTATACAGGGCCCCAGTCAGTGGTGGTGTATACAGGGCCCCAGTCAGTGGTGGTGTATACAGGGCCCCAGTCAGTGGTGTATACAGGGGCCCCAGTGGTGGTGTATACAGGGGCCCCAGTGGTGGTGTATACAGGGGCCCCACTGGTGGTGTATACGGGGCCCCAGACCCCACTGGTGGTGTATACGGGGCCCCAGACCCCACTGGTGGAGTATACGGGGCCCCAGACCCCACTGGTGGTGTATACGGGGCCCCAACCCACTGGTGGTGATACGGGGCCCCAGACCCATGGTGGTGTATACGGGGCCCCAGACCCCACTGGTGGTGTAAGCAGGGCCCCAGTCAGTGGTGGTGTATACAGGGCCCCAGGGCCCAGTGGTGGTGTATACAGGGCCCCAGGGCCCAGTGGTGGTGTATACAGGGCCCCAGGGCCCACTGGTGGTGTATACAGGGCCCCAGGGCCCACTGGTGGTGTATACAGGGCCCCAGGGCCCAGTGGTGGTGTATACAGGGCCCCAGGGCCCACTGGTGGTGTATACAGGGCCCCAGGGCCCAGTGGTGGTGTATACAGGGCCCCAGGGCCCAGTGGTGGTGTATACAGGGCCCCAGGGCCCACTGGTGGTGTATACAGGGCCCCAGGGCCCACTGCTGGTGACTGTATACAGGGCCCCCTCCCCTCCCTGTAAAAGAATACACATCATGATGATACTTACTCTGCCGCTGCCACTGTTTGCCACTCTGCACCGCGCTCCGACTTCTTCCTGGCTGCTTCCTGTGATGACTTGCCTGCGGCTGCGCGGCCCCGGGTCACAGGAAGAAACCGGCTGAAGCCGGAGCGCGGTGCAGAGCACTGCAAGCGGCCGCGGCGCTGCCGCGCCGGCTATAATCCGGCCGGGCCAGGGGACCCTCTGAAGCTTGGGGGCCCTAGGCAAATGCCTAGGATGCCTGCCCCTAACGCCGGCCCTGGGTGCAGGGACAGGTCTAAAGATAAGGGGGGTCAGTTTCTGGGTTTAGGATCACTTTAAAGATAAGTCATGTTTAACCAGCATGTTGGGTTAATGTGAGGAGGGAAGTGCAAATCTGGATGCAGCTGATGTGATTTATCTGGACTTTGCAAAGACATTTAATGCTATATCATATAAAAGCCCTATACTGAAGTTCCAAGAGCAGAAGCTAGGAAAAACTATATTCAGACAGATAAGGAATTGGCTAAGGGCCACTTTACACACACCAACTTATCTGTCCAACGTCTGACCAACTTGCTGGTTGCAGTGAAATCATGGACACATTGCTCCATTTTGTGGCTGTGTACAAATGTAACAATGTGTCCATGATTTCACTGCAACCAGAGATCTGTTCAGAAGTTGGACAGATAAGTTGGTGTGTGTAAAGTTTCCATTAGAGATTGAGCCCAATGCTAATCAACAAGAAGAAAACTAATACCATGGTGTTCCAGAAAAGAAAACAGAAACCTGCTGGCCATCCTCCCTTTATAATAGACAACTGTCCACTTACAAGATACCAACAAGTACACTTATCAAGGCCTAGAACTCAGCCAATCAGGGAGCTTCAAAGCAAGCCATAGAGTTACTGAAAGACAAGGCATTCAAAGCCTTCCATGCCATTAGAAGACGTCTGTACATCTCAAAGCACCAGTAACCATCTGGCTAAAAATCTTTGACTCCCTCATTGCCCCAATCCTTTACGGCAGTGAGGTCGGGGGTCCAGTCTCATACCCAAACTGGTCAAAACAGGACACTGGGCAGGCTGAAATATTCCACCTAGAGTTCTGCAAGCATCTTCTCCAAGTCCATCGGAGCACATCAAACAGCACCTGCTGAGCAGAGTTGGGCAGACTCCATTTGCATCTCGAGATCCAGAAGAAGGCGCTGTCATTCAAGGCTCATCTACAAAGCAGTAGTCCCAACTCCTACCATCACAAAGCCCTCCTATACCAGAAAGCCCCAGGAAGCCTCCCAACACAAAGTACCCAAAGACAGACTGACCAAGTCACCAACCCACATGGCATGACAAAAAGTGAAATCCAGAAGATGGTACACAAAGGCAAAGAGGAATATCTCAGTATCTGGAGGAACACATAAATAAATCACAGAAACTGACAACATACCAGAAACTACAGAAGAGTACAAACTGGCCCCATACCTAGAGAAACTGGAAAACCCCAGAGAGCGACAGATCCTGAGCCGGTACAGACGTGAGCGCCCACAGCCTACTCATCGAATCCGGGCAGCACCGACAGAACTACAAGCCCTGAGAGAGCAGACTGTGCCAGCAGTGCCCTCAGGAGGTCGTGGAGGATGAGGCCCACTTCTTGCTGAGGTGCCCTAAATACTCCGCATTGAGGGACACTCACTTCAAGAGACTGTCTGATCTCCTCCCAGACTTCACCTCCATGGAGGAGGAAGAGAAACTGCCGATACTACTGGGTGAAGAGGAAAGTGCAGCGGCCATAGCAGCGCAATATGTCAGTGCCTGCCACAGACTAAGAGGAGACTGATATGTCATGGACTTCTGTACCCCACCATGGACATGTCTCTATCCCCTGGACTAAGAGCCTGATATATATACCTCCCTACTCCCTACCCCTGTCTCCACTTTTTTACCATTTGCTTTGGCAATGCTAAATGTACTTAGTCCTGCCAATAAAGCTCATTTGAATTGAATTGAATTGAATTCATTGAAAAGAAAGAGTTGTCGTAAATGGTTCATTCTCTAAATGGGCTATCGTCAGCAGTGAGGTACCAAAGAAATCTGTGCTAGCACTGATTCTTCTCAATCTCTTTATTAATGACCTTGTGGATGAGATTAAGATTTAAGTGTCATGCTTTGCTGCGACAACAAACTATGTAGGATATTAAAAATATACCTTGGCTGTATATATATTAAAAAACTTTTAGATAAGATGTCTGAAATGGCAACTTCTTGACAAATGAGATTTATGTATAATCTATTTTTATTTAAATAAATAATAAAGAAATATAATGAAAGAGCAGAAAGAATAGCAACGAAATTGAATCACACGCAGGACCTGTAACAGTCACCGAAATATCATCAGGCAGATAAAGAATTCTTGCAACACATTGGCCTTATTGTTTTGAATCACCATTAACCCTTGTATATAGGGGGATCTCCCAGGCCAAAATATTTTGCGTCTCCTTGTGGGTGTATAACCAACCCCTTCCTTCTGGGGAATGCAAAAGAAGACCACCCAAAGTAGGATCACTTACAGAACCGGTCTATAAACTAAGGTCACTGTGAACATATAAAAAAAAGATAAAAGTGTAAATACCTGAAGAGAAAAATAGAAAGAGATCCTGAAACGTTAAAGAAAGCTGAGCAGTAAGACGGGAACAAAAAGAGGGGGGGAGGGGTGAAGAAAGTCTCGAGTATATGAAAGGTAAGAGAAAAGTGAATCTCCTCCTCCTGCCAAGGGGCCACCCCCATACCTGTAGCTAGAGTCAGAAAAATCCTATTTAAGTACCCTATGAAAATCAGGAGTTTCCTTAAACACAATCCACGATTGCCACGTACAAGGCAACCTTGAAGTGTCTCCAGTGGCCTCAGCCATCAATTCCTCCATATGATAGTTATCAGAAAGTTCTGAAACCCATTCCAACACTCTTGGGACCGTTTCTGGGTGCCAGTGCAGCGGAATAGCCATCTTAGGCTGGGGTCACACATAAGCCCTTGGTTCGTTTTTGGCTTCATTTTTGTCCAAAAACTGACAGAAAAACGCATTGGATGTAATAAACACCCTGTCCGTTTTTTTTCTGCACCTCAAAACATTGCTCTGTCCGTTTTTGAGCCAAAAACGTTGCTAGCAACGTTTTTGGCATCAGTTGAAAAACGCATGCTTTTTTTAACATGGGGCCCTATGGGAAACGCATGCGTTAACGCATGGCACATATAGGCACTTGCGTTAACGCATGCGTTAACGCACATGCGTTTTTAATGAAAAAATGACTAAGTCCAAAAACGTTCAGGGGTGCAGGAGGCTCAAAAAGCACCCAAAAAAAACCGGATTGGTGATGAAAATCACTTCCAAAAACGGACTTCTATGTGTGACCCCAGCCTTAGCAGTAGAGATTCAGAAGTGGAGAATGCTGTGCTTCTGAGCTGCAAAGGAACCCGACAAATAGTTGTTATTCTAGAGCAATGCACCTAGCATGGGGAAATCCTATTGCTGCATATACATTAAGTTAAGGTATACTCAGGACAACAGAACAGGAGAAGGACCTGGGTATTCTAGTTACAAGTAAACTGAGCAGTAGTCCTCACTGTCAAGCAGCAGCTGCAAAAGCAAACAAGATTTTAGGGTGTATTTAAACATCCTGTGATCCCAATGTAATGTTACCCCTCTATAAATCACTTCTAAGGCCATATCTAGGTTTTGGCCTTCAAATTTTAAAAAGGCTATTCAGAAGTTAGAGACAGTTCGAAGGCTGGCAACTAGAATATCACAAGGAATGGAAGGCCTCCCATATGATGAGGGGTTGGACAGGTTGCACTTGCTAAGCTTAGAAAAAAGAAATCTCGTTTATGTTTAAATACATGTGTGGTCAATACAAAGGAGTGGCACATGACTTATACCTTCCAAATACAGTACAAAACACTAGGGGGCAATCATTATGTGTGGAAGAAAGGCAATTCTGGAAGCTAAAAAGGGTTTTTTATAGTCAGAGGAATCAGACAGTAGAATACCCTGCTGCAAGAGGTAGTAATGATAGATTCTATAACAGCTATAAAAAAGGGCTGAATGATTTCTTCAGAACACATAAAATTACGGATTATAGATAATTTAGTGACAAAATGTGTAACTGGTGAAGAAAGGTTGAACTTGATGGACCTAGGTCTTTTTTCAACCTATGTAACTATGCATGTATGAGCTTGACACAATACATGGGCATTACAATGTGCTATGCACTACAAGGGCTTATTTGCAACTTTTAATTTTGCAACATTCACTGCGTTTGACTCCATGGGTGTTTTCCAGAGAAAAAATTGTCACTACAGCCGTAGATGAATTCCCAGAGGGGTGTAATTTCCAGAATGTGGTCACTTGAGGCGATTTCTGCTGTTCTGTCACTTAGGGGTTCTACAAATGGAGTCCGCAAACTCTTCTAGTAAAATATGTACTCTAAATGTGAAATGGCACTCCTTGCAGTGTGGCCAAATATTACTGCACATTCACAATGTGGGATATTGCCTCATTCAGAAGAAGTTGTGTAACATATTACGTGGCCTTTTTACCTAAATCTAGAATTAAAACATTTTAGTGATAAAAATGTAATTATATTTTTTCGCTGCCCAATAGAATAATATTTTGTGACACAACTGTGGTGTCAATATGCTCTCTGCAGTCCTGGATTCATTTATTGAGGGGTGAAGTTTATAAAATGTGGTAAATTGTGGGGGATTTCTGCTGTTCTGGGACTGCTTTGACTCTGCCAATATGACATGGCTCCTGCAAACAATTCCAGCAAATTCTCAAGTCCAATATGATGCTCCTATGGGGCTAAATCAACTCTATAGTGAAACAAATGTAATTATTCTTTCTTTACCACACAATGGTATACTAGGGCATCTCTTTGAATTAGAATATCATTAAAAATCAATATCATATTGCCATGTTTAAGGCGTGTCAGGGAGCCCTGAAACACGCTGACCAATAAATCAATATTATATTCACCCTTTGATGCCTTGTGCAATATGGCAGCCCAGCTTTTAACCCTTCATTCTTCCTACTTTAATTTTCTGAGTTAATGAATTTTGAGTTTTCATTGTCTGTAAGCCATAATCATCAACATTAACATAAATAAACACTTGAAATAGATCACTCTGTTTGTAATGACTCTATATAATATATGCATTTCACTTTATGTATTGACTTACTGAAACAAAAACTTTTTGATGATATTCTAATTCATTGAGATGCACTCTTAAAATAATGTGGAACATTTTGGTGTAAATATGCTTACTGTATTCCTTGTTCACTTTATTAAAGGTTGTACTTTGTAAAATGGGATCAATTATGGGGGGTCTGCTTTTCTGACAAGGTCTTTACCAACGTGAAAATCCACCACCAAAACATTACAACTAAATCTGAACTCCAATATGATGCTCCTTCCCTCCAGAGCTTTGCACTGTGCTTTGAAAGTAGGTTACGACCACATATAAGGTCTTGGCAAACGCAAAACAAATTGTATAACAATTTGTATGGTCCAGTTTTTCCTATTAGTCTTTTTGAAAATTAAAACTTTAGTGCTAAAAGTAACATTTTAATGAATAAAATGGTAATTTTTTATCTTCACAATCCAATGTTATACAATTCGGTGAAGCACCTGAGGGTTAGAATTGCTCACTACAAGAGGCGTGGCCTGCAGCCCCATGTAGATGTGATCTTCAGGAGCTCTGGTGCCCCCAAATCAAAAGCGACGGATTTAGTGTCTTCTGGGGTCACTAAACCCAAAAAAAGCTCCAGGACCCTAAGAGACACTCATCTAGATCACAGGGGGTGATTTTAAGATCCTTTCCCTAACTAGAGGCACCACAGCAGATCTACAGACTGCCTCGCCACTCAGCCCTTACAGTCCAGCGCCATCTTGGAACGAGGAGACAAGGAGAGGAGCGGGCCGCGCCTGCAGAGGACCTCCGAGGACCGCCAGGAGACCGGGACCCACCCGAAAGCTACTCCAGACAGAGCGGAGACACCGGAGCCGAGGCATTAACCCGTCACTGACCGGGAGCAAAGAGCACTCACACTCACATACCTGTGCCAGCAGAGGTAGAGGAGAGAGGACGGACCCCGGAGGAGCAGCCGAGGACAGGGAGGACTCCGGTGAGTGAGCCGCGCGCTTCCCGCACAAGTGGTATACCCGGTGCTCAAATCAAACGGGCACTTTATTAAGTGCTGCGCCCGGCGGAGGGATATGCACATAGAAAGAAGGCCGCGCCATTAAGCCACGCCCCTCGCCTTCAGTAGACACAAGCTATTACAAGCTCACAGCCCACATTACAGCCAGAGCAAAGTGCTGTTAAGCACAAAACAGCACTTTCCACAGGCAAGAACACAGGGAAGACAAGTAATTACCTTAAACTAACTACCCAACCTACAAATTTAGTCCAAGTGAAAAGCAAAAGACAAAATAAAAACACTAATAACTGAACTACTAATTAAGGAGGAAGCTCATAAAATATTAATAGGTTCCCAGCATATTCCTGCATTACAGATCTAGGATACAACTTCCACTAAGAAACACTTCTGCTAAACACTAAATAAGTCGATCCAAGATATTAACTATTTCACTCAGTGAGATTAGCTTCAAACCCTTTCTGACAGAAGATCATGTCAACTAAACTTAGAGGTGTCTCAAATCACAATTTGACTGAACTAAAAATGGATTCTGCCACAAGCACCAAAGGCAAAATTCAAACTCTTGTCTATAGCCCAAATAAAACCATTAAAAATAAAGACAAAACCCACCAAGATGACAAAAAACAGGAAAAGGAGGAGGACACAGAAGACTTAATGATCTTTGAATCCACGACCTCCAGCACAAAAAGGAAAGAAATTAGCTCACCCACTCAAAACAGAACCAAACAAAAAGAAACTGAAATGACCCATTCACAAATAAGGAGTCCAGCCAGACAAAAAATTAAGGTCTCCCTAGACAATACAAGCCACCCACCCAATTCAGCACCAGGAAACCCACCAGATAGAGACTTCTTTCTTCAACTCTTCACTTCCTTAAAGGAGGAAATCAAAGTACAGTTCGCAGAAGTCAAATCTTCCATTAATGCGATAAATTCCAGAATGGATATAACTGAAAAAAAAGTGGAAGACCTTAAACTAGAAGTTAAAAACCAGCATGCGGAACTAACCAAAGCAAAAAACGAAATAAAAATACTCACAGACAGAATAATTGACAGGGAGGATCGGGATCGCAGATCAAACATAAAGATAAGAGGAATTCCGGAATCGGTTAAACCCCACGACTTAATTTCCTACACCAAGTCCCTCACAAAAAAACTATGCCCTTCCATACCAGATATTGAAACCTCCATTGAAAGGGCTCACAGACTCCCCAAGCCACAACGCCTCCCTGACGAAGTACCACGAGACGTCATAGTAAAATTCACATTTTACCAGACCAAAGAAAAAATCAATAATTACACAAGACAGAAGAACCAACTGCCACCTCCCTATGAGAACTTGAGAATCTTCTCGGACATCTCCAAAGACACCATGCAAAGAAGAAGATCTCTAAAACCCATCACAGAAATCCTACAAAAAAACCAGATCACATACAGATGGGGAAGACCCTCCAACTCCATCATATTTACATACAAACAGAAAAATATCACAATTGAAGACATTGAAACAGGACTAAAGACACTAAAAAACCTACACATCAATGATTAACTACCCTCAACAAATGAAAGGTCCGAACACGAAGGCACCTAAGGCCCAAACACGAGCCCATTAAGGAAGTTCATAACTGTTGTCATTGATCACTTCCTGCTCAAACTTAGGTTTTATTAGACTTAGACCTAATTGTTATCTTTCTTTCTCTTTGTTCTCTCTCGCTCCCCTAACTTTCCCCTATATACTTACCTCCCCTCTCCACTTCAACTAAAGTGTTTCACTCTACAACCTAGCAATTGCAATTGCAATAATGTCTATTAAGTTCATGACAGTAAACGCCAACGGACTAAACTCTCCACAAAAGCGTTTCCATTTATGGAAGGAATTAACTTCAAACCATGTGGATGTAGCTGGCGTCCAAGAAACAAGATTCGCAGTAGAAAACCCACCAAAATTCACTAACAAAAAATACCCACACATATTTCTTTCGTCAAATGTTAAAAAAAGAGCTGGAGTCGCAATTATTATTAACAACTCATTAAAATTCGAGGAAATTAAAACTATCAAAGACAATGAAGGCAGATTTATTATAATTACTTGTAAACTAAACGACGTGATTTACACTTTAGCAAACATCTACGCACCCAACAAAGGACAAACAACATTCATTAAACGATTCTTCAAAACAGTCCGGGAAAATCAGAAAGGCACACTGCTAATATTCGGAGACTTTAACGCAATTCCTAATCCCCTTCAAGACACATCCAACAAATCCAGAAATGCCAATACACAAATAGACGGACTCATCAGAGACGAAGAACTTTACGACGTATTCAGATGCCTAAATTCATCCTCCATTGAGTTCACATATTACTCAAATGTTCATAGATCTTTCTCAAGAATTGACCTGGTTCTGACAAATATTCATTCTCTTCATAAAATCAAATCAATTTCTATTCTACAAAGAACATGGTCAGACCACTCACCCATAACGTTCGAAACCTCTAATATCCATCCCTTCAACAACAACTCACCATGGAGAGCAAATTCATACCTATTCTCACATCCCAAATATAAACTAAAAATTCAAGAAGAACTACAAAACTACTTCAAAATAAACGACACTAAAGATGTATCCATCGCAACTTTGTGGACAGCACATAAAGCTGTAATAAGAGGAATACTGATTCAACTTAATGCGCAACATAAGAAATTACTTCAGAGTCAAACAAAAAAAATTACCCAAGAAATCAAGTCACTAGAGGAGACTATCATCACAAGCCCAACGGACGAAAATCATCAAAACCTGCTGAAATTGAGAATTGAACTAAGAAATTTATTAACTCACGAATTTGACAAGATTGTAAGAATCACCAAATCAAAATTTTACTCAAACATTAATAAACCAACCAAAGTATTTGCAAACCTCATTAAAATTCACAGAACTAAAACTAATATACATCAAATTAAAAACAAATCCGGCCAGATTGAAAAAAACCCACCGGAGATATCAAAAACTTTTGCAGAATATTACCGGAATTTATACAATCTAAAAGATGACATTTCAGAACCAAAACCCTCAACTTCCAATATTAAAAAATTTCTGGACGAAATCACTCTTCCATCACTAACAACTGAAGAACTAAATAACCTTAACGAGAACTATACTGAAAAAGAAATTTCACAAACCATACTTTCATTAAGCAAATGCAAATCACCAGGACCAGATGGAATACAAAACGAATATTACTTAAATAATGAAACCATCCTCACACCCTACCTAACGAAACTAATAAACTCTCTAACTGACAAGGAATTTCAGCCACCCCAAGAAATGCTACAAGCAATTATCTCAGTCATCCCAAAAAACAAAGGAGACAAAGATCTAGTATCTAACTTCAGACCCATATCACTACTAAACTCTGACCTAAAAATAATAACAAAAACAATTAACTCAAGAATTCAGCGTATACTACCAAAATTAATAAATAATGACCAAGTAGGTTTCACTCTAAACCGAAACTCAATAGATGCAACTAGGAGAATATTGAACATAATCTCACACTCAGAAATCACGAATAAGCAATTAGTGTTGGTCTCTGTCGATGCCGAAAAGGCATTCGACAGAGTCCAATGGGACTACCTTTTTGAGGTTCTCCAAAAATTTGGCTTTCAAGGAAAAATTTTACATACTATCAAGTCCCTTTATGTAAACCCATCAGCCAGAATTCTCACAAACAACCACCTCTCCGACCCAATCCCTCTGACAAATGGAACGAGACAGGGTTGCCCCCTATCCCCATCACTATTCAACTTATTCATCGAACCATTAGCACAAAAGATCAGGACGAATCCAAACATTACGGGCTTAAATATAAATCAAACTGATTATAAAATTTGCTTATTTGCAGACGATATTATTTTGACCCTCACCAATCCAATTTCATCCATTCCCAATCTCTTATCTACTATACAAGACTTTGCAAATATTTCTTCTTATAAAATTAATATTGAAAAAACCCAGGTCTTAAATTTTAATTTAAATGAAATAATAACGAAAACTCTTCAACAAAATACGCCCTTTAATTGGAAAGCCGAAAACTTAAATTACTTAGGTATAACTATCACAAAATCAATTAATAATATATATGAAACCAACCTTCAATCGCTCTACAAGAAAATACAGAATGATATCATTAACTTATCCAAAACTGAACTCTCATTGATAGGAAAAATCGAAGCATATAAGCTATTTGTCCTTCCCAAAATACTCTACGTATTTAGATCAATCCCACTACATCTTACGCAATCCTGGTGTAAAAAATTACAAACCCAGCTCTCTAAATTTATATGGGGAGGGAAAAAACCAAGGGTCTCTCTATTCACAATACAAAAAAGCAGGAACAAGGGAGGACTAGCAGTACCAAATATCTCAGCCTACTATTATTCTACAATAATTAAACTCAGTCAGAAATGGTGGGACGTCTCTAATAAACCAAAGTGGGTAGATCTAGAGAAATCCAACAGGAAATCGGGCGATCTTAGATGGTATCTACTAACCTATCTTTCTGAAAAGAACAAAACGCTACCAAAAGAACATATACTTAAAGCAACAATACGCGCATGGAGATCACTTGTTTTAGTTACATCAAAATCCCAACCAAAGATCCCTCCGAGATGGATTCCAATAGAAGCCCTTTCATCTTTCACAACAAACCTCAAAACTAATACTTGGTCGGATAAAGGTATAAAAACCTTAGCAGACATTACGGACAACGAAAATCAACTACTACCTTTGTCAATACTCCAAACTAAATTCAATTTATCTAACGAGGATCAACCAATCTGGAATAAACTAAAGTTACTCCTTGATAAACTCAAGGACAAAACTCACCTTCCACACATTGTGACTCAACTTTTCAGATTTGGGCAAGCTAAAATATTTTGGACTCTAAGAAATATATATTCTGAGCTCAATCAAGACTCAAAAATTACAGAATTACCAACTATGGAAACCTGGGCCAAAGAACTCCATACACCAATAGATTTGGAATCTTGGGAAGCAGCCTACAAAACTGTTCACAAAAGTATTACCAATGCATCCCTTATAGAAAACTTCTACAAAACAACTACAAGATGGTACTATACTCCAATTAGAATACACAAATTCGACACCAAACAATCCCCCATGTGTTGGAGGAACTGTGACAATTTAGGAACTCTAGAGCACATGCTATGGAGTTGCCCCTCACTTGAAGAATACTGGGGGAAAACTCAATTACTTATTAACGAAATTCTTGAAGAAGAAATCTATTTGACACCGGAATTAACCCTACTCTTATTTGACATAAACAAAATTTCTACACAATCAAGAGCACTAGTAGTTCACATTTTATTAGTTGCCAAAAATCTAATAACACAAAAATGGAAGGAAACTACTCCCCCTTCATTTAACATGCTGATTAACACTATTGCGACACACAACGCTTATGAATGGACACATGCCGCAAGAAATAATCAACTAAAGAAATATGCAAAAAAATGGACACTATGGAATAAAATCTTTCCTACGAACAAACATTATCTTGAAGTGGAACACGAACAGCATTAATGTCTGAATTGGAACATTCCCCCTTCCCCCCTCCATTACCTCATTTCTCCCCCCCCTCTTCTACCTTTGGCTCTCTTCCTTTGAATTTGTTTGTTTATTAGAACTTTACTGTTTACTAAAGTTTATCAACGTATATACTGAAATGTAAATCCTTATTGAAAATGATATTGTTAATCAAATGTTAACTGATGTTCATCTAATTAAATCCAATAAAAATATTTGAACAAGAATTGCTCACTACACCCCAAGATGAATTCCTTGAGAGGTGTAGTTTCCAACATAGGGTCAACACTCAGGAATTCCTCTATTCAGGCACATCAGGGGCTCTTGAAATGTGACATGACATCCGCTATCTATTCCAAAATTCAAATAGTCCTTTCCTTCTGTGCATCCAAACAGTAGTTTTTCACCATATATGCAGTATCCCTATAGTCAGTAGAAATTGCACAACATATTTTTTATTGTTACCCTTGTGTCAAGATGGAAAGCTCAAACATGGGACTCCTATTCAACACAAATAAGACAAAGATTTTGACTACTACCAGGTATGACTGGGACACATTTGAGATGAACTGGAAGTGGTCAAGGGCTTCACAACACCGAAAGCGACGACACAGAAAGTCAGTAGGAGAATAGCTATGAGAAAATCAACAATGAAGTGAAGGCCTCGTTACACATAACTATGTCCCAGCGATTTGACCAACGATGGGGGTCGCTGGGACATCGTTGCCTGATCGCTGGTGAGATGTCACACAGGCAGACTCACCAGCGATCAGCAATCAGCAAGAATGCTGGTAACCAGGGAAAACATCGGGTAACTAAGCGCAGCGCTGTGCTTAGTTACCCGATGTTTATCCTGGTTAACAGCCTCCCAGCGTGTACTGTGCGGCGCTGGGAGGTCGTTGATCATTGGTCTCCCGCTGTCACACACGTCGATGCTGGCCGCCTAGCGGAAGACCAATGATCAAAAAATGGTCGTGGTCTTTTACCAACGATCAAAGATCAACGACCTAATTGTTGGTCGTTGGTAAATGTCACACGCAACGATGTTGTTTTGTCATCGCTGCAACGTCACAAAACCGGTGACGTTGCAACAATATCGGAAACGGAGCCTTAAGTGGACAAGGTCTTCAAATCAAGGAATATTTCACTGGCAATGAAGACCCAGTTCGGGAATAGTCTGGTCTTTTTTGTAGTAACAGTTGGAAGTTAAACATGGAGGCGTAAGAAACAAGACAGAAGAATTAACGCCTTCCGGTGCTGGAGAAGGATGTTATCAATAACATGGATTCCTTCTACCTGAGTGAACTATTAGGTTGTCACTGTATGTATATACATTGCAGAAGTGAAATTAGACGGTTAGGAGCAATTTTAGTGTACTGAGCATGCTCAGTACGCTAAAATCGGGTCCGAGGAAAAATCAGCTGTTTCCTCGGACCCGTGCTCCATAGGCCCCATCTTATTTTGCTGCGGATCATGTCAGATCTGATTCTTTCCAATTTAATCTGCTGTGCCCAAAATCGGAGCAGTCTCCGATTTTGGGTACAGCTAAAAATCAGACAGAATTGGATCCTACACAAATCGGATGCCATTAAGGGCAAATCCGATGTGATCTGTGGCCCATAGGATAACATGGGGGCCAAATCGGATCCGTGGCTGTCCGTTTTACAATGGCCAGCCATGGATCCAAGAAATATGTGATGTGAAAGCAGCCTAATGGAAACAAGTGCTGCACTTCAGTATTTAATTATCCACTCCTGGTTTTGACTACAAATCCTGATGTAAAAAACTCTTCAAATTCTCAACGTGTGCACGTGGCCTTAGAATGCCAGGATTATGAAGTAGATTCTCACTTCGGTTTGCAGAGTACTACAGTGTTCGAGCACATAAATGAAATTCCAGTATATTTTACCATTATTTTTAATCTGTAGAGTATTTGTTAACCAATTTACTATCTCACAATACTTAAGAGGTTAGTTTCTTTTCTCTTTCTTTGTACATACCGTATATACTCGTGTATAAGCCGACCCGTGTATAAGCCGACCCCCTACTTCTGCCCCCAAAACCTGGGAAAACCTATTGACTCGTGTATAAGCCGAGGGTGGACCCCAGCACAGGTATACAGCCCCCAGCAGTGTGGTATACAGCAGCCTCCCCAGTGGTAGTATACAGCAGCAGCCCCAGTGGTAGTATACAGCAGCCCCAGAGGTATATACAGCAGCCCCAGTGGTAGTATACAGCAGCAGCCCCAGTGGTATATACAGCAGCAGCCCCAGTGGTAGTATACAGCAGCCCCAGAGGTAGTATACAGCACCCCAGAGGTATATATAGCAGGCCCAGAGGTATATACAGCAGCCCCAGTGGTAGTATACAGCAGCAGCCCCAGTGGTATATACAGCAGCAGCCCCAGTGGTAGTATACAGCAGCCCCAGAGGTAGTGTACAGCAGCCCCAGAGGTATATATAGCAGCCTCAGAGGTATATACAGCAGCCCCAGTGGTAGTATACAGCAGCCCCAGTGGTAGTATACAGAAGCCCCAGAGGAATATACAGCAGCCCCCCCCATATCAGTATACAGCCCCCCCCCTTGTGCAGCAATCCTGAAAAGGAAAACATTATCATACTTATCCCTGCCGCTGTCCCGCTGCTGCCGCCGTCATCGCATTCCTCCGTCTTCATCCAGCGTCTTCCGGCTTCCTCCTCTGGCGCGCAGACAATGACGTCATTGCCTGCGCCGACCAGAGGAAGCCGGAAGAAGACGGATGAAGCCGGAGGAGCGCGATGACGGCGGCGGCAGCGGGACAGCGGCAGGGATAAGTATGATAATGTTTTCCTTTTCAGGATTGCTGCACAAGGGGGGGCCTGTATACTGATATGGGGGGGGGCTGCTGTATACTGTATACACTGTATACAGTGTATGCAGTATACAGTGACTCGCATATAAGCCGAAGGGGGGACTTTTCAGCCCAATTTTTGGGCTGAAAAACTCGGCTTATACGCGAGTATATACGGTACTCTATGCATGCCATGTTTTTTACCCAGAACCTATTCAAGTTTTTTACATTCTTTTCTTGTAGTAGTATTTTAGAAATTAAATATATACATTGAGTTGTCACTTGAAGCTAGGATCACCAATCTTTGACTTACCTACTTTGGACACATCATATGAAGAGAAAAATCAATAGAGAAAGACATTATGGTAGGAAGAATAGAAGGTACAAGGTAAAGAGGAACACCAGTAACCCAATGACTTGATACTGTCAAGGTAACTGCAGAGAAGATCCTGGTGGACCTATGTAGGCTCATATAAGATTGATCTTCCTACAGAGAACGTTTATTAATCAAGTCACCATGGTTTGAGTTCAAGCTGAAGGCCAATAAATAATGATAATACCCTTGTAAAATTAAAAAATTTGGGGTTAGTGCAACATTTTTTGCTAAAAAATATGTTTTTCTATTTCACTGCTCAACCTTATAAAATTCTATGAAGCACCTGTAGGTTTAAAGTGCTCATTACACATCTAGATAAATTCTGTGAGGGGTCTAGTTTCAAAAATGAGGTCATTTGTAGGTGGATTCTACTGTTTAAACAGATCAGAGGCTGATGAAACGCCACATGCCGTCTGCTATCTATTTCACACAATTTTGCGCTCCAAAGTTCAAATAGAGCTGCTTCCCTCCCGAGCCCTGACATGCACCCAAACAGTATTTATCCATTACAGATGTGATGTCAGCGTCCTCACGAGAAATAGCACAACAAATTGTATGGTCTATTTTCTCCTGTTACCCCTGTGAAAATGCAAAATTTGGAGCTAAAATAGCATTTTTGTGGGTAAAAAAATAAATTTTAACTTTTACTTCCACATTGCTTTAGTTCATGTGAAGAGTTCTTTTTGTGTATAGTTTTGAGCAGTCTGAGGGGTGCAGTGTTTGGAATGGTGCCACTTTTGGGGTATTTTCTGTCATATACGCCCCTCAAAGTCCCTTCAAATGTGATGCGGTCCCAAAAAAAAAGGTTTTGTAAATTTTGTTGGAAAAATGAGAAACTTTTAACCCTTCAAACTTGATAACAAAATAATAATGCATCAAAAACTGTGTCAATGTAAAATAGACATTTAATAAATGTTACATAACATTATACCTTTAGTTATATATTAACTATTTTGTGTGACATAACTCTCTGGTTTAAAGACATAAAAAAAATTCTAATTTTTAAAATTGCAAAATTTCAACATTTTGGCCAAATTACTTAAATTTTCACAAATAAATATATAAAAAAAAATCATAAATATATTACTAACATCAAATACAATAAATAACAAAAAACAATCTCAGAATCACTGGGATCCTATGAAAAGTTCCAGAGTTATCACATAAAGTGACACTTGTCAGAATTGAAAATATTAGCCTGGTCGGGAAGGTGAAAACAGGCTCAGGGTGATGGAATTAATGAGGCCTGTTAGCACTTTGATGTCTAGAGAGTACAAAGACCTAAATAAATCTCAAATTACATCAGCATAGATGTGACATTATTAATAAGAATATGAAATTCCCCCTAAAAAATTAAACACATAAAGAAGAAAAGAACAATTTTACAATTTTTACAAGAAAACCTACAAAATATGAAAGGCATAAACTTACCAGCAATGGAAGCCAACAGACACTAGCAATTATCATGATCCCAACCAGCTGCACCATCATTTCAACTTCACTGTCTCTACGTCTTTGGACAGACTCGCGGTCATGATAAACTCTGCATAGGGTCACAACGCTAATTGTATTCAAAATGAAGGAGAGGCAGACGGAAAATATACCAACCAAAGAAAAAATTAATCCAAAGGCTTTATTCTTTGGGTCCTGTAGCAATGTTAGAAAACACCAAGACTTCGGGTACTGCAATGTGTAACTACCAATACCCATTATTGGAAATAAAGCTAAAAAGAAAGAAAAGCCCCACACCATAACTACAATAAGGTACACTCTCTTTTTCGAAATGTTGGCAGAATGTGAAAATGGTTTAGTTATACCAAAAAACCTTTCAGCAGCCATTGATGCCCCTAGCAAGAGGGGGCATTGTCCATAAAAAACCATAGATAACCCAAAAAAATTACACAGATAACAGTTTTGATCAAAAATCTGCCAGTCAAATTGAGTTATATGGTAAGACACCACAATAATACCTGTAACTAAAAGTCCCATGAAGTCTGTGATAACCAAACCTCCAAGAAATATTAAAAAAGAAGACCTTGAACGACTTTGAGATTTCTTGGATGCACCAACCAGGACACAAAAAGCAATAAGATTGGAGGAAAGACCAATAAGGGAGAAAATTGTGGAGAACCAAGAAGAGGTAATAGGCTTTTGTCCATCCACTGACACAGTGATGTTAATATATCGGAAGCAGGAGGCTGCAGCAGATGACAATGCTTTTTCCATTGTGGGGCACAGATATGTCTCCTCTCTGTTTCCAGTGCACATGCTTGGCTCCTCTAAAGATCTCATATGAAGAAATGTATATTAAAAATTAGGACTTTGTTGTTTTTGCAGAATTAATAAATGTATTATTTTTCCCATCTCTATCCATTAAGGTCTTCATACATTGATGAAAATCTGAAAGAAAAATCAAAGTATGTCACAATTAATTGAGATACAAACCAATCTTGAAATAAACAGTTAAAGTCATGGTATTATACATACATACAATTTATTTGCAATGCAGAAAGGTTTTTGTATGGGTATGTAAACTATTTTGTATAACTTAAATTACACAGTCAGCTTTGGCTTTTTATTTTTGTGAATATTTTCAATGACATGTTGAGCTTTTTTTAAGACCTCCCATATTATGAGAGGTTGGAAAAGTTGGGCTTATTTAGCTTATAAAAAATATGTCTCCAATATCTCATTTATATGTATAAATACAACTGGGGTCACTACAAAGGAGTGGCGTATTACTTATTCCTTCCACAGACAATGCTAAGGACCAGGGGGCACTCACCGTGAGTGGAAGAAAGGCGATTCCAAAGGCTAAATAGGAAACTGTTCTTTATTGTTAGAGCAGTCAGACTGTGGAATGCTGACCGCAAGAGGTAGAAATAGCAAATACAATATCAACAGTTAAACATTTTTTGGGATGACATATAACCTTGTGGGTTACAGATAATTTAATGAGAAAGAATGAATAATGGTGGAGAAAGGTTGAAATTGATGAACCTAGGTCTTTTTTTCATTCTATGTAACTGTTGTGGCTAAATATATTTTAGACTGGCACAAATGTTGAATTTTTAGTTTGCTGCTTCAGAGTTTCTAGATGTTTCTATAGTTACTGGAGAACAATCTGCATTTAATACGTTTTAACACAAGTAATCAGTTTTTTTTATCATCTTCTGGGTCAAGTCCTGGCTGATGGAAATTTACCCTTGCCTAATCAGTGTTTGGAGTTTATCACAGTTTTTTAAGTTTTGTTGACCCACTAACCGGGGATTGTAAGAATGATTGGAAGAAGTAAGGTCCTGTGTCATGCCAACACTAAAGCATTCTGTGACCATCATGTCAAGGGAAATGGAGTGAGCACACTTCCATGAATCAAGATCCTCCTATAGCAACTTCTCCCAACAATCCAGGAGTAATTTGGTAATAAATAATACTTTATTGATGGAGCTCCATGGAAAAACAGATAACAAAGGGGTAGAGATGAGCAGATCTTTTGAAATTCTAATTCACTGACTTTTAGCAAATTTTTCTCAAAACATTTGATTTGTGATGAATGAATTGGCACAAATTTCAATACAATAAAAGCTTGTAATTGCTTGGAAAATACATGTGAGGGGGTTGAGAGAGAGATTCCTGCTAATAATGAGAGCTTACAATCTACAGGACACAGAGAACCCTGTTGACTAGATGTTGAAGAGGCCATGGCATTGCAGGAAGGCCTCAACAGTTGTGGCAGGTGAGGCTAAAGGTACCGTTACACGACGCAATATCAATTCAATATCACCTGCAATTTCACAGGAGCGCGCATGTTATTGCCACTTTTCCAAGATTGCCTTGGAGATGTCATACAGGGAGATATCGTAGGCAACGCAAGTTGGATGGTGAAAGCAACTTTCTTTCACTGGGTATGAGCAATCCAGCGAGCGACATTTTTCAATGTAATGAATAGGGGAAATTGATTGCAACATCGCAATTGCGGTGTCACACTGAGCGATCCTACCACATCGCTTATGCAATATTGCCTGATTTAATTGTCTGCACATAAATCAGGCGATGTCGCTCCAGTGATAAATTGCAGTCGCATCGCCCTGGTACTCACGATATCAATTGCAATTGACCACACCACGTGACTTTGAGGCGATATTGCAATTGATATTGCATTGTGTAACGGTACCTTAAGTATCGGCTGCGGAACAGCCCTGGTTTAGCTGAGCGCACCCCAGTGCAACAATTCAGTTTGTTATTACCCTTGGTGAGGGTCAAAGTACACAAAGAGCCCTTTTTTTTATAAACAGTGTACTTACAGCGGGTGAAATAAGTATTGAGCACGTCTCCAATTTTCTAGGTAAATATATTTCTAAAGCTGCTATAAAAATGAATTTCTCATCACATGATAGTAAAAAGCCATCCAATCCACATAGGCAAAGAAATCAAACCCTAGATGTCCATAAATTAAGTTATATATAACTAGTAAAAAGGCCTGATGCAATTGCATCCCGTGAAATGAATTGTGTGTATACAGGCGGGTCTGTGGGTAGCAGAGTATACAGACGGCTCTGAGGGTAGCAGATTATAAAAGTGGCTCTGTGGGTAGCAGAGTATACAGAAGGCTCTGTGGGTAGCAGATTATACAGCCGGCTCTGTGGGTAGCAGAGTATAAGAGGCGGCTCTGTGGGTAGCAGAGTATAGAGGCGGCTCTGTGGGTAGCAGAGTATACAGGCGGCTCTGTGGGTAGCAGAGTATACAGGCGGCTCTGTGGGTAGCAGAGTATACAGGTGGCTCTGTGGGTAGCAGAGTATACAGGCGGCTCTGTGGGTAGCAGAGTATAGAGGCGGCTCTGTGGGTAGCAGAGTATAGATGGCAGCTTGTGTAGCGAGTATAAGGCGCTGGTAGAGAGTATGATGTAGTGAGGCTGGAGGGTGAGGAGAGCAGAGGCTGGATGGATGAGGAGAGCAGAGGCTGGAGGGGTGGGAGAGCAGAGGCTGGAGGGGTGAGGAGAGGTGAGGCTGAGTGGTGAGGAGAGGTGAGGCTGGAGTGGTGAGGAGAGGTGGGGCTGGAGGGGTGAAGGAGAGGTGGGGCTGGAGGGGTAAGGAGAGGTGGGCTGGAGGGTGAGGAGAGGTGAGGCAGGAGGGTTGAGGAGAGAAGAAGCTGGAGGGGTGAGGAGAGGTCCGGCTGGAGGGGTGAGGAGAGGTGTGGCTGGAGGGGTGGGGAGAGATGTGGCTGGAGGGGTGAGGAGAGATGCGGCTGGAGCGGCGACATCAGCGCTTGAGTCAGGACGTGGCTGCGTGCTGGGGCTGATCGTAGCCCCAGTCACACGCCATTGTTCTCTGCGGCGGGGGGAGGGCTGCAGAGAGGGATCAGTCCCCCCCCTCAGGTCACACATGTGACCTGAGGGGAAGGAGCAGATTGGGCGCTCTGTGGTAAACACAGGACGGGCATCCGATTGGTCCAGGCCGAATCCTGGCCAATGGGATGGGCGTCCTGTGTTTAGAACACAGCGCCCAATCCGCTTGCAGGGGCAGCGGCGGCGGCGGGCAGTGGGACACTCCTCGCTCACTTCCATTGGCCCCGCCGCCCACAGGACAACGTTACTGGCCCCGGCACCCGCCCACAGCCCCTACACCGCTACTCCACCAGCATGGCGATACCGAGGCCCCAGCGGTGAGAGAGCGGCGAGGGGCGGAAGCCACCGCCGGCATCTGGGCAGTGTCGAGCTCGCGGAGGGCGCGAAGCGCTCGGATGAGCTATTGCGTCATCGCTCGCGGCGGGGCCGACGGTTGGCAGGATGGCGGCGGTGTGAGCTAGTGCGGCTGCGGCTCGCGATGATGCTATCGCGTCGTCGCTCGCAGTGGCGCAAGGAATTTTGGGATTCGGCTAGAGTGCCCGAATCCCAAACTCCCGATTATATAAGTAGATAATGAGAAATGACATAGGGAAAGAGATTGAACACAAGAGGAAAGAGATGCAAATGGCCATGAAAAGTGATGAATTGAGCTGAAAGCTATCAGTAATTAGAAATCCTGCCACTTAAGTGAAAAATAATATCAACTGTTTCTACTGATAGCCTATAAAATGATGTCTCATTACCAAGATGCCAAACAAGAAATATCTCATGATGAGTAAAACCAGTGAGCTGCTTCAAGACGGTTGCAACCTTATTATTGCAAAACAGACTGATGGCATTGGTTACAAAAGAATTTCTACACTACAGAAGATTCCAGTGCTCAAATGTTGGGGCCATAATCTGAAAAAACATAATTTTATTGTAAACTGGCCACAACCAGGTGCTCCCCACAACAATTTAGACAGAGGAGTAAAGAGAATTATTTGACAAGATGTCCAATATCCAAGCAACACCTGTGGAGATTTACTGAAAGACCTGGCATCAGCAGGTTCAATTGTTTCAAATAAAACAATAAGTAATGCACTCATCCTCCATGGCCTGTATGCACGCTCGACAGACAAGACAACTCCATTGCTGAACAAAAAGCATGATCAAGGGCATTTAAAATTTTTTCAACAACATTTAGACAAGCTTGTGAAATAATGGAAGAATATAGTCTGGTCAGATGAACTCTTTAGCTGCCATAATACACACCATATTTAGAGTCCCAAAAGGCACTGCATATCATCCCCAAAACACAACACCAACATTGAAGAACACCATTATTGACCCAGAGAATCTAAAGTGTGTGCCACATCCTTAATCCAGTGACAGCCTGGAAACAACCCGGCCCCAGGCATCCCAAATCAAGGATATGTGGCGCCCCTGTTACTAGGCGCCACAGGGTAGTTTTGCACTTTAATAATAATGTGTTAACCCTGCAAAGTTGCCAGTTCAAGGTTCACCTTATGAAGTCTGTTTTTACAACCACCTAGGACCACACCACTTAGAAAAGGGGGGCCGGTAATTTATTAGGTCCCAAAAGGGTGGGGGTGGAGCCTAGGATAGAGTAGTGGGAGGGAAAGTTTCAGTTTAGACAGTTAGTGCTGGGAAGGCAGTCAGAGAGGACTAGCCTGCCAGCAACTCTGCAGTGAGGAACCCCAACCTTCATGGGGAGAACCAGGACAGAGGCAATGGGCCAGGACTGATTGGAGCCAGCTGGTCATGTTGGGGAAGCATCGGCAGCGCGGGTAGCCGTAGCAGTCAGACGTTCATCTCTGGCTGCAGACCGACGAACTGCAGGCCCATTACTAAAGGGGTAGTGACAGCACCACAAGTTACCTCACCCCTTAGGGCCACATTAGATCCAAGATCACAGGGGTAATGGCCTGAGTACTGACGTCGGGGGAGTGATGGGCCTCCTCTTAAATCCGGGAAAGGACACCCGTGCCCCACCATGGGAGATCAAGGGACTGGCGAGAGAGCTCTGCGAGGTCGTAGAAGTTAAGAAGAATAAGTTTAACCCAGAAAGCCATAGAAGGAAGAACATCTAGAGACTCCATAACAGGAAACCTGGAACTGGTGACAGACCCCCGGTAAACCAGACTGTACCATATACCATCATCATCTGCCGGTACCCATTAAAGTGGAGTAAAGTTGAATTGGACTCAGCTATCCTTATTGCGGTGCCCGGAGGGCTCAGCACCAGAAGCTGCTCCGCAGAGGGGTAAGGACTACAACACCAACAGCTACCACTCCTCCCCTCATCCACAGTCCTTAACTGCTGCCCTGAGGTAATAGTTCCACCTGTAGGGATCTGCTCCACACTCTGCTGCACCCACCTTCACCTCAGCGGCCGGCTTGCAGTGCCGGTACCATATTACCGGGAACTACAGGTGGTGTCATGATCCCTTGTAAATACTCCCTTCTCCCCCGCCATCATTATTTACTCAAATCATAACCAGGACAAGGAACCGGGATCCTGACCATCCGTGATCTCCCCACCCAAGCTGCCATCAGTCCCGGTGTCCAAGTACCCCTAGCCCTGGCCGCATCAGATACATTGGCTGTATTGGAGCCTGAAGCCTCTAGAGAGGAGAGGGTTTGTGTTCTGGAATTAGTTTTGGGAGTTCCAGTTTCCCTACTGCCAGTGCCTACCTCCATAATGGTCCACCACCAAGGAAATCAATTCCTCTACACGGACATGGCAGTGTTTAATAAGTCCAGCACCGAGGAAGATGAACACTTGCAAAGCTTTGAGTCGCTAATGCCGATGCACCAGGTGCCCACAGCTGATTGGGCCAAATACCTGTGGACAAGATTGACTGGCCGAACCCAGGAGGTTGTCTGATCACTTGAGTGTCAGGACTGCCTGGACTATGGGACTATTAAGGAAACTCTGTTGGCTTTTTTTACCTTAAGCCCCGAGAGATATTGCACCAAGTTCCGAACTATGTCTCGCCAGGGTGTCTTCCATGTAGAATTTGGCAGTCAACTCAGACGAAACTGTAACCGCTGACTCGATAGTCAGACAGCTCACTAGGCTGCTGCTCTCCAGGACGTAATAGTGCTTGAACAAGTTATGCAGAAGATGGGCCCGGAAATATGAGAATGGGTAGCTAACCAGAGGCCCAACATCCTAGAGCAAGCAGCCCGATTGGTTGATGAGTTTACAGCCAATTGACCCAGCTGGAGACCCGATAGACTCACTGATCCCAGGAAGCCCCTCAACCATGGATTCAAGAGGCCACCGAGACTCTTAAGCAGGACTATCTCACTACACAGCAGAAGCCCCTCTAGCACAAATGTTTAAAACAGAGCATCTAACTTGCCTATGCCACGGTGCTGTTATACGTGCAGGTGCCTTGGACACATGGCCAAAGATTATCTTCAAAGCCGGTGCCTTATGCCTAGAGCCCATCTGCCATGTCTCTGTATCAGCAGTGGGGTCTTCCTGGGTCTCATGCCATAGTATGTTATATTTCTTTCAAATGTCAACAGATTGTTCATTTGTTTAAGCACAAAATATGAGCCTGCGGGACAGCTTTAATTTCTTTGGAACTTGATTGGGGATGCTTATCTACTACCTGGACTATCCTGCATTTCCACCTTTCAGCAATTTTACTCTGCTGTTTACCGAATTAGCTACAGTTGTAAACTTCTTTATTATATACTAGTAAAAAGGCCCGATCTAATTGCATCGGAAGCGCGGTGAAATTAATTGTGTGTGGTACAGGCGGCTCTGTGGGTAGCAGAGTGTACAGGCGGCTCTGTGGGTAGCAGAGTGTACAGGCGGCTCTGTGGGTAGCAGAGTGTACAGGCGGCTCTGTGGGTAGCAGAGTGTACAGGCGGCTCTGTGGGTAGCAGAGTGTACAGGCGGCTCTGTGGGTAGCAGAGTGTACAGGCGGCTCTGTGGGTAGCAGAGTGTACAGGCGGCTCTGTGGGTAGCAGAGTGTACAGGCGGCTCTGTGGGTAGCAGAGTGTACAGGCGGGTCTGTGGGTAGCAGAGTGTACAGGCGGCTCTGTGGGTAGCAGAGAGTACAGGCGGCTCTGTGGGTAGCAGAGAGTATAGGCGGCTCTGTGGGTAGCAGAGTGTACAGGCGGCTCTGTGGGTAGCAGAGTGTACAGGCGGCTCTGTGGGTAGCAGAGTGTACAGGCGGCTCTGTGGGTAGCAGAGTGTACAGGCGGCTCTGTGGGTAGCAGAGTGTACAGGCGGCTCTGTGGGTAGCAGAGTGTACAGGCGGCTCTGTGGGTAGCAGAGTGTACAGGCGGCTCTGTGGGTAGCAGAGTATGCAGGCGGCTCTGTGGGTAGCAGAGTATGCAGGCGGCTCTATGGGTAGCAGAGTATACAGGCGGCTTTGTGGGTAGCAGAGTGTACAGGCGGCTGTGTGGGTAGCAGACTATACAGGCGGCTGTGTGGATAGCAGATTATGATGTGGCGGGAGGCTGGAGGGGTGAGGAGAGGTGCGGATGGAGGAGGGGTGAGGAGAGGTCAGGCTGGAGGAGGGGTGAGGAGAGGTCAGGCTGGAGGAGGGGTGAGGAGAGGTCAGGCTGGAGGAGGGATGAGGAGAGGTCAGGCTGGAGGAGGGGTGAGGAGAGGTGAGGCTGGAGGAGGGGTGAGAGAGGTCATGATGGGGGGGTGAGGAGAGGTGAGGCTGGAGGAGGGGTGAGAGAGGTCAGGGTGGAGGGGGGGTGAGGAGAGGTCAGGCTGGAGGAGGGGTGAGAGAGGTCATGGTGGGGGGGGTGAGGAGAGGTCAGGGTGGAGCTGGGGTGAAGAGAGGTCAGGCTGGAGGAGGGGTGAGGAGAGGTCAGGCTGGAGGGGTGAGGAGAGGTCAGGCTGGAGGAGGGGTGAGGAGAGGTCAGGCTGGAGGAGGGGTGAGGAGAGGTCAGGCTGGTGGAGGGGTGAAGAGAGGTCAGGGTGGAGGAGGGGTGAGGAGAGGTCAGGCTGGAGGAGGGGTGAGGAGAGGTCAGGCTGGAGGAGGGGTGAGGAGAGGTCAGGCTGGAGGAGGGGTGAGGAGAGGTCAGGGTGGATGGGGGTGAGAGTGGTCAGGATGGAGGAGGGGTGAGCAGAGGTCAGGCTGGAGGGGGGGTAAGGAGAGGTCAGGCTGGAGGAGGGGTGAGGAGAGGTCAGGCTGGAGGAGGGGTGAGGAGAGGTCAGGCTGGAGGAGGGGTGAGGAGAGGTCAGGGTGGATGGGGGTGAGAGTGGTCAGGATGGAGGAGGGGTGAGCAGAGGTCAGGCTGGAGGTGGGGTGAGTAGAGGTCAGGGTGGAGTGAGAGAGGTCAGGATGGAGGGGGGGTGAGGAGAGGTCAGGGTGGAGGGGGGGTGAGGAGAGGTCAGGCTGGAGGAGGGGTGAGAGAGGTCATGGTGGGGGGGGTGAGGAGAGGTCAGGGTGGAGCTGGGGTGAAGAGAGGTCAGGCTGGAGGAGGGGTGAGGAGAGGTCAGGCTGGAGGGGTGAGGAGAGGTCAGGCTGGAGGAGGGGTGAGGAGAGGTCAGGCTGGAGGAGGGGTGAGGAGAGGTCAGGCTGGTGGAGGGGTGAAGAGAGGTCAGGGTGGAGGAGGGGTGAGGAGAGGTCAGGCTGGAGGAGGGGTGAGGAGAGGTCAGGCTGGAGGAGGGGTGAGGAGAGGTCAGGCTGGAGGAGGGGTGAGGAGAGGTCAGGGTGGATGGGGGTGAGAGTGGTCAGGATGGAGGAGGGTGAGCAGAGGTCAGGCTGGAGGGGGGTAAGGAGAGGTCAGGCTGGAGGAGGGGTGAGGAGAGGTCAGGCTGGAGGAGGGGTGAGGAGAGGTCAGGCTGGAGGAGGGGTGAGGAGAGGTCAGGGTGGATGGGGGTGAGAGTGGTCAGGATGGAGGAGGGGTGAGCAGAGGTCAGGCTGGAGGTGGGGTGAGTAGAGGTCAGGGTGGAGTGAGAGAGGTCAGGATGGAGGGGGGGTGAGGAGAGGTCAGGGTGGAGGGGGGGGTGAGGAGAGGTCAGGGTGGAGGAGGGGTGAGGAGAGGTCAGGGTGGAGGAGGGGTGAGGAGAGGTCAGGGTGGAGGAGGGGTGAGGAGAGGTCAGGGTGGAGGAGGGGTGAGGAGAGGTCAGGGTGGAGGAGGGGTGAGGAGAGGTCAGGCTGGTGGAGGGGTGAGGTCAGGCTGGAGGAGGGGTGAGGAGAGGTCAGGCTGGAGGAGGGGTGAGGAGAGGTCAGGCTGGAGGAGGGGTGAAGAGAGGTCAGGCTGGAGGAGGGGTGAGGAGAGGTCAGGCTGGAGGAGGGGTGAGGAGAGGTCAGGGTGGACGGGGGTGAGAGTGGTCAGGATGGAGGAGGGGTGAGCAGAGGTCAGACTGGAGGGGGGGTGAGAGAGGTCAGGATGGAGGGGGGGTGAGAGAGGTCAGGATGGAGGGGGGGTGAGAGAGGTCAGGATGGAGGGGGGGTGAGAGAGGTCAGGATGGAGGGGGGTGAGGAGAGGTCAGGATGGAGGAGGGGTGAGCAGAGGTCAGGCTGGAGGGGGGGTGAGGAGAGGTCAGGGTGGAGGGGGGGTGAGAGAGGTCAGGCTGGAGGAGGGGTGAGGAGAGGTCAGGGTGGACGGGGGTGAGAGTGGTCAGGGTGGAGGGGGGGTGAGGAGAGGTCAGGGTGGAGGAGGGGTGAGGAGAGGTCAGGGTGGAGGAGGGGTGAGGAGAGATGCTGCTATACTTAATGATTGTGGTGAGTGTGTGGCTAGAAGGTGGGGCACATTGGCATTTGTACTATTCTGCACTGCACCCCCTTCTGTATTGCAGGTGAGGGCGTTGTAAGAGCGCTCCAGTGCCCCATCTACACGGCTCCCTCACCTCCAGCCCTGTGCGGCAGCACCAAGGCACTGGGCGGCTCTCCCGGAGGGTGGTGTCGGGCGGCTCCCGCCGACACTGGCGCCACAGTGGCTTTGAAAGGCTCGTATGCATTGAGGCTGGGGGTACGTGACAGCTACACTGGCCAATCAGCTTGCAGGACGACGTCACCGGCGGCGGCCAATGGGAGTGAGTGGGGCGTGTGAGGTTTTGCAGCCTGACACGCCCCGTTCACTCCCATTGGCGGGCGGCGGCGACAGGAGGACGTGAGTGGCTGCCGGGGCGTGTCAGTATTTGCAGCCTGACACGCCCCTCTCACTCCCATTGGCGGGTGCCGGCAACAGGAGGACGTGACTGGCTGCCTTCACCCGCCCACAGCCCAGAGCCCCTACACCACAAGTCGGATCCGCACCGAGGCGCCAGCGGTGAGAGGGATGAGGGGCGGAAGGGACCGCCGGCATCCGGGCAGCGTCGGCCTCATAGGGCCGACGGTTGCCAGGATGGCGGCGGTGTGAGGTAGTGCGGCGGCATTGCGAGCGATGACGCTACGCGTCATCGCTCGCAGTGGCGCAAAGGAGTCTGGGATTCGGCTACAGTGCCCGAATTCCAAACTCCCGATTATATAAGTAGATACAGTCATATGAAAAAGTTTGGGCACCCCTCTTAATCTTACTCATTTTTATTTTTGTTTAAAATTGTTTTTTGCAATAGCTATTTCAGTGTGATATATGTAATAACTGATGGACACAGTAATATTTCAGGTTTGAAATGAGGTTTATTGTAGTAACAAAAAATGTGAAATATGCATTATTTCAAAATTTGACAGGTGCCAAAGTATGGGCATCCTTCTGATTTTCATGATTTGAATGATTTGAATGTTACTTATGCACGCCCATATGGGCGTGCTATAGAGCAGAGACTGTGCTTGTCTGCAAGGGGGCGGTAAAGGCGATATGACGAAAATTGCGTCATATTGCATGTACCGCCCCCTGCAGCACAAGCACAGTCTCTGCTCTATAGCACGCCCATGTGGGCATGCATAATTAACACGCTGGCAGCAGGGAGAGCCACATAAGCCCGCCTTTTGCGGCTTCTCGTATAATGAGAAGCTGCAGAATAAGAGGTGAATAAACTACTTTTATAAACTTTCACATACCGGTTTAGGGACAGAAAGGGATGGTTACAAATGGATAACTATGGTGCAGGGACAGGTTAAAATAGGCTGGGGGGGTCGTTTGTAGAGGTCAGGTTCCCTTTAAAATACATTAATTTATACATACTCATTATTACAAAATTTACAAAATGGAGAATGAAGAAGGAAAGGAAAGAAACTTACATCACAAATTTTTTTTAACCTATCTTTATTCACAGTCATTGTAGTGTACAATGCTTACAAAAATGCACTTCATTACTTGCAAAAACGCAGCAGCACATAAAACACAAAAAATGCACTAAAAATGCATCCTTTTTTCCCAAAATAGATGTAGTTTTCCTGCATAGGTACAATGTACATGTAGAGAGATACACAGTAATGCACATTTATTAATGATATATGGTCATTGTCCCCTTTTACTTTTTCAATCAATTCTAGATGCTTTACCCCTGATGAAAGCCCCTGTGTGGGCTGAAATGTTGGGTTCTGCTTATCAAATCTTTTGAGCATTTGAGTAAAAGATTGATCCTTTTTTCAAGCACTACAGTGTCTCCACTTTTTAACTTTTTGTGTGCAGAGGTTTTCTATACTTTTTTTTTTTATGACAGTAAACACTATTTAATTTCTAAGGAAGAGCTGTAAACCGTTGTTTGTGAGTACTTTTAGAAATTTATACCACATGTAATTGGTCAAGTCTGTCTGCAACTTTACCCCTGCTTCAAAAGAGACATATGCAGTAGATTTAAAGCACAGGCGTGTGAGCATCTTTAAAGGGGTTGTCCTGGCTTTTTATAATATCTAAGTGTATATCTAGGCTGCAAAATGCTAACGGTTTGTAATTTAGAGCTCAGCTCAGGCCTGTTTGTTTTGGAGCCTGGGTGTAAATGTCATTACTTATTGTTTACACCCAGTCTCTGAAAAGCATAACCCCCTCAGTCTCCTATAAACACGCTCCCCAGTCTCCTACAAGCATGCCTTTCCAGTCTCCAATATGACCACCCACCCCCATTTACCTGTGTAAACTCCTAGACGTGTTGCACTGAGTGGTCATCTTCTGTCTTCAACACTGTGCAGAATCTGCATCTGTGTGAAGGAGATGATCGCTGAGTGCACTGTGCTGTGAAGTGTGTGAGCTCACCTCCTTCCCCTGTGCTGTCTCCGATGCGATCCTCAATACCACAGCCACCCCGCAACCTCTGTGTAGCAATGAACCGCAGCACTGCATAGAGGCAGGCTGTGCAGTGTGGACTGCATCAGTGACAGCGAGGGCACATGGGAATTAGGTGAGTACACACTCTGCAGCACAGTGCACTCAGCGATCAGCTCCTTCACACAGCTGTGGATTCAGCATAGTGTTACAGAAGAAGATGACTGCTCAGTGCAATGCAGTTCAGAATTTACATACGTGAGTGAGGGTGGTTGTCATATTGGAGACTGGGGAGTGGCGTGCCTGTAGGAGACAGGGGGGCATGCTTGTAGGAGACTGGGGTATACTTATAGGAGATTGGGTGTAAATGACAACTAGTGACGTTTACATCCAGGCTCCAAAACAAACATGCCTTTAGTCGGGGGCTGATCGGCTGCTCCACACGCAGAATGCTAATATCTAGGAAATAATTCAAAATGTTGACAGGGTGTAAATTACAGACTGTTATTTGTATTAACAACAATATAGCAGCAATTTAAAGAGGACCTGTCATCCCCTGGTGCATGGCAAACTAAATGCAGCACTGAATGCAGCATGTCTACTGCATTCAGGGAAGGGGCCCCCCATGTCTCTAGGCTCCCTGTAAGCTTTAACAAAAGACTTTAGAAAACTTACAGATAAGAGGTCTAATGATTGGGATCTTATTAAGAGATCTTCACTGCTGGCACAGTCCTCCAGCCTCCTCCTTGTGCATTCCACCCCCTCTATGTGTCTGCAGCCGCCTCCTCTTGTTTTGAGTCAACCCTCTTCTTCAGCTCATGCTCTGTTTGACGTTAGGAGCAGAAGAGGAGGGCAGACCCAGCAGAAGAGGAGGTGGCAGCAGACACATAGAGGGGGCGGAACACACAAGGAGAAGGCAGGGAGGCCTGTGCCAGCAGCCAGGACCTCTTAATAAGATCCCACCCAGACGACCTCTTAACTCTAAGGGCCGCTTTACACATACAGATATCTGTTCAGATATTGGTCACAGATCTCTGGTTGCAGTGAAATTATGGACACATTGCTCCATTTTGTACACAGCCACAAAATGGAGCAATGTGTCCATGATTTCACTGCAACCAGAGATCTGTTCAGAAGTTGGTCACAGATATGCGTGTGTGTAAAGCGGCCCTAAGGTTTCTAAATTATTTTTTAAACTTACAGAGGGGCTAGGGACATGGAGGACCCCTTCCCTGAATTCAGAAGACACGCTGCATTCAGTGCTGCATTTAGTTTGCCATACACCAGGGGGGTGACAGGACCTCTTTAATTGCTTTGTTTACATTGATTTATTTAGACTAACACTGGTGCATAATAGTTGCAGCTGACTTGGTCAAAAAAGGTAAGACTGAGTATAAGAGGTTTACTGCACTCTATGCCATTATGAGGAGGCCCACACAGTAATGAGATATGATGTTAGCCACACTCTGATGCTTCAGCAGGTTGGGAAATGGTGTCAGTCAATTATTTATTTATCAATTTTTGTGACTCAGGAGAAATCGAATCTTAAAATGTTCTAATCCATGTGAAGCCGCAAATTTCAGGAAATACGACTCAAATGCTATCCTCTGTTGATCGATCTGCTTATCTCTACTAATTGGTTCAATGAACAAAACATTGAAACTCCAAGCACTGATAAGGCTGTGGTCACAGTTGACATGCGTTTTTTTAGTGCCTTTTAAAAACGCATGCTTTTTTACATGCGTTTTTCATGTCATCATGAGTTTTTTAAGGTGTCTGATGGCTCCCTGCGTTCTGGAATCTGCACCCAAAAATAGTGCTTGTAGTATTTTTTGGTGCGTTTTGAAAAACGCATGCGTTTTTGAAGAAAACACATGCGTTTTTATAACATGGGCCCCTATGGAAAACGCATGCAAAAACGCATGTACAATTGGTACCTTTTAGTGCCATTCAAAAACCCATGCGTTTCCCATAGGAGCCCATGTTAAAAAAACGCATGCGTTTTCTAAAACGCATGCGTTTTTTTTAACATGGACTCCTATGGGAAACGCATGCGTTTTTGAATGGCACTAAAAGGTACTAATTGTACATGCGTTTTTGCATGCGTTTTCCATAAGGCCCCATATTAAAAAACGCATGCATTTTTGGAAAAGCTCCAAAAACGCATGGGACTGTCACACATGCTTTTTGGCTATTAGGGCATGCGTTTTTTAACATGGGGGCCTATGGGTGCGTTTTTTACATGCGTTTTTGAAAACGCAGGTCTCCAAAAATGCATGTGAAAAATGCTACTGTGACCCCAGCCTTAAGCGGCCGTCACACGCTACGATATCGCTAGCGATATTGTTAGCGATCACGTGCACGCGCGATCGCTTACAATATCGCTCACATCGCTGGTGAGATGTCACACAGACAGACTCACCAGCGATGTGGACCAGCGAGATCGCTGGTTACTATGGTACACATCGGGTTACTAGGCGCCGCACGTCGCTTAGTAACCCGACGTGTACCATAGTTACCATCTCCCAGCATAGGCTCTGCCGCTGGGAGATCGTTCATCGTGGTGTTATACACCACGAAGAGGCAGATCGTGAAATCGCTCATCGCAAGATCTGAGCTCCGGAGCTCAGATCTCGATTTTGCGAATTTATCAATTCTCGCTCGTCGTATCTTGCCGTCACACGCACAGACATCGTTCAAGCGATGTTTAGTCTGGCGCGTTCAAGCGATATCTTTCAAGATATCGTAGCGTGTGACGTCCGCTTTAGACAGCAATGGGTTGTGATCAGCCAGGATTTCACCTAGAAGATGGTATCCAGAATGACAGGGCAAAATGCTAAAGTCTTGAAAGATAAGGGTCAACACCATAAATATTGAGTCTTTGCCTAAACCTGATGTATTTGTCAGTAAAGGTTTAAAAAAGTTGAAATGCTGATAATTGTATTACTGAAATCATAGAAAACATCAGACTAAGGCGGCCGTCACACGGTTCAATTTACTGAACAATATCGTTTAAGCAATCTGCTTTTTGATCGCTTAAGCGATATCGTTTGTGCATCGCTACATGCGATCAAGCGATTTTACAATGTAAATTCGCTTGATCGTGACATCGCAGATATGAGAGCAGGAGCTCATATCAAGCGATAATCGCTTGTTCAATCTGCTTCATCGTGGTGTATGACACCACGATGAACGATCTCCCAGCGGCAGAGCCTATGCTGGGAGATGGTAACTATGGTACACGTCGGGTTACTAAGCGACGTGCGGCGCCTAGTAACCCGATGTGTACCATAGTTACCAGAGATCTCGCTGCTCCACATCGCTGGTGAGTCTGTCTGTGTGACAGCTCACCAGCGATGTGAGCGATATTGTTAGCGATCGCGCGTGCACGTGATCGCTAACAATATCGCTCACGATATTGATGAGTGTGACGGCCGCCTAACATATATAAAAACACTGCAGGAGGAAACTTTGTGAAAAACAACATTTTGTCATTTCCAAAGATAGCTTTTGGCCACGACCTTAGGGCCATGTCACACGGGTCAATTTCCTGCACGATATCGTTTAAGCGACTTGCTTTTTTGATCGCTTAGGCATTATCGTTTGTGCGTCGCTGCGTGTAATCAAACGATTTTTCTTTGAAAAATCGCTTGATTGTTTGATTGCAGATTTGTTAACAATATTCACAAATCTATCGTTGGACGGCCGGTGGACACGCAGCATCGCTGCATGTGACACCGGCAGAGCAACGATGAACGAGCTCCCAGCGCCACACAGCCTATGCTGGGAGCTTGTATCCATGGTAAACATCGGGTTACTAAGCTCCGCGCGGCGCCTAGTAACCCGAAGTGTACTATGGTTACCAGCGATCTCGCTGGTCCACATCGCTGGTGAGTCTGCCTGTGTGACAGCTCACCAGCGATGTGAACGATATTGTAAGCGATCGCGCGTGCATGTGATTGCTAACAATATTGTTCACTAAATTGATGCGTGTGACAGCACCCTTACACGTACACAATAGATTATTGGCCAGTCGGGGCATGTTCTGCTGATGTACATGTAATTTGTATGACCAGTTGAAGGGCACTTAAGGTATCATTAAGATATCATATAACTTGATAGTCTAAGATGTACTTATAGTAGTAAGTGGTTTGATATTTACAGTTAGGGCCAGAAATATTTGGACAGTGACACAATTTTCGCGAGTTGGGGTCTGCATGCCACCACATTGGATTTGAAATGAAACCTCTACAACAGAATTCAAGTGCAGATTGTAACATTTAATTTGAAGGGTTGAACAAAAATATCTGATAGAAAATGTAGGAATTGTACACATTTCTTTACAAACACTCCACATTTTAGGAGGTCAAAAGTAATTGGACAAATAAACATAACCCAAACAAAATATTTTTATTTTCAATATTTTGTTGCGAATCCTTTGGAGGCAATCACTGCCTTAAGTCTGGAACCCATGGACATCACCAAACGCTGGGTTTCCTCCTTCTTACTGCTTTGCCAGGCCTTTACAGCCGCAGCCTTCAGGTCTTGCTTGTTTGTGGGTCTTTCCGTCTTAAGTCTGGATTTCAGCAAGTGAAATGCATGCTCAATTGGGTTAAGATCTGGTGATTGACTTGGCCATTGCAGAATGTTCCACTTTTTTGCACTCATGAACTCCTGGGTAGCTTTGGCTGTATGCTTGGGGTCATTGTCCATCTGTACTATGAAGCGCCGTCCAATCAACTTTGCAGCATTTGGCTGAATCTGGGCTGAAAGTATATCCCGGTACACTTCAGAATTCATCCGGCTACTCTTGTCTGCTGTTATGTCATCAATAAACACAAGTGACCCAGTGCCATTGAAAGCCATGCATGCCCATGCCATCACGTTGCCTCCACCATGTTTTACAGAGGATGTGGTGTGCCTTGGATCATGTGCCGTTCCCTTTCTTCTCCAAACTTTTTTCTTCCCATCATTCTGGTACAGGTTGATCTTTGTCTCATCTGTCCATAGAATACTTTTCCAGAACTGAGCTGGCTTCTTGAGGTGTTTTTCAGCAAATTTAACTCTGGCCTGTCTATTTTTGGAATTGATGAATGGTTTGCATCTAGATGTGAACCCTTTGTATTTACTGTCATGGAGTCTTCTCTTTACTGTTGACTTAGAGACTGATACACCTACTTCACTGAGAGTGTTCTGGACTTCAGTTGATGTTGTGAACGGGTTCTTCTTCACCAAATAAAGTATGCGGCGATCATCCACCACTGTTGTCATCCGTGGACGCCCAGGCCTTTTAGAGTTCCCAAGCTCACCAGTCAATTCCTTTTTTCTCAGAATGTACCCAACTGTTGATTTTGCTACTCCAAGCATGTCTACTATCTCTCTGATGGATTTTTTCTTTTTTTTCAGCCTCAGGATGTTCTGCTTCACCTCAATTGAGAGTTCCTTTGACCGCATGTTGTCTGGTCACAGCAACAGCTTCCAAATGCAAAACCACACACCTGGAATCCACCCCTGACCTTTTAACTACTTCATTGATTACAGGTTAACGAGGGAGACGCCTTCAGAGTTAATTGCATCCCTTAGAGTCCATTGTCCAATTACTTTTGGTCCCTTGAAAAAGAGGAGGCTATGCATTACAGAGCTATGATTCCTAAACCCTTTCTCCGATTTGGATGTGGAAACTCTCATATTGCAGCTGGGAGTGTGCACTTTCAGCCCATATTATATATATAATTGTATTTCTGAACATGTTTTTGTAAACAGCTAAAATAACAAAACTTGTGTCACTGTCCAAATATTTCTGGCCCTAACTGTATTGGAGTGTATATAGAAAGTATATTATAATTGTTAAAATAGCTTTCTATCATTTATCTCGCTATATCTGTAATTGTTTTTCCTTTGGGATATGTGCATAAAACTCAGATAGCATACAGTTGGTCTGCTTGTCATCTGTTTTTTTCACACATATTGACTTGTATTGGTGAGCTTCATCTACTATATAATTGTCTAAGGCGTCTGTTGGTCACAGAAATCGCGCGCCAGACAGAGGCCGCTAATTGGCGGAGGCGGGCGCCAATGAGCGCAGGCTATGCAAATTGACGCAAGAATTCAAAGTTCAAATTTCGCGCCAATTTGCAGCTGGCAACAGTGGTGCATTAGCGCCACTGTCACTGAAGCTCGTGGACAGCGTCGCGATAGTGCCGCTGTTTGCTGGGATATACAGGGAACCCGCCAACCCCACCTCGCCTTTCCCCCCACGGCCCCACCTCGCCTCCCCCCTCGCCTCCCGCTGTTCTCACCAGTCTGTACACAGGGAGGGCTGTGTGATATCAAATCAGCCCGCCCTGTGTACAGACGGGTGAGATGAGAACAGCTGCATCCATACTGCCCCACCTCGCCTACCGCTGTTCTCAATCGTCTTCTCCGTCACACTGCGGCTATGTGACAGGGCGGGTTGATGTGACATCACACAGCTCGCCCTGTCACATGACAACTACAGAAGACGCGTGAGAACAGAGGAGGGCGAGGGGGATCCTGCCCCCTGCCTCCATCGTGCCCCCCTTGCATCCATCCTGCCCCCCCGCATCCATCCTGACCCCCTATCCCCCCGGCTCCATGCTGCCCCCCCGGCTCCATCCTGGCCCCCCAGCAACCATCCTGCCCCACCCGCATCCATCCTGACTCCCCCGGCTCCGTCCTAACCCGGTCCCCCTGGCTCAATTCTGCCCTCCCCCGCCGCCTCCATCCTGCCCCCCCAGCTCCATCCTGCCCCTCCCCCGGCTCCATCCTGCCCCCCGGCTCCATCCTGTCTCGCTCGCTCCATTATGCCCCCCCGGCTCCATCCTGCCTCGCTTGCTCCATCCTGCCCCCCCGGCTCCATCCTGCCTCCCCTCGCTCCATCCTGCCCCGCTTGCTCCATCCTGCCCCACTTGCTCCATCCTGCCCCGCTCGCTCCAACCTGCCCCGCTCGCTCCAACCTGCCCCGCTCGCTTCATCCTGCCCCACCGGCTCCATCCTGCCCCGCCGGCTCCATCCTGCCCTGCCGGCTCCATCCTGCCCCCCCCCCCCCCCCCCGCCACCATTCTGCTCTTCCTCCGGCTCTGATTTGACTCTCCGGCTCCATCCTGCCCCGGTCACTCCATCCTGCCCCGCTCGCTCCATCGTGCCCCCCTGCCACGATCCTGCCCCGCTCGCCACCATCCTGCCACCCCCGCCACCATCCTGCACCCTCACCACCATCCTGCCCCACTCGCTCCATCCTGCCACCCCGCCACCATCCTGCACCCCCACCACCATCCTGCCCCACTCACTCCATCCTGCCCTGCTCGCTCCATCCTGCCCCGCCATCTCCATCCTGCTCCACCAGCTCCATCCTGCGCCGCCAGCTCCATCCAGCCCCCCCGCCACAATCCTGCCCCCCCCCCGCCACCATCCTAGTCCTCTGGCTCCATCCTGCTTCTCCGGCTCCATCCTGCCCCGCTCGCTCCATCCTGCCCTGCTCGCTCCATCGTGCCCCCCCACCACCATCCTGCCACCCCCGCCACCATCCTGCCCTGCTCGCTCCATCCTGCCCCGCTCGCTCCATCCTGCCCTGCTCACTCCATTCTGCCCCCACCCCCTGGCTCCATCCTGCCCCGCTCGCTCCAACCTACCCCGCTCGCTCCATCCTGCCCCCCGCCACCATCCTGCCCCGCTTGCCACCATCCTGCCCCGCTCGCTCCATCCTGCCCCCCCACCACCATCCTATCCCCCCGCCACCATCCCTACCCGCTCGCTCCATCCTGCCCCCCCACCCCCGGCTCCATCCTGCCCCGCTTGCTCGATCCTGCCCCCATGGCTCCATCCTGCTCCGCTCGCTCCATCCTGCCCCGCTCGCTCCAACCTGCTCTGCCGGCTCCATCCTGCTCTGCCGGCTCCATCCTGCCCCCCTGCCTCCATCCTTCCCCACTCGCTCCATCCTGCCCCCTCGCCACCATCCTGCCCTGCTTGCTCCATCCTGCCCTGCTCGCCACCATCCTGCCCCGCTAGCCATCATCCTGCCCTGCTCGCTCCATCCTGCCCCGCTCGCTCCATCCTGCCCCCCCGCCACCATCCTGCCCCCTGCCACCATCCTGCCCCGCTCGCTCTATCCTGCCCCACTCGCTCCATTCTGCCCCACTCGCCACCTTCCTGCCCCCCCATCCTGTCCCCCCTGCCACCATCCTGCTCCTCCGGCTCCATCCTGCCTTGCTCGCTCCATCCTGCTCCTATGGCTCCATCCAGCCTCGCTTGCTCTATCCTGCCCCGATCACTCCATCATGCCCCCCCTGGCTCCATCCTGCCCCGCTCCCTCCATCCTGCCCCACTAGCTCCATCCTGCCCCGCTTGCTTCATCCTGCCCAGCTCGCACCATCCTGCCCCGCTGGCTCCATCCTGCCCCGCCAGTTCCATCCTGCACCCCCGTCATCATCCTGCCCCCCTGCCTCCATCCTGCCCCACTCGCCTCTATCCTGCCCCCCCTCCGCCACCCTGCCCCGCTCGCCCCATCCTGCCCCCCGCCACCATCCTGCCCCCCACCACCATCCTGCCCCACTTTCTCCATCCTGCCCCACTCGCTCCATTCTACCCTGCTCGCCACCATGCTGCCCCCCCCCATCCTGTCCCCCCCACCACCATCCGGCTCCTCCGGCTCCATCCTGCCTCGCTCACTCTATCCTGCCCCGCTCACTTCATCCTGCTCCTCCGGCTCCATCCTGCCTCGCTTGCTCTATCCTGCCCCGCTCGCACCATCCTGCTCCTCCGGCTCCATCCTGCTCCTCCGGCTCCATCCTGCCCCGCTCGCTCCATCCTGCCCCACTCTCTCCATCCTGCCCCGCTCTCTCCTTCCTGCCCCGCTCTCTCCATCCTGCCCCACTCGCTCCATCCTGCCCCCCGCCACCATCCTACCCCACTCACCACCATCCTGCCCTGCTCGCTCCATCCTGCCCTCCTCATCCTGCTCCACCCTGCCACCATCCTGCTCCTCCGGCTCCATCCTACTCCTCGGCTCCATCCTTTCTCGCTCGCTCTATCCTGTCCCGCTCGCTACATCCTGCACCCCCACCACCATCCTGCCCCGCTCGCTCCATCCTGCCCCACTTGCCACCATCCTGCCCCCTGCCACCATCGTGCTCCCCCCTGCCACCATCCTGCTCCTCCGGCACCATCCTGCTCCTTTGGCTCCATCCTGCCCCGCTCGCTCCATCCTGCCCCGCTCGCTCCATCCTGCCCCGCTCCCTCCATCCTGCCCTGCTCCTTCCATCCTGCCCCGCTCCCTCTAATCTGCCCCGCTCCCTCCATCCTGCGCCCCCGCTGTTCTTGCTTCCCCGCCTCCATCCTGCCCCCCCCTCCGGCTCCATCCTGCCGCCCCCCAGCTCCATCCTGCCGCCCCCCCAGCTCCATCCTGCCATCCTCCCGGCTCCATCCTGCCCTTCCCCCCCGGCTCCATTCTGCCCCGCTCGCTCCATCCTGACCCCCCGACACAATCCTAACCCCCTCCCCCCCATCACCATCCTGCCCCCTGCTCCTTCCTGCCCCCCCGGCAGTTAGCGGTCATGTGACCGATCAGCTGATCGGTTTCCCAGGCAACGACGGGTCCTAGGGTCCTAAAGGCCTGTAGGACCTAGAAGACGGAGGTGGAGCGAGCCGGCGGACAGGTGAGTATCCCCACTGAGGATTTTTTTACTTTTACTGTGGAGGAGAGGGGAGCCACGGGGAGCGGAGTATCGCCATATACCATAGTGCTGCTATACAAGTACTGTAATGTACCGCCATATAATATAGTGTTGCTATACATGTACTGTAATATACCGGCATATACTATAGTGCTGCTATACATGTGCTGTAATGTATCGCCATATACCATAGTGCTGCTATACATGTGCTGTAATGTACCGCCATATACTATAGTGCTGCTATACATGTAATGTAATGTACCACCATATACCATAGCGCTGCTATACATGTACTGTAATGTACTGCCATATACTATAGTGCTGCTATACATGTACTGTAATGTACCACCATATACCATAGCGCTGCTATATATGTACTGTAATGTACCGCCATATACTATAGTGCTACTATACATGTGCTGTAATATACCGCCATATACTATAGTGTTGCTATACATTTACTATAATGTATCGCCATATACCATAGTGCTGCTATACATGTGCTGTAATGTACCACCATAGACCATAGCGCTGCAATATATATATATGTAGTTCACTCACGTTGACGTAACAAGTTCTGTCAGTCACAGTATGTCAACTACATACATATTCTAGAATACCCGATGCGTTAGAATCGGGCCACCATCTAGTCTGATATAAATGGCCATATACATCATGCAGTTATTTCTTCCTCAGCCCGATTATAGATGAGGAAAAACCCTCAGATGGCCATTGCCCCATTGAATAATATTGATGAAAGCGCAATGCATTTTTTTTCTAATCCCATTGTACTTGCTGTATATATATGCAAGTGGGATCGAGGCCTTATTTTGTATTTATACACTGCACAGTACCACTGGTCTTTGGTAGACCTGACAGAGCCTGATTGTTTTCAACAGTACCTGCATCCTTAGGATGCAGATGCTGTTGACGTTATGATTGGGAGATGGAGGAGTCTGATACCATTCACCGGGCCCCCTGATTCATGGGCTCCATAGCGGCAGTGTGGTCTGCTGCTATGGACCATACGTCCCTGTGTCGGAATGGGGCCTAATATAAAAATGATAATCTAAATATAAAAACATGATCTACAAAGTAGTTTATTTTCTGATGATAAATTTATTTTAAGACACGGTCTAGGCATGGTATTTAAAGGTTTTCATTATGAAATTAGTGTAAAATTTTAAAAAAGTTATACAAAATGTATTTAAAGATATCATCGTTAATCTTTTTTATTTTTATGATTTCCATAACCAACTTCATAATTGACTGGCTTCTTTTCTTTTTCTTCGGCTGCTGATTATTATTTTGCTACTTACTGCATTTTTTGTTGAATGAATGACTGACTAAAGGGTAAAAATGGTGTTTGCTTTAAAGCACTTAAGAGAGGAAGGAACAAAGACTAATTACTTCTTCCTGACAGTTTCATCTAGAGATGGCATACATTAGGTTTAAGTAGTTTGTTATTGATTTGTAATCATGATTCTTTTCTTTTTTGCCACCATCTAATGTAGTTTAGAGAATCTTATTTCTAGACCTCATGACCTCCCTTTCCTCAAAACAATGAATAATTAGTAGCTCAAGCTTATCAAGCAATAGCCTTTTTTATCTAGTTCCTCCATGTGTTCTCTTTTCCTAGTCATGTCTATCTTTGTTCACTACACTGTGGCTTTGCAGTGCTGAAGTACTGCATTGAATCCCATCCAACATGAACATTTGTAAGAGGTTTGGATGTTCTCCCCGTGTTTACGGGGTTTCCTCCAGGTGTTGGGCTGCTGGCTATTCAGGGTACTGAAAGTTGATGGAAACACAGGCCTCGGCTCCGATTCCACTGAGCTTGTCCTGGACAGCTCCCCAGTGCAGAATTCAGTTCATGATTGCCTTCAGTGAGGGCCAAAGCACACACAGAGTCAGTTAAGCTCTTTAAGGCTGGCTTGACACCACGGTGTGATCCGGTCCGGGCTGTCTGGGATAACCCTGACAGCCCCGGACCGGATCAGCACACAGAACCGGAGGGCCAAATGTGCCCTCCGGTCCTGTGTGCAGCCGGATGCTGCTAATTGCAGCCGCAGCTGCTGTTTTTTCAAGACCGCGGCTTGCCGCGGTCCTGAAAGAACAGCGGCATGCAGCCACCTGTGTCCGCTTACCAGATTCTCCTGGACCAGGGCAATCTGGCCCCATAGGCTCCCATGTTAGGGAGCGCCGGATTGCCCCGGATACGGGAGGATCCGGCCAAATCCAAGATCCGGCAAATGGGGAGATTTTTCTCCCCGGACAAAAAAATGATGCAAGCATCATTTTTGTGTCTGGAGAAAATAATGCGAATTCCCCGGGAGTGTGCCGGAGTGATGAAACCGGATAGCAGAGAGCTGCCATCCGGCTCCATTCGGCCCCATAGGTATCTAAAAACGGTCCGGGGCTTTCTGGTTTACACCGGACAGCCTCCAATCAAAAAAATCCGTGGTTTGAAGCCAGCCTAACAAAAATTTACTCAAAGAGTCTCGTGAAACATGGGCGTCACACTTAAATGTACGTTCTCTGGGATATTCACAATAACCAAATTTGCCACAAAATGCTCCGGCCATCTTGGTATCTCCTGGCAATCAGCTATTACACTCAGCATCCCGCTGCAAATTCATTAAGGGTTCTTTCCCACACTGCGTATTTGCTGCATTTTTTACACGGAAGCTCATCACAAACCAGGAGTGGAACAATCAAAGGAAAAGTATAATAGAATCAAGTGCTCCACTTCTGTATTTAATCACCCACTCCTGGTTTGTGATAAGCACGCGCTTAAACAAATGCAGCAAATTCGCAGCATGTGAATGCACCCTTAGTCTCTATTGGCTTCTAATCAACTCTTCTCATAGGGATTCTCTCCTTAGGAGTGGTTAGGGCCACCTTCTAGACAGATGTTCCATTACCGCCAGCATCGTTTAACTAGTGAGCTCATGTGGCGCCCTGTACCAGGTAAGCCACAAAACTCACTAGTACACTAAGTGATTTCCACATCTGGTACCTCACTTACACCCAACACCTTCCACCCCAGGCCTGTAGGGGGAGCTTCACTGGTTGCTGTTAAGCCAGATCCCCTATAAATACAAGTGCTGGGGGCGGACTTAGCCAGAGTGTGCAGTCACTTGAAGACCGATCACTGGAAACCGAGTCTGCAACAGGGAAAGAGAACAGCCCAGCAGAGAATCCAGCACACCGTGGAAGCTTAGCTTCCCGGACACCCGCAGCACCCATATTTGAGAGCCAGGGACCGCAGGAGATATAGCGGTAGCCCACAGAGAGAGCCCTCAGTGCAGCAACATGGGTGTAACGGACACAGACGGTCAGGCTTCGTTTCACACATGCCAGACTAGAGAGAAGGAACAGGACAAGGAGGCCTATACCTCACTCAGTGTGGAAGTCCCAAAGTGCATCCTTCATCCCTGGACGTGTACCGGTTTCCATCAGTATAGGTACCAAAAGAGACTTTCTGTGTGTGTGTCCATCATTCTAGACCCACACCATAATGACTATGCTGCCCTATTCCTCTATTGCTACTTCCAACACCCTGGGGACTCAGCCCTGCCTGTAGAGGGCTACAACACTTTCCTGCCACCCATCACCCCGGAGGTTCCAGCAGCGCCGGTACCATCACCGGACCTACAGGTGGCGACATGACCAATAATAACTTTAACCCCTGTAAATACACCCCTTTTCATTGTCACCCAAGGGCACAGGCTAGGGCACGGACCACTCGTGACATCCCTGCACCCGACCACCCGAGACCTGAGTACCCAGTCCCTTGTGGCCCTAGACACCCGTCACACCCATATTGGAGGGTTCAGTTGCTTCATGAGAAGCCGCCAAGAGTGGGGGTTTAATATCAGCAGCAGATGAATTTTTGTGGTCTGCATCCTTGACCCACTTCCGGGCTGTCCACACTCATTTCTTGGGGTGACCCAGAGTATTAAATTAGCAAAAGGGGCTTTTAGTTCCCATTGCTCCCAATATTCTCTCCTTTCTAGGGAGCTTACCTCCTGGTATTACACTGGAATCCCCTTTTATAGACTGTGCCACAATCATAAGGAATATCAATAATTATTAACAACCTTACATACAGGTGCATCTCAATGAATTAGAATGATATCAAAAAGTAAATTTTTTTCAGCAATTCAATACAAAAAGTGAAACCGCATATATTATATAAAGTCATTACAAACAGAGTGATCTATTTCAAGTGTTTTTTCTGTTAATTTTGATGATTATGGCTCACAGTCAATTAAAACCCAAAGGTCATTATCTTAGCAAATTAAAATAGGGAGTACGAAGAGTTAAAACCCTTGCTGCCATATTCCACGAGACATCAAAGGGTGAATATAATATTGATTTATTAGTCAACGTGTTTCAGGTCTTCCTGAAACACTCTGAAACATGGCAATATGATATTGATTTGTCCTGAGGAAGGGGCCAGGGAGGCCTGAAACGTGTTGACCAATAAATCCATATTATATTCACCCTGTGATGTCTTGTGGAATACGACAGCAAGATTTTTAATCCTCATCTCATCAACCCCTACTCTATATGGACCACGCTGGAGACTGCAGCCTCCATATATTTGTATATTTTGTCACATCAGAATTTTTTAGGCCATGACAATACCAAGTAAGTTCATTTTTAAATATTTTTATTTTTGAAGAGAAAAAAGCAGGGTTAATTTCCATACGAATAACCCAAAAGCAAATATTTTTGCATTTACTCATCACTAGTGATGAGCGAGTAGTGAAATAGTCATAATCACTATACTCATAACGAATACTTTGTAATACTCATCCAAATAGCGAGTCCAATGCTAGTGAATTAGTGATAGGCTCTGCTCACACACATCCGGCCATAAAATGAGCATTTCCTGGGCAGGACAGAAGGGTGGGATTTTGCGTTTTCATTGCATACAACACCTTGCTGTGCCCCCCACAGAGAGCCTAACATTCAATCTGCTTTTACTGGGGTACTGACTTCCTTTGTGTATTGAAGGGAGCTGGCAATATGTGTCAGATCATTCGCAATTGACACATCACTCACAAGAACACCGATACTCACCGAGTATCATGAATACCATACTATCCGTGCAAGTAGTGAGTAGTAATGATTACACTCACTCATCACTGCTCATCAATAGTCTCAGCTATAGAAATGAGCAAACGTTTGCCAAACATGTTCGCCAATTTAAATTTAATCACGCTCAGTCGGCCCTTCAAACCCGAACATTTTGCTGAAAAGTTGGAAATTCTAAATTGTTCAGTAATTGTTTGGCTGACAAAAAGCATTAGTGCATTTACACTAACACTTCATTTCTATGTTTTCAGAGTATCAGTGTCTAGGATAGCAGGCAGGAGGGAAGCGGGGGGAGAGGTCTCAGGGTCTCAGGTCAGACAACTTATCGGAGATAAGCACAAGTCTCCATTTTTTTTCTTTGCCGCATTTCCTGTGGGTGGTCCAGTCTTGCAGCCAATCAGCACCCATAAAGCAAATTGCAGTTTTTGCACACAACAGCTTGTGTCATTGGCTGGGTATGTCAAATGTCCTGTCATATAAGAACCGACCACTTCCCATCATCGACATTTTTCCAGTGTTAGAGCTCAGTGCCGATGATGCTGCAGTTGTAGGCTTTTTGGGCCTACAACTAACTTACAATTCTGTTACTATCAACTATGAGTGGTAAAAACCATGATTGTGGTGGAAAGGTGAATAGGCATGGTGGTATGGGAAAAACACTTGCTGTCTGTGGAGTGTGTAAACTAATTGATAGCTCTCCTCAAGTAAAATCGGCTTCTAGGCAAAGAAATATGTCAACTTCCTTTAGTTGAAAGTCAGATATCATCCCTTTGTTAGGCAGCAGCACATCACTACGACTTGTAGATTAGACCCAGAAAGATCAGGTTGCTACAATGGTTATCAAGCGCTCCATCAAGTGGCCTCTCCTCCCCCTCACCTTCAACAGCACACACACTGCAGTCCTCACAGATATCATCACAATCACATTTGTTTCCTCATGTGTCACAAGTCTCAAACTTTAAGAAGGGAAAACGGACAGTGCTTCCTGAATCTGCGCTGCTCACATGATAGAGAAGATGGTGACATGGTTTAACGTGCAATGATGGCCTTTATTGCAATCCGACGTGTCTTGGAGTCATATCCCAACTCCTTCCTCAGGGACCCAACATATTACCAGGTACTATGGTATAGCTCACTTCTGACGTTAGCTCAATGACTTGCATCGCTACTGAAGTCTTTCGACCTGCCAGTTAGCCGCCTGATATGCGAAGTGCTGATACAATGGAATTCAACTCTGCACATGTTGTGGCAACTGTGGCGGCAGCGACGAGGCCTGGTGCAGTATGTCATGACGTATAGCCTGTCCCAACGCGATTCTGAGGTGGGGCAAATCATGCTGCTGTAATGGTCACAGATAAAAGACCTCTGCATCCTTCTGCACAGTTTTGAAATAGTAACTAAGATGTTTAGCGCTGATGATGTGGTTATCAGCATGACTATTCCGGTCATCTAAATACTGGAGCACACTTTGACAAGCCTGCGGATTCAGGTGGTGATCCAAGAGTAAGAGGAGAAAGTAGAGGAGGAGGAAGGGATAACAAAATCTGAAAGTTCCAGACTGTCGTCAGCACAGAGGTGAGTGGCATGGTAGGGTGGAGGAAAGGGATCGGCGAGGGCTCATGGTAGAAGCCAAACAGTTGATGGAGGTGCAGGAGCCGAGGAAGAAATGGAGAAGGAAGAGGCGATGTTTACGGTAGACTCAGTAGATGAGGGAGATTTTTTGTAACGTTTATATTGTGCAAGGTTGGTGGAAGAGGGCAGAGAAAGCAAGCGGGAATGTTACCCCGCTGCCACCAACACAACAAGGACTTGGTCATCATGGATGCGCAAGACAAATAAGTGCCTTCTTGCTGCACTATCTGAAACATGATCTGCAGATTGTTAGGATTCAAAGTAATACCGACTATTGGGTCGGCACGCTGTTAGATCTTCAGTACAAAAGTAAATTTGGCCAAATGCTTCCTGCCCAGGAAAGGGACGCAGGCATGCAGGAGTATCAAAAGAAGCTTTTAGACAATCTTATTACTGCTTTTCCCAAAAACACCAGTGGCTGACATAGTGCATATCATAGTAACATAGTTTGTAAGGTTGAAGGAAGACTTTAAGACCATCTAGTTCAACCCATAGCCTAACATGTTGATCCAGAGGAAGGCAAAAAAAACCACGTGGCAACACTAGATCCACATTGGGGAAAAATTCCTTCCTGACTCCAGATATTGCAATCAGACTAATTCCCTGGATCAACGCCCTATCAAAGAGTCTAGTATATATAACTGGTAATATTATAGTTTTCAAGAAAGGCATCCAGGCCCTTCTTAAATGTTAGTAGTGAGTCACTCATTACAACATGATGTGGCAGAGAGTTCCATAGTCTCACTGCTCTTACAGTAAAGAATCCGCGTCTGTGATTATGATTAAACCTTCTTTCCTCCAGACGTAGAGGATGCCCCCTTGTCCCAGTCTCAGGCCTAAGAGTAAAGAGATCATTAAAAAGGTCTCTGTACTGTCCCCTCATATATTTATACATTATTATAAGATCATCCCTAAGACTTTGTTTTTCCAAGCTAAATAACCCCAAGTTTAATAACCTGTCTTGGTATTGCAGACCCCTCAGTCCTCTAATAACCTTGGTCGCTCTTCTCTGGACCCGTTCTAGTTCAGCTATGTCTTTCTTATACACCGGAGACCAGAATTGTACACAGTATTCTAAGTGTGGTCGCACTAGTGACTTGTATAGAGGTAAAATTATGTTCTCCTCATGAGCATCTATGCCTCTTTTAATGCATCCCATTATTTTATTTGCCTTTGCAGCAGCTGCCTGACACTGGCCACTAAATGTGAGTTTGTCATTTACCCATACACCCAGGTCTTTTTCAGTGACAGTTTTTGCCCAGTGTTTTACAATTAAGCACATAATTATACCTTTTGTTTCCTCTGCCCAAGTGCATGACCTTACATTTATCCCCATTAAAGCTCATTTGCCATTTATCAGCCCAAGCTTCTAGTTTACATAAATCCTCCTGTAATATAAAATTGTCCTCCTCTGTATTAATTACCCTGCTGAGTTTAGTGTCATCTGCAAATATTGAGATTCTACTCTGTATGCCCCCTACAAGGTCATTAATAAATATATTAAAAAGAAGTGGGCCCAACACTGACCCCTGTGGTACCCCACTGTTAACTGTGACCCATTCTGAGTGTGTTCCATTAATGACCAGCCTTTGTTTCCTATCGCTAAGCCAGTTTTTTAACCCACTTACACATATTTTTCCCTATCCCCATTGCTCTCATTACATGTATCAACCTTTTGTGTGGCACCGTATCAAAAGCTTTTGAAAAGTCCATATACACCATGTCCACTGCATTTCTTTGGTCCAGTCCAGAACTTACTTCTTCATAGAAGCTTATCAGATTAGTTTGACAGGAGCGGTCCCTCGTAAACCCTTGTTGATATTGGGTCATGAGGTTATTTTTCTTCAGATTCTCCAGTATAGCATCTCTTAGAAAACCCTCTAGGATTTTACCCACAGTAGAGGTTAAGCTTACTGGCCTATAATTTCCAAGTTCAGTTTTTGTTCCCTTTTTGAATATTGGCACAACATTCGCTATACGCCAGTCCTGTGGTACAGACCCTGTTATTGTGGAGTCTTTAAAGATTAAAAATAATGGTCTATATATGACAGTACTTAATTCCTGCAGCACTCTGGGGTGTATCCCATCCGGGCCCGGGGATTTGTCAATTTTAGTGATTTTTAGACAATGCTGTACTTCCTGCTGAGTTAAGCAGTAGTGATGAGCGAGTACTAAAATACTCGGGTGCTCAAAGCTCAGGCCGAGCATCCCAAGATACTCCTGTACTCGGCCCGTGCACCGAACCCAATGTTATCCTATGGGAGACCGAGTATTTTTCTGACATGACCCCCGGCAGCATGGAAAAAGCCTAAAAATGTCACAAAAGTATCAGAACAGTGCTGAAATGACATGTGAACAGCATAGGGAAGACCCCTGGAAGCATTTCAGACTCCAAGGTCACTGATGTCAACAATGTTGTCAGACCATTACGCCACTTTTACGGACTGTCAAGAAAACGTTACAAAATGAAACCAAAAAATATTAAGGGCTCATACCCACTTGTGAGGCAGAGTTGGTGTATGTTATTTTTTTGGATTATATGAAAGATTTTTTTAAAAAAAATTGTGTGGCTCTCCCATGCCCCTGGGAAGAGACGTAAATGAAGGCCTCTTTAAATAATGTGCCCATTATAAGGAAGTGTGTGTTTTGTAGCATTGCCCTAGGGCAGGGAAGCCAAAATTTGGGAGGCACTTCAATGCCCCTGGATAGAGGCGTGCATGAGGGCCTTTTTAAAAAATGTGGGCATTGTAAGCAAGTGTATCTGCTGTAGTATTGCCCTAGGCAGGGAAGCCATAAATTGGGAGACACCAATATGCCCCTGGATAGAGGCGTGCATGAGGGCTTTTTCAAAAAATGTGCCCATTGTAAGCCAGTGGGTCTTTTTAGGATTGCCTAGGCAGGGAAGCCATAATTGGAGACACCAATATGCCCCTGGATAGAGACGTGCATGAGAGCCTTATAAACTAATGTGCCCATTTGAAGCAAGTGAGTCTGCTGTACTATTTCCTAGTCAGGGAAGCCAAAAATTGGGTAGCACTTCAATGCCCCTGGATAGAGACGTGCATGAGAGCCTTATAAACTAATGTGCCCATTTGAAGCAAGTGAGTCTGCTGTACTATTTCCCTAGTCAGGGAAGCCAAAAATTGTGAGGCATTGCGATGCCCCTGGGATGAAACATGGAGGAGAGCCTATAAAAATTGTTCCCATTACAAAGGAGCGGGTCTCCTGTACTATTAATGCCCATTCTGGAAGCATGGACTACAACATTTACCCCTGGGGGGTATACATGAAACTAATGCCTAACTTTAGAACGGTTAGGTGCATCATCATCATAAATATGATGTAAAAAAATTATGCTATTGTGGCATCATGAACCACGGTCACACTGATTATATGATGGTGGCGGATGAGGAGAAGGAGGAGCAGTACAGCAAGTAGCCAAACACATGAAGTCTGTACCGATGTGTGGGTGTGCGGAGGTGCATGGGAATCTACCACCACCAAATTTAAATTCCGCTATCATTTGGTGGTGGTGTGGTGAAGTCAGGCCCAATCCAACCCTTGTTCATCTTGATTAAAGTCAACCTGTCAGCATTTTCATTTGACAGGCGGGTGCGTTTATCTGTAATGATTCCACCTGCGGCACTAAAAATATGCTCTGACAAAACGCTAGCAGCAGGGCACGCCAGAACTTCCAAGGCATTGAGAGCCAATTCCTGCCACGTGTCCAGCTTGGATACCCAATAATTAATAAGGCACAGAAGAGTCTAGGAGCACTTTAGTACGATCAGCAAGGTACTCCCTCAGCATCTTTGCAAACTTTGCATTCCTTGTGACACTACCCCGCACCTCAGGGCTGTGGTACGGGTGGTGCTGAGAAAAGTGTCCCAGATCTTTGAGCGTGTTCCCCTACCTCTGCTGGATTGTACTTGTGCCTCTCTCTGCCGGACACCTGCCGACACTGTTGTCCACAGAATCGTGACCTCTGCCACTAGCGTTTTCAGAAGGGAATAATTCCGCCACTATGGCCTTCTGGTACTGCAGCATTTTTGTAGACCTCTCCGCTTCAGGAATAAGAGAAATAAAGTTCTCTTTGTAGCGTGGGTCTACAAGTGTCACCAACCAGTAATGAGTGTCCATCAAGATCTTGATAACACGAGGGTCATGACACAGGCAACGTAACATAAAGTCAGCCATGTGCCCCAGACTGTTAACAGTCAAGACTTCTGGGTCCTCATCAACAGCATGACTGGCCATGCTGACCTCCTCCTCCTCCTCTTCCTCCTCCTACTCTCCCCTGTCCTCTGGCCATCTCCGCTCAACCGACGGTCTGACGGTTGTGCATGTATTACCGTTAATTCCGAATAAAAGTAGCTCCATTTCTTCTTCCTCCTCCTCCTCCTTGTCATAGTCCTCCAATGCACGTTGGGATGAGATGAGGCTGGGTTGTGTGTAATTTCCCTGTATGTTTTCTTGCTGCAACTCATCCTGCTCCATCTGCAATGCTTCGTCTTTGATTTTGAGCAGAGAGCGTTTTAGAAGACAGAGAAGCGGGATGGTGACGCTAATGATGGCGTTATCGCCGCTCACCATCTTGGTGGAGTCCTCAAAGTTTTGGAGGACGGTACATATGTCGGACATCCATGTCCACTCCTGAGGTCTTATGTGTGGAGTTTGAACGTATATCGACGGCCTAGTTGATGCTGGTACTCAACAACTGCCCTCTTCTGCTCACAAATCCTGACCAACATGTGCAGTGTGGAATTCCAACGCGTGGGGACATCACACACCAGTCTGTGAGCCGGAAGCTGCAAACGCCGCTGAAAGCTGGCAAGGCCGGCAGAAGCAGTAGGTGACTTTCTGAAATGGGCACACAGGCGGCGTACTTTGATGAGCAGATCAGACAGTCTCGGGTAGGATTTAATAAACTGCTGAATCACAAGGTTGAGCACATGGGCCACGCATGGAACATGTGTCAGCTCGCCTCGCCTCAGAGCTGCCACAAAGTTGCGGCCATTGTCACACACGACCATGCCTGGCTGTAGGTTCAGCGGTGTGAGCCAGTGATCTGCCTGCTGTTTCAGAGCTGTCCACAACTCTTTGTCACCTATGCATATTAGCTTCAGCACAGCCTGTTGCCGCTTAGCCGAGGCAGTGCTGCAGTGCTTCCAACTTGAGACTGTTGTGGAGGGTGAAGTGGAGGAAGACGAGGAGGAGGCTGAGGAGCATGACGTGCCAGAGCTGTACACTGTGGGTGAAACCCTGACAGAGTTAGGGCCTGCAATCCTCGGTGTCAGAAGGACGTGTTCCGTCCCAAGGTCAGACTGGGTCCCGGCTTCCACAATATTAACCCAGTGTGCCGTCTGAGTGATGTACCGGCCCTGCCCGCAAGCACTTGTCCACGTGTCCGTGGTTAGGTGGACTTTGCCTGAAACTGTGTTGTTAAGGGCACGTATGATGTTTTGGGACACGTGCTTATGTAATGCGGGGACGGCACGCCGGGAAAAATACTGTCGGCTAGGGACCGAGTAACGTGGGACAGCCGCTGCCATCAGGTTGCGGAATGCTTCCGTCTCCACCAGCCTACAAGGCAACATTTCCAGCGCAAGCAGTCGCGAAATGTGTGGATAACTGAACGCTGCACTGGGACAAGGACGTGGCTGATGATGGTGCTACTTCTGCTTGTGCAAGTACAGGGGAAGGACAGGAGGCATCTTTGCCTGCAGTATGGACAGGGGATTGGCTTGCATGCACAACAGTGGAAGACGCAGCGGTGTCACCCGCAGACAATGCTCCCGTACTCTGCTGTACATCCCACACAGTCGGGTGCTTTGCTGCCATGTGCCTGATTATGCTAGTGGTGGTCAGGCTGCTAGTTTTGCTACCCCTGCTGATGGTGGCATGGCAGGTGTTGCAAATGGCCTTTTTTGAATTATCTGCGGACACCTTAAAAAACAGCCAGACTCGGGAAGACCTAGCAGTTGTACTGGCAACATCACTCATATTGTTGTTCCGGGGAACAGTTGCCTGCCTTCTGCCTGCGGACACCACCTGCTTCTTCCGGCCTGTTGTGATGCTACGCCTAACTCCCCCTGTGCACTGCTGTCCTCACTCTGTCCTCCTGCCAGGTTGGGTCAGTTACTGGATCATCCACCACGTCGTCCTCCACTTCCGCACCCTGGTCTCCCCCTCCTGACTTTCTGGCAATTGTGTCTCATCATCGTCCACCTCTTGCTGAGACATGTTCCCACCGTTGCCTTCGTGAGACCGTGGTTGCTCAAATATTTGGGCATCGGTACATATGATCTCCTCATGACCCACTTCAACTGGAGCTGGCGAGAGACCAGAATCTGCGAATGGATAACTGAACAGCTCTTTAGAGTGTCCAAGTGTGGAATCAGTTATGTCCGGGTACGGGCATTCGGCATGGTGGGAAGAAGGAGGATCAGGGTGTGGAATGTGCAGTCCACTCTCACGGCTACTGACACTTGACTGTGTTGAAGACAGGGTATTTGTGGTGGTGCCAAACTGACTGGAAGCTTTATCCGCTATCCAACTAACAACCTGTTGACACTGGTCTTGGTTTAATAGTGGAAATTGTGACAAGAAAGTCGAGCGAGATGATGTGGGCGTTTGTCGTGGCGCAATTCGAGCTTGCACACGGGCTCGTCCTCTGCCTGCACCACCATCACGTCCAGTTCCTTGTCCCTTGCCATCGGCCTTGCGCATTTTCAATGTGTTGCTGAATGTATACAGCTAAATTAGTGCAGACAAGAGTAGGTATTTAGCACAAGGCTTTTGGTGTACCCTAATTAACGCTGCAACCTAGAGGAGCAGCACTGAGATGCAAATGTAGTGCAGACAAGAGTATGTTTTTAGCACGACCCTAAGTTTTGAAATTAAGGCCCTGCATGTGGACTAGTCAGACACAAACGCTGACTACAATAGCGTGTCTTTTGACGTATCCTAATTTACGCTGCAACAGACAGTAGCAGCACTTAAGATGCAAATTTAGTGCACACAAGAGTAGGTTTTTAGCACGACCCTAAGTTTTGAAATTAAGGCCCTGCAGGTGGACTAGTCAGACACAAGCGCTGACTACAATAGCGTGTCTTTTGGCGTATCCTAATTTACCCTGCAACAGACAGTACCAGCACTTAAGATGCAAATTTAGTGCAGATAAGAGTATGTTTTTAGCACGACCCTAAGTTTTGAAATTAAGGCCCTGCAGGTGGACTAGTCAGACACAAACGCTGACTACAATAGCGTGTCTTTTGGCGTATCCTAATTTACCCTGCAACAGACAGTACCAGCACTTAAGATGCAAATTTAGTGCAGATAAGAGTATGTTTTTAGCACGACCCTAAGTTTTGAAATTAAGGCCCTGCAGTGGACTAGTCAGACACAAACGCTGACTACAATAGCGTGTCTTTTGGCGTATCCTAATTTACGCTGCAACAGACAGTAGCAGCACTTAAGATGCAAATTTAGTGCACACAAGAGTAGGTTTTTAGCACGACCCTAAGTTTTGAAATTAAGGCCCTGCAGGTGGACTAGTCAGACACAAACGCTGACTACAATAGCGTGTCTTTTGGCGTATCCTAATTTACCCTGCAACAGACAGTATGAGCACTTAAGATGCAAATTTAGTGCAGATAAGAGTATGTTTTTAGCACGACCCTAAGTTTTGAAATTAAGGCCCTGCAGGTTTACTAGTCAGACACAAACGCTGACTGCAATAGCGTGTTTTTTGGCGTATCCTAATTTACGCTGCAACAGACAGTAGCAGCACTTAAGATGCAAATTTAGTGCACACAAGAGTAGGTTTTTAGCACGACCCTAAGTTTTGAAATTAAGGCCCTGCAGGTGGACTAGTCAGACACAAACGCTGACTACAATAGCGTGTCTTTTGGCGTATCCTAATTTAGGCAGCAACAGACAGTAGCAGCACTTAGATGCAAATTTTGTGCAGACAAGAGTAGGTATTTAGCACAAGGCTTTTGGTGTACCCTAATTAACGCTGCTACCTAGAGGAGCAGCACTGAGATGCAAATTTAGTGCAGACAAGAGTATGTTTTTAGCACGACCCTAAGTTTTGAAATTAAGGCCCTGCAGGTGGACTAGTCAGACACAAACGTTGACTACAATAGCGTGTCTTTTGGCGTATCCTAATTTTCGCTGCAACAGACAGTACCAGCGCTTAAGAGGCAAATGTAGTGCACACAAGAGTAGGTTTTTAGCCCGACCCTAAGTTTTGAAATTAAGGCCCTGCAGGTGGACTAGTCAGACACAAACGTTGACTACAATAGTGTGTCTTTTGGTGTACCTTAATTTACGCTGCAACAGACAGTAGCAGCACTTAGATGCAAATTTAGTGCAGACAAGAGTAGGTTTTCGCATGACCATAAGTTTTGAATTAGGCCCTGCAGGTTGGACTAGTCAGACACAAACGCTGACTACAATAGCGAGTCTTTTGGCGTATCCTAATTTACGCTGAAACAGACTGTAGCAGCACTTAGATGCAAATTTAGTGCAGACAAGAGTAGTTTTTTTAGCATGAGGCTTTTGGTGTACCCTAATTAATGCTGCAACCTAAAGTAACAGCACTTAGATGCACATTTAGTGCAGACAAGAGTAGGTTTTTTAGCACAGGCTTTTGGTGTACCCTAATTAACGCTGCAACCTACAGTAGCAGCAATTAGATGCTAAATTAGTGCAGAGAAGAGTTGTTTTTTAGCACAAGGCTTTTGGTGTACCCTAATTAACGCTGCAACCTACAGTATCAGCAATTAGATGCTAAATTAGTGCAGAGAACAGTGTTTTTTAGCACAAGGCTTTTGGTGTACCCTAATTAACACTGCAACCTACAGTAGCAGCAATTAGATGCTAAATTAGTGCAGAGAAGAGTTGGTTTTTAGCAGAAGGCTTTTGGTGTACCCTAATTTGAGCTAAAACCTACTCCTGCCTATAGTGAGCTAAATAAATCCCTAAAAGCACGGTTTTTGGGATGGATGAGCCTGGAAACCAGCCCCAGATGCAATGCAGGCTGGTATACTGGCATAGCGAAGTTTGGTCGATACCCTGCCTCCCTGCCTTCCTGTATACAGCTCTAGTAGTCCTCAGAAGGACTGTTGTGGTAAATAGACTGGCAGCCCTGTGCCTACACTAGCTGAAAGGCCACAAATCTGTCCCTCAATCAGCAGCAGCTCTCCCTACACTGACTGTCTAATGGCGCAGAGTGATGAGCACAGCGCGGTCTGGCCTTATAAAGACCTGATCACGCTGTGCAGCCAGCCAATCACTGTAATGCCACAACCAACATGGCTGTGGCATTACAGTGTCTGTCAGCCAATCCCTGCATGCGGGCTGGCTCTGAAAAGAGCTCCAACATGCAGGGAGGTGGACCCCGAGCATAGCAAGAGTATCGCGAGATTACTCGGTACTCGCCGAGTAGCCCGAGTACTGTGATATTCGTGCGAGTACCGAGTAGTGACAAGCATACTCGCTCATCTCTATTAAGCAGGTGACATTTAATTGACAGTTTTTGTTATCACTGATCATGTTGTCTGTCATGGGATTTTCTTGTGTAAATACTGTTGAAAAAAAGTAATTTAGCATATTGGCTTTTTCCTCATCCTCATCCACCATTTTACCCACATTATTTTTAAAGGGGCCAACACAATCATTTTTTAGTTTCTTACTATTTATGAAGTTAAAAGATATTTTGGGATTATTTTTACTTTCTCTGGCAATGAGTCTGTCTGTCTCAATCTTTGCTGCCTTGATTTGCTTTTTACAAATGTTAATTCATTTTCTGTATTTATTTAATGCCTCATCACTACCTACTTGCTTTAATTCCCTAAACGCTTTCTTTTTGTAATTTATTGCGCCCCTTACCGCCTTATTTAGCCATAGTGGTTTCCTCCTATTTCTAGCATGCTTATTCCCATAGGGTATATATTGTGCACAGGCCCTATTCAGGATGCTAATAAACGTCTCCCACTTGCTTTGTGTACTTTTATGTCTCAGGATAGCGTCCCAGTTTATTGCACTAAGATCATCTCTCAACCGTTGGAAATTTGCCTTCCTGAAGTTTAGTGTCCTTGTAGCCCCTCTACTACACATCCTATTAAAGGATACTTGAAAACTTATTATTTTATGATCACTATTACCCAAGTGGTCTCCAACCCGTATATTTGATATGCGGTCTGGCCTGTTGGTTAATATTAGATCCAGCAGTGCCCCCCTTCTTGTTGGGTCCTGAACCAGTTGTGAAAGGTAATTGTCTCTCATAGTTGTCAAAAACCTATTACCTTTGCTAGAACTGCAGGTTTCTGTTCTCCAATGTATTTCAGGGTAGTTGAAGTCCCCCATAATAATGACTTCTCCCTGAGTCGCTGCTTCATCTATTTGCTTTATGAGGATATTCTCCTTCACTTCCATTATTGTTGGGGACTTATAACAAACCCCTATCAGTAATTTATTATTTTTTCCCCCTCCCCTTATCTCCACCCACAGAGACTCTACATTTCCATTAGATTCACCTATATTATCACGCAGGATGGGTTTTAAGGATGATTTTACGTATACACATACACCTCCCCCTCGCATATTTGTACGGTCATTTCTGAACAGACTATGTCCCTGTAAATTAACAGCCCAGTCATGGCTCTATCCAGCCATGTCTCCGATATCCCCACCATGTCATAATTATTTTCCAACAAAATCAATTCTAATTCCTCCATTTTGTTGGTGAGGCTTCTGGCATTAGTGTACATGCACTTTATGCATCTCTCTTTACCTCTATTCCTTCCTACTATATTGACTGTTCTAACCCCCCCCCATGCCACCCCCAATTTTATTACTTGTGCCCAGGTTACTATTTACACTATCATCCCCTCCTGTACAACCTGTAGCCAAAAGAGAAGTTGGCCCAGTTTCCAGGAACCAAACCCCTCCTTCCTACACCAATTCCTGAGCCACTTATTAATCTCCCTTTGCCTCTCTGGTGTGGCACATGGTACAGGCAGTATTTCAGAGAATACTACCTTGGAGGTCCTTGCCTTAAGCTTGCAGCCTAATTCCCTGAAATCATGTTTCAGGACCTTCCACCTACCTCTAACTTTGCCATTTGTGCCAATGTGCACCATGACCGCTGGGTCCGCACCAGCCCCTCCCAGTAATCTGTCAACCCGATCAGCGATGTGCCGGACTCGAGCGTCAGGTAGGCAGCACACTGTTTGACGATCCCTGTCTTTGTGACAGATTGGCCTATCTGTTCCCCTAATAATTGAGTCCCCCACTACCAGCACCTGTCTGTCCTGCCCTGCTCTCCTGTTTTCCCCCTTATTGGAGCAGACACTCCTCTGGCCTTCAGAGGTCATGCCCTGTTGCAGCAGTGCTATCCCTGAACCCGCACCACCCTCATCTGCCAACTTAGCAAATTTATTGGGGTGTGCCAGATCAGGACTAGCCTCCCTGGCACTCTTCCCTCTACCCCACCTTCTAACTGTCACCCAGCTGGCTACCTCACTGTCCTGCAGCTCCATGCTACCATCCTCCCCCACATCTATCCCATTGAGCAGCTGTTCAGTGAGCAGCAGACTCCTTTCCATATTGTCTATGGATCTCAGCGTTGTCAGTTGTTCATTTAGATCCAGTATCTGGGCTTCCAAATGCACAACATATTCACATCTCACACAGCAATATGCACCCTCAACCGGCAGTTCAAGGAATGCATACATGTGGCAAGATGTACACTGGATGGCATTGACAATTATGGAGCTCATTTCCTAATGGGGATTGCACCAGACAGAAATGATAAGTAAAAAGAAATGCAAAGTATTCATAAAATACAACCAGCAATTCAGTAATTCCTCCCTTCCAAACTCCCTGAATCCAAAGTCACTGAATCACAAGTCACACACTTACTTCCGTCCGCACTTACGCTCCCGGTCACACTAAGCTCGCGGTCACACTCGCTAAGAACTAAGTTCTACACTTACAACCTAGGGAACTTCGATTCATCATCACAGAAACGTTTACCAGAAGCTATATATCGGTGATTAGCAATTTCTGGGAGTTGTTTGACCTTTTTTTAGACCATCTTTTGCAACGCCAGAATAAAGGACAAGTCTGACACATAGTGAATGTCTAGAGAGGATTGTGCAGGAGTACTTACAGTTCAATATCGATGCCATGACTATGGAACTGGACCCTTGTGCATTTTGGGCTCACAACATCACATAAAAACAAAAATTATGCTACTACCACCGATCTCTTGCAGGTGAATCGATAACCTGTTTGGTAATGTGAAATAGCGGGAGATTCATGTCACTCGCTCATAGAACATGAAGAATAAAGCTAGTAATATTACATTTGACTTCAAAAGTTGGCAGTGTTTACAAAAAGATATACAAGATATTACAAAAGAGACAATTTACATATATGCATAAATAGTTATTAAAATAAAAAGGATTAAGTGAGAAAGAAAGACTAAAGTGAATTGTTTTCCCCAGACAGGAGTGCGGTGCGGATACCCTTTTCATCTCTTTTCTTTTTTGCTATTGATGTCAATCGGAAGGTTCGGTAAACTGTTTGTCAAAAAATTTGGCGTACACTTCGGCATTCGGTGAACCGAACCGAATCCAAACCCTCAAGTGTTTGGTCATCTCTACTTAGCTACTCAGCCAGATTCATACTTTTTCCTGCACAGTTCAGGATAGGTACAATTTCCCTTTTCTGAACTAAGCATATTTAAGGCTTTTCATAAATAATTTTTTAATGGCTCTAAAAAAATTCTCATTTGAATATTCAAATCATTTTGTCCATGATGCTAGGGTTTAAATCAATTAATTTTGATAACGGTATTATGTTTTGTTCCTTTACTGATATTGGGCCAAAATGTATTAAAAATGAGAAATATCTGACTATTTCTCACTTTTTTAATTCTTATGTTTTTTATGACTGCAAAAAAACATTTTAAATTGTATGCTCCTTTCTGTATAAATTCTCTCTCTATATTGGGCATATTATTTTATTACATAAGCAGAGTTTGAAACAGCAATTTTTCCTCTCTAGCTTTACTACAGCATCTAAGGCTACGTTCACACATTGCGTATTTTGCCGCGTTTTTTTACGCGCGCTTTTCAAAATACGAAATGTGCCTTTTGTCTGCCAGCAAAGTGAATGGGAAATTCACTTTGCAATGCGGACATTGTGAAAAAATACGCACTGCGTTTTCCGGGAGAAAGCGCAGCTCCGTAAACAATTGATATGTCAATTGTTTATGCAGCTACTTCTGCGTATTCTCACAGAGGGGAGGAAGAATCCTGCTTCCTCCTCCCCTCTTTGACAGCTGTGGCCGCCCCATTAGATTTCACAGTGTATTAATATACACTGCGAAATCTAAATTAAACAAAAGCAAGTGAATGAAAAATAAAAAAGAATCAATACTTCACCTGTCCGACGCCTTCTCCTGCTGTCCGGTGCCTTCTGCCGCTATCCGGTCTCCGGTTCTAAGTGAGATCTCTTCTGACAAGACCTGTGGTGATGTCAGAGGGGCGTTCCCGGGCACTCGCGGTCATGTGATACATATCACATGACCGCGAACAGCCAATCAGCGCTGGGAACGCCCCCCCTCTGACGTCACCACAGGTCTTCTCAGTACACCTCTCACTTGGAACCGGAGACCGGAGAGCGGCAGAAGGCACCAGACAGCGGGAGAAAGCGTCGGACAGGTGAAGTATTCATTCTTTTTTATTTTCCATACATTTGCCTCTGTTTAATTTAGATTTCACAGAGTATATTAATACACTGTGAAATCTAATGGGGCTGTCACAGAGGGGAGGAGGAAGCAGGATTTTTCCTCCCCTCTGTGACATCACTGCGCTTTCTGGAGTAAAGAAAGCGCAGTGTGTGAAAGCCCCTGCGTATTTTGTTGCACTTTTTTGCGCGGGCCGAAAAAACGCGGCAAAAAGCGCGCGCAAAAAAGCGCAGCAAAATACGCAAATGTGTGAACGTAGCCTTACACTGTTTTCTTTGTTGTTTTTTTTTGGTTTTATTTGCTTAAGTATATATGTATGAGTCTTCTGAATCTGTGTCATTATTAGCCTGACGAAGGGGCCACAGTGTCCCGAAAGCTTGCTATGTCTACCATCTTTTCAGTTAAGCATTAAAGGGAACCTGTCACCTAGATTTAAGCCCCTACACTATCACTACCTGTCCCTGCACCTTCCTAGCTGCTCCCTATGTATTCCTCTCTGAGGTAAAGGGGCCCTATAAAACAGCAGAAAATAACTTATAACTTAGGCTATTTTCACATAACGATTTTGTCAAATCCGATGCTGTCCGATATAAATCGGACAGCATCGGATCTAAACTGATCCCTGCAATCGGATGCCAAATAGGCATCCGATCCCGACATTCTGCAGGATCAGTTTGCCGGCTCCTCCTGTCACCTGTCACAGCTGTTCTCCCCTGTGTGTCCCCCTCTTCTCCCCTGGTGCTCTCCCTCATCACCCCTGTGTGTCCCCCTCATCTCCCCTGGTGTTCACCCTCTTCTCCCTTCTGTTTCCCCCTCTCCTCCCCTGTGAGTCCCCCCCTCTTCTCCCCTCTGTTTCCCCCTCTTCTCCCCTGTGTGGGCCCCTTTATGTCCCCCAGTACTCCCCCTCCTTTCCCCTCTCCTCCGGTAAAAAAAATTAAAAAAAATTTATTCTCACCTGTCCACAAATCCCGCGGCGCTTCCAGCTGTCTTCTTCTGATCCTAAGACCTCTCATGATGTCACAGTCACATGACCGGTTACCGTGGTAACCGGTCATGTGACTGTGACATCACGGCAGGTCCTAGAGGCAGGATGTGCTGGAGACGCCGAGGGACAGGTGAGAATAGATGGTTTATTATTTTTAACCCCTGCCTTACTTAATTTTACTTCCGCAATGTACAAAGTACAATTAGATGGTTAGGAGCAGTTTTACTGTACTGAGCATGCTCAGTACAGTAAAATCGGGTCCGAGGACACATCAGATGTTTCCTCGGACCCTGCTCCATAGGGCCCCATGTTAAAAACATCGGACCAAATCGGATGTGCACTAAATGGCATCCGATTTGGTCCGATCCGATTTTGTACGTTTTTATTTTCGGTGCAAAAATCGAAGCATGCTCCGCTTTTTGCACCGATAAAAAAATCGGACAGAATCGGATCGGTCCAATGCCCATAGGGCTGCATGGGGGCCAGAATCGTTCCGATGCTGTCCGATTTTTATCGGACAGCATCGGAAATAAAAATTCCGTAATGTGAAACCAGCCTTACAGCAGGCCTTGAAGCTCGGGACTGGAAAGGCGGGCCCAGGCTCCATTCTGCCCTCCTTGATGCAGCAGCGCATGCCCTGCTGGGCGGCATTATTCTTTATTCATCGCCACCTCCTCCATTTGGAATCTCCCGCCCTCTGTATACCTAATATGCACCGCTTACTACGTCACATCCGGTGCCTTGCATTATGGAGCCGATCACGTGATCGGCCCCAGTGCACTATGGGCCTTGTCACGTGATCGGCCTGGCTGCAATAAGCGCATTGCACATTCGCGGAGCCGGGCTGATCACGTCATCAAGCACTTAATGCACTGGGCTGATCACGTGATCGGCCCCATAATGCACCGCGGCGGATGTGACGTAGTGGGTGGTGCATATTAGGTGTACAGAGGGCAGAAGATTCCAAATCAATGAGGTGGTGATGAAGAATGAATAATGCCGCCCAGCGGGGCGTGTGCTGCTGCATCGAGGATGGGCAGAATGGAGCCTTGGCCCGCCTTTCCAGTCCCCAGCCTCAAGGACTGCTGTAAGTTATAAGTTATTTTTCTGCTGTTTAATAGGGCCCCTTTAGCTCAGAGAGGGATAGATAGGGAGCAGCTAGGAAGGTGTAGGGACAGCTAGTGATAGTGTAGGGGCTTAAATCTAGGTGACAGGTTCCCTTTAAAAGGTATCAACCACTGAGGACTCTCAGATTCTAATATTTTTCTAATTTAATTCATACACTGTGCCTTCTATATGGTCTAAAATGAACTCTAGAGGAGAAGGTGCGCATTTTAATATATTATTACATTCTTTTTTATTGCTGATTCATCCCTAGTTACAAGGGAAAGACAGCCGCCAGTCTACAGAACAGACCTATCTGGTCTTCTTGGTACCCAGCAGATTCTGCTTTCTTACATGATCCAAAGCAGGAAGAGAGTTAGCGCTAAGCGAGTTAGGCTCCATTCACACTGTTTGTTTTTGGTCTGTTTTGTTCATCAATTTTTGTAGCCAAAATCAGGAGTGGGTGATAAATACATAAGTGGTGAAGTGTTTTTCATTATACTTTTCCTCTGATCGTTTCACTCCAGGTTTTGGCTACAACAACTGATGAGCAAAAACAGAGCAAAAACAGAGCAAAAACGCACAGTGTGAATGGATCCTTAGTGCTTTTTATAGCTGTCATGGCCGGGTGTTAGTTCCTACACTGTGACAGCTATACCTGTCATGGCTTTGAACTGTTACTGTATGTAAATATGCAGTGACAGTTATGTGCTGACGCTGTCCCTGACAGCTAATTGGCAGGGGAAGAGATTTGGGGATCCATGCCAGTGGTCCCTGCACTCAGAGTAATGTGATCAGTCTGTCAGTCGGAGAGATCACACCATGATCGCACAGAGAAGTGCTGAATATCAGTAGTGATGGGCGAATCCTAAATTACTCGGAATCGCTTGACTCTAGCGAGTCCGAGCCCAGGACTCGCTACTCGTTGCGAGTCTAGCGAGTCCAATGTTAATGAATGGGGAAGCGAGTAATAGCGAGTAGTGTGAGATTTACAAATCGCAGATGTGTCTCGGAAGCTTCAGCCTGAAGCAATCCGAGTTGTGTCATTTATTTGCATTGCTCGTTTACTTTGTAAGTAATCGCTGACTCGCACAGATAAGAGTCCTGTCTCCTCAGTGTGCCCCAGCTCCAGGGTCCTAGAGCCCGCCTGCTGCCTGATGTAGCAGAGCTGAGATTGTTCTCAGTCTGCTCATTCCCTGTGTACAGACATGAATGTCTGTGCACAGAGATGATGTAGCAGAGCTGAGATTGTTCTCAGTCTGCTTATTCCCTGTGCATAGACATCTATATTTATGCACAGGGGATGTAGCAGAGAGGACATCGCGTTTTGGACTGCGTCGGACGGAAGAGGATTTTTTTAATTAAAGATGGAGTCCCTAATGGCTTTTTTTTTTATTTCTAATAAAAAATTTTCCTTGTGTTGTGTTTTTTTTAAAACAATTTAATAGAAATTCATGGCGGTCATGTCTAATATTGGCGTGACCGCCATAAATTTCGGGCTTAGGGACAGCTGATAATACAAAGCTGGCCCTAACCTCTTTATTACCCAGCGTGCCACCGCCACCAGGGCCGCTGGAAGAGCAGGGTTCAGCGCCAGAGGATGGCACTTCAATGAACGCGCCATCTTCTGGGGCGGCTGCGGGCTGCAATTTGCAGCGGGGGGTGCCCAGAAAGCTTGGGCATCCCTGCGCTGCGGATTCCAGCCCCCAGCTGCTTAGCTGTACCTGGCTAGACATAGAAATTGCGCGGAGCCCCACGCATTTTTTTTTAATTATTTCATGAAATTCTGAGATTCTGACTCTGAGACTCTGACTCTGAAATTCATGAAATAATTAAAAAAAAATGCGTGGGGCTCCGCGCAATTTCTATGTCTAGCCAGGTACAGCTAAGCAGCTGGGGGCTGGAATCCGCAGCGCAGGGATGCCCAAGCTTTCTGGGCACCCCCCGCTGCAAATTGCAGCCCGCAGCCGCCCCAGAAGATGGCGCGTTCATTGAAGCGCCATCCTCTGGCGCTGAACCCCGCTCTTCCAGCGGCCCTGGTAGCGGTGGCACGCTGGGTAATAAAGAGGTTAGGGCCAGCTTTGTATTATCAGCTGGCCCTAAGCCCGAAATTTATGGCGGTCACGCCAATATTAGACATGACCACCATGAATTTCTATTAAATTGTTTTAAAAAAAACACAACACAAGGAAAATTTTTTATTAGAAATAAAAAAAAAAGCCATTAGGGACTCCATCTTTAATTAAAAAAATCCTCTTCCGTCCGACGCAGTCCAAAACGCGATGTCCTCTCTGCTACATCCCCTGTGCATAAATATAGATGTCTATGCACAGGGAATAAGCAGACTGAGAACAATCTCAGCTCTGCTACATCATCTCTGTGCACAGACATTCATGTCTGTACACAGGGAATGAGCAGACTGAGAACAATCTCAGCTCTGCTACATCATCTCTGTGCACGGACATTCATGTCTGTACACAGGGAATGAGCAGACTGAGAACAATCTCAGCACTGCTACATCATCTCTGTGCACGGACATTCATGTCTGTACACAGGGAATGAGCAGACTGAGAACAATCTCAGCACTGCTACATCATCTCTGTGCACAGACATTCATGTCTGTACACAGGGAATGAGCAGACTGAGAACAATCTCAGCTCTGCTACATCATCTCTGTGCACAGACATTCATGTCTGTACACAGGGAATGAGCAGACTGAGAACAATCTCAGCACTGCTACATCATCTCTGTGCACAGACATTCATGTCTGTACACAGGGAATGAGCAGACTGAGAACAATCTCAGCACTGCTACATCAGGCAGCAGGTGGGCTCTAGGACCCTGGAGCTGCACAGAGAAGACAGCTGGACTGGCTCGCAAAGAAACAGCAGTTATCTGCGAGTTTCCCTGCTATCACTGGCACAGTAGCCAGTGATTACTCGCGAGTCTAATGCAAACAATGGCAATCCTAGTTTTGTCAGCATTTCTGACAAAACTAGGATTGATATTGATTTGCATTAGACTCGCGAGTAATCACTGGGAAACTCGCAGAGTACCGAGTCCTGCGAGTCCCTTACTACTCGCCGAGTAACGAGTCCTAGCGAGTAGATTCGCCCATCCCTAAATATCAGCAGTTCTCTGCACGATCGCTGCAGAAGCTGGGATGTCAGCTGTTCCCGAGCTCCTGCAGCATCAGCCTGGGCTGGCGTGCACACGGCTCTGTACTGATTAACCCTCTAGATGTCGCGAGCTATACAGATTGTGGCATTTAAAAGGCTGCCTGACTGTCAGAGGGAGTGCGCTTGTTATCTGACTCAATCAGGCCCCCATGATAAATTAACAGGGATCTGATGGCTGCCATAATACCCGGTGGCCAAACAATGAGTTCCCTGGGTGCCAGGTATGGTGGCCTGTTAGGCCAGGTTACACCGAAAAAGCAATACTTTTCTATTGCAATACATGAGATCAGTGATCAAAAATACAAAAGTTACAAACATTTGGTAGCTGAGTGTCCATAACAACCCCCCTATAAAACATGTCCTATTATTTAACCCCTACTGTAAACAACAACACCATGAAAAAAAAGCATGGCAAGAAATTATGCTTTTTCATCATACCTCTGAAATAAAAGAGAAATATAAGGCAATCAAAAAGACGAATGTAAATAAAAATGGTACTGCTGGAAAAGTCATCTTGTCCCAAAAAAACAAGCCACCTCTCAACTCCATCAACTAAAAAATAAAAAAAACTATAACTCTCACAACAGTGATACTAAAACCATACTTTCTATAAAATTATTTTTATTGTGCAGAAATGACAAATCGTAAAAAAAGATATACATGTGTTATCTCTGTGTTTGTACTGACACAAAGAATAAAAATGTATCATCACTGTTACCGCATGGTGAACGGCAAAAAAACTTCAAATAACACAATTTCTGACTTGCTCATTTTTGCTCCTTCAGCCTCTCAAAAACTGGAATAATAAGTATCACAAATATTATGTGCCAGAAAATGATAACAGTAATAACTTCAAATAGTGCTGCAAGAAAACAAGGCCAAATATGTCTCTGCCAGAAGAAATTTAGAAAAATTATGGCTCTCATAATATGTGGATGTAAAAACTTTTTTTTTTTTTTAAATTGATGCTTGTTTCTGGAAAACACCAATGGAGTTGTAAAGACTGGAGGTCTGAAGAAGAATCAGTGAGTCACAGACCGCGACAGATGCAGGAATAAACAACAGTTTCTTTACTGAGAAATAGTTTGTCATAAGATTCAGTATAAGGCTAGGGTCACACTTAGGTGCCTACATCCAGTAACTGGATGCATTACTGGATCCAGTTTTTCTCCTTGTCTGTTTGGAGGCATTTTTACCGGATGAGGTACCTGATCAGGTACCTGATGGCACCTATATGTACCATCAGGTACTGGATCAGGTTTCGATAGGGTCCCATGTTAAAAAACTGATCAGGTTTTGCAAAAGGCCAAAAAATGTTGCAGACCCTAATAAAACCTGACTTGTCAAAAACTGGATCCAGTAGACAGATTGCACTTTGGCAAACAATTGTTAACATTGGAGTCTATGGGTCAGGTACCTGATCAGGTTTTCAGTATGAAAATCTGGATCCAGTAACTGGATTGCAAACACAAGTGTGACCCGAGCCTAAGATGCAAAACTTTTCGCTTCGTCTCAGACACAATCTCTATTGGTACCTTTACACGCCGCTACCGAAGGTTAGAAACCACCGGGTGTTGGAGACAATTGTACCTTGTACCGTCAAAACACCGCGAGGTAGCGGCGTGTAATTCAGGTAACACCCTCCTGTCTCTGTCGACACCTGTCTTTCAGCCGTGCTCAAAAACAAGTAGGTATAAACCCTATGGTAGCGGCATGTAATCGAGGAACAGGAAGGTATTTTCGACACCTAGTGAACTCCCTGGGGCGTGACACAGCCTCCGGTATACCGCGCCCCATCAGCGATCATTGGTGGAAGCTCCAGCGTTACGATTGGTTGTCCCTGCATAGGGCGGCATATTTAAGGAGCTGACCAGTCACACTACACAATTGCAATAGCATCATGTATTAGCCAGCCTTCCTGCGCTGGCTGGCCAATCATGATGCTATTGCATTGTCCAAACACCGTACGAGCGTCTCGTAATCCACAACTCTGGCACGCCTATGTGTTGTCCCTGCTGCCCCAGGTCCTCCCAAAATGCCTTGTGGTAGCGGCGTGTAAATCAGGAAAGGTGCTCTACAGAAGGTAACCTGCGGCACCCATCGGTGCTTCCAGGGATCGAAAAAACCTACTGTGGAGCACTTTGTAGCAGCGTGTAATTGCGGTATCTGATACCGTTAGGAACCGCTGAAACGCGCGCGTGCACGTGAGACACCCGGTGGTTTCTAACCTTTGGTAGCGACGTGTAAAGGTACCATATCAAAATTCCCAGGTTATGTGTATTATACTTGTAAACAAGAACAAATTTACCTACTCAAGACCCACCCCAGGGCCTTGGGTACCCAGGTCCCGGGCGTTGATTCAGCGGAGTTGTCACAGGTGGCTTGCCCAACCCTGTGGTCCTGGTGGTCACTGAAATAGGGGTTAAAAAGAAAAATAATAAAATAAAGTTTGTGACGCCACCCACGGTACCTGGTAATGTTACCAGTGCTGCTTCAGACTTCCAGGGAGTCAGGGACGATGGTAGGGAGCCAGATGGTAATGCTCCCCGCAGGTGGAGCAGAATCCCTAGGGCAGTGATGGAAATGTAGAACTCACACAGGAAGGCAGCTCCGCAGGTGGAGGTTCAATGCAGTCTACCAGAGGATACTGGAATTCAGCTTACTCCAGAGCGATGGAAGAAGACACATGTTGATTAGGCTCTGCACTGGTTTACTGGTAACCTTCAGGCAGCTTACAGGTATACAGTCACGGGTAGCTTGCCTGGGTAGTCACTAGAGGATGGAGTGTCTCTTTGAAGCCCTCAGTGATGTTCCTTCAGGATTCTCCCTCTGTCCTCGCACTGCACTGTTACTCCTGTCCTTCCTAGCACTTCTCCCCTCGCACAGAGCCCTTCGCCAGTCCCCATGGGTTGTACTAGAGTTATCCCTTAACTGAGGGGCTCATAACCTTATACGGGCGACTTTGTGGGATATATGCAGGGCACAACTCCCTTTAGGTTGCTCGTGTTTGCCGGTTTGGTGGCTCAGGGCTGAACTCCTGCACTGCTCTTGGAGCCGGTGCTCCGTTGGTGGACTGGATCCTTCTGACTGGGTACCATACTGGACCAGATTAGAGTGTTAGCTGACACCCGAGGATCCCCCTTCAGTCCGAGTCACTGTCCTTTAGGTACCCTCCCTCTGCATCACTCGTAGGGTCCCGCTTCTTCTCTCTCCACAGCCGTTCTGCTCTAACTTCTTCCCGCTCTTCACTATTTACCTAACTCCACCCACCAGGATTGGTCCCCTTAGCAACGGGTTAACCAATTGATTCACTGGCTTTAAGGCTGTGAATGCGTGTGTTGAGGGCCTCAAGTTAACATTCCAATCCCTGGTCACAGGGATACTGCACATGCTTGTCTGGGTGCAGTACCCCTCTGTGGCGCACCAACTAGTGGGGTGCCACACTCACTAGATTGATCAAAACATTCAATTAACTGACTGAAGGAGCGATGTAAATCAGGTGAGGGTGTTCTATAGGAACCCTTGGGACAGCACACTGAGTATAAACTTATCCCAGCTAACAATAACAAAGCATGAACATACATCAGTGACTCTTTACACCTAACCTAAGGATAAAAGCTATGGTACCATTAACCTCTAAAGAAATCTCACACTAGCCTGAGATTCACGTTGGCTGCAGCCAGTCCCAAAAATCTTCGATGCCAAAAAAAAACATTGACACTAGAGATGGGCGAATCCTAAATTACGAGTCTGAGTCCAGGACTCGCTACTCGTTGCGAGTCTAGCGAGTCCAATGTAAATGAATGGGGAACGAGTATTGCAGCGATTCCTCTGCTGCTGGACCCTATAAGGGGTCCGGCAGCAGAGGAAAAACTTGCCATTCCCCATGTTATTCTTTTAAAGCCAGCGGCAAAGAGCCACTGGCTTTTAAAGAATAGTAAAAAAAAAAAAGGGGTGGGAGGGTGGGAGCACCGGCCCACTTACCGCTGCCTCCGCCGGCGCCGGCCCGCAGACTCGCTCCCCGAGTCTATCTGCTGCTCTTTCCGGAGATTTCCGAGTGCTGACAGAAGCAGTGAATAAATTAACTTCCGTGACCGCTCGGGAATCTCCGGCAGCAGAGCGAGTCTGGCTGACAGCAGGGTTCAGCTCAGGTCACAATGACCTGAGCTGTACCCTGACTGTTTAGTCAGTTCTCAGCTCTGCTACATCCCTGTGTGTCTAAGCACAGACAGGGATGTAGCAGAGCTGAGATTGCGTTTTGGAGTACGTCGGACAGAAGAGGATTTTTTAAATAAAGATGGAGTCCCTAATGTCTTTTTTTGTTTTATTTTTAATAAAAAAAATTTCTCTGTGTTGTTTTTTTTTATATTGATTACTAGAAATTCATGGCGGTCATGTCTAATATTGGCGTGACCGCCATAAATTTCGGGCTTAGGGCTAGCTGGTAATACAAAGCTGGCCCTAACCCCTTTATTACCCAGTGAGCCACCCGCCACCAGGGCCACTGGAAGAGCGGGTTCAGCGCCAGATGATGGCGCTTCAATGAACGCGCCATCTTCTGGGGCGGCTGTGGGCTGCAATTTGCCCATCCCTAATTGACACTGACAAGGCTCTGCGTCTTGTCAGCCAATGTCCAGCTCACACACCAGGAAGCACACTTCACCAGGGCTGAATAGGATCCCCTCTGTATGGACAGCACAGGAACCTGTCTTTCCTCTTAGGCTGGCTTCATACCATATCTCTCTCAGCAGACTCTCTTTCTGCCTTCCCCCTCCCCACATTTCTCCTTAAGCTCCTCTTCATATGGGGTTTCCTGACCTGCCCCTGTTTACAGTTCTTACAGGAAGGCTATAGCTGGGCTCACACTTGGCCATCAGTTTTTTCCCTTCTTCTCAATACATGATGCAGTATTTTTAGGGTGCCAATAGTGCCTCCTGTGCACCTGGACATTTTTTGGACTTTGTCATTTTTCCCTTAACAATGCTCTAAAACAGACCAGTTTTTTTGTGCCATTAAAAACCGGATCCGTTTTCCCATAGGGCCCCTTGTTAAAAAACCGGATCCGTTTTTTTTCTGCACCCAAAAACGCTGCTTGCAGCGTTTTTTTGGTCCAGTAAAAAAAACTGACACCATTTCAGTCACACTTGAGTGCACCATCAGGTTTTAGCATCAGATTTTGGACTTACAGCAAGAAAGTGAAAAACCTGATGCCAATAATGGATCCAAGGCCAATAACTGATCAAGTGTGACCCTAGCCTATGGGGTCCTAATGCTCTCCCGATGCTATTACAGTTCACACTCTACAGAGTCAAGATCTTCACTACACCTGTAGAGAATTCCCAGAGGGGAGTCATTTCCAAATTGGGATCACTTGAGGGGGATTATTCTCTTCTGGCACTTAGAGGCTCTGTATATGGAGTCTGGAATCAAATTGCTCTCCTTCCTTCCCTCCCGCGTCTCACCGTGTGGCCAAACAGTACTGTACAGTCACATGTGATGTAAGTCACATTCACAAGAAATTGTGTAATAATTACCGTATTTTTCGCTTTAAAAGGCGCACCGGATTATAAGACGCACCCCCAAATTTGGTGAAGGAAATGAGAAAAAAAAGTTTTTAATGTTAAATGGGGTCCGTCTTATAATGCCAGTGTCCGTCTTACAATCAGTATATATGTCCCTAATCCTGGTACATAAACCCCCCAATTCTGGTATATATATCCCTCATCCTGGCATATATGTCTCTCATCCTCGTATACATGTCCCCATCCTGGTATGTATATTGCTCATCCTGGTATATATGCCCCCCATTCTGTATATATGCCCCTCATTCTGTATATATGCCCCCAACCTGTGTATATGTCCCCATCCTGTTTATATGCCCCCCATCCTGTGTATATGCCCCTCATCCTGTGTATATGCCCCCCCATCCTGTGTATGTGCCCCCCCATCCTGTGTATATGCCCCCCATCCTGTGTATATGCCCCCCATCCTGTGTATATGCCCCTCATCCTGTGTATATGCCCCCCATCCTGTGTATATGCCCCCATCCTGTGTATGTGCCCCCCCATCCTGTGTATATGCCCCCCATCCTGTGTATATGCCCCTCATCCTGTGTATATGCCCCCCATTTTGTGTATGTGCCCCCCATCCTGTGTATATGCCCCCATCCTGTGTATGTGCCCCCCCATCCTGTGTATGTGCCCCCTCATACTGTGTATATGCCCCCCATCCTTTGTATATGCCCCTCATCCTGTGTATATGCCCCCCATCCTGTGTATGTGCCCCCCATCCTGTGTATGTGCCCCCTATCCTGTATATATGCCCCCCATCCCCAACCCTATATGGCCATCTTCCCCCCTAGACCCCCATGGCTCACCGAGGGGGGTACAGCTGCTCAGCGGGGGTGCCGGAGGGAGGTTCTCGTGGGGGACACAGCTGCAGGACCAGAGCAAGCAGAGATGTACCGGCAGCAGTAAGCGGTGGGCGCCGCCATGTTTTTGTGGCTGGCTGCATTCATTAACATTGCAGCCAGCGGTAGAGGCTTCAACAAAATGGCCGCGGCCATAATGGAGACCCGCGGCCATTTTGAAGCCTCTACCTCTACCGGCCGGCTACCACAACAAACGCCCACCGCTTGCTGCCGCCGGTACATCTCCGCTGCTCCGGTCCTGCAGCGGTGCCCCCCACCCACCGGAACCTGCCTCCGGCACCCCCACTGGGCAGCTGCACCCCACAAACCCCTTATAATGGTAATATTTAATGTTTAATATTTTTTTTTTTTACATGCGCTTTTTAAGACGCACCCCCGTCCCCCCCAAAGTTTGGGGGGAACAAAAGTGCGTCTTAAAAAGCGAAAAATACGGTATGCAGCCATTTTTATCTATTTCCCCCTTGTAAAAATGTAAATTTTGGGGCTAAAACAATATTTATTTTTATAGTAAAAATGTAGATTTTCTTTCTTCACTGCCCATATGTAATATATAAAGCTGAATGTGTGTATGTATGTGTGTGTGTGTGTGTATGTGTGTATGTGTGTATATATGTATATCCGGGATTGGCATCTACACCGTCGCAACTACAGCAACAAAATTTTGCACAGTCACACATCTGGAACCCAAGAGCGTCATAGGCTATGTTGTGAGGCGAAATTTTAACCCCGTGCATTCAAATTCACCAAACAATTTTGCCCCTATCTACATAATGCGGAAAAAGTGACAGTTACCAGTTGACAGTTGTAAATGAGAGGGGCTTAATGATAGCGCCAAAGACTAACAGCACATACCAGCATATAGTCACTAAGGTGGGGCCCCAACATGAGATATTCACCACGCACGGGGACATGTATACACACCACACGCACACAAAGAGTAACAGCATGTGTATAGTCGCTAAGGTGCAGCCCCAACATTGGATACTCACCACGCACCCGAACAAACACACACCACAAAGAGACACACACAACACAGAGACACACACACACACCCCCAAAGGGACACACACACCGTATAGCGACACATGCACTCACCCCACAGGGACACACACCACAAAGAGACACACACAACATAGACACACACCACACAGACCCCCCCACAAAGACACACACACATAGCCACCCTATAGGGACACATGCACTCACCCCACAGGGACACACACACACACCACAAAGAGACACACACACCACACAGACCCCCCCCCCCACAGGGACACATACACACCCTATAGGGACACATGCAAGGACACACACAAACACAAGAGACAAAACACAGGACACACACACCACACCACAAAGAACACCACACAACACAGGACACACACACCCCACACAGACCCCTCCCCACAGGGACACATAACACCCATAGCGACACATGCACTCACCCCACAGGACACACACACACCACAAGAGACACACACAGCACAGAACACACACCACACAGACCCCCCCACAGGACACACCACTAAATATAGGGACACATGCACTCACCCCACAGGAAAACACACACCACAAAGAGACACACACAACAGAGACACACACCACACAGCCTTCCCCCACAGGGACACACACACATACACACCCTGTAGGGACACATGCACTCACCCCACAGGGACACACACATACACACACCCCAGGGACACACACCACACAGACAGACACAGATGTGCACAAATCACCTCACACAACTCGCCTCACATGTGTGCTATCTTTAATTTCCAAATATAAACATCTGATTAAAAACAGCCAATGTGCAACACATGTGCCATATAGGGAATTAAGGCAGATGTCAGTCACATGAGCTGTCTATTATGTGTATGTGTTAGGTAACATATACTGCCCGGCCAGGGGGAGGGTTTACTATTGGCTGGAGATTTATTAGGCTGCCTATAGCAATCAATCACAGCTCAGCTTCTATTTTCTTACAGGTCATTAATATGACATATTCAAATTCTATTTTGTTATAGCTAACATCAGTTATTTATTAACCCGGGCGTAGCCAGGTACTACAGCTAGTATATAATATTTTGTGACAGACCTGGGGTGTCAAAATGGTCACTGCATTAATTGAGTTGTACAGTTTGTAAAATGGGGTCACTTGTGGGGGATTGCGACTGTCCAGGCCCCTCAGGGCCTCTGCTATAGTGACATGGCACCTCCAAACCTTTCCAGACAAATCTGCATTCCGGAAGGTCGCTTTCACTGCAAAGCGCATCTGCAAAAAGAATGACCGAGGCTAGGGTCACATTTAGAAGTATAATGAGTAGAAACCAGCACCAACGATGCGGATCATCCGTTTATTTCAGATTAAAAAGCACAAAGATACAACCCCATAGGCGTGGCTTGCCTGCTGAAGATGGCAGTCGCATAGAGCAGGAGCTCTGCATCCTAGAAGCCAGAAGCGGCTCTAAACAGCTTTCCTAAAGCCCCCTCAGCTTCACACCTCCTTCCAGCCCCTCCAGGACCCCCGGTGAGTTGATTGGAAAGTCCAGACCCGCAGCACGGGAGCAGGTTAAACGGGCAACTGACTTCTTTGTTGGTGCCAGGCTGCCTGCTGATTCACTAAACATGGCTCCCCCATCCCCCCCCCCTTCCCCCGCACAGCACATGCTGCAAGGTGGGAATCTCAGCCTCCTGTCAGCTCCCTCCTTCAAGAGCAACCTGAAGCCCCCATTACCAAAGGTGTCATGAGAGATATGCTGGCCTCTCTCCACAGTTCTCTTCAGGAAGATATGCGTAACATGCTGGCAGAAATTAAGGGTGATGTGGAGCAACTGGGGACCCGGACTGATCATTTGGAGCACAAGTTAGCAGAGCTAATCACTTCACATAATGAACTCTGGGATGCACATGATTCCCTCCAACAAACTGCCTCCAAGACACACGCAAAAACCCTGGACCTGGAGGACAGATCCAGGAGAAACAATATTAAACTGAGAGGAGTTGAGGAAGTTGTCTTGCCTGCAGATTTAAGATCCTTTTACAGGATTTCATTATGGCTGCCATGCCTCATGTGGACAGAAAGAACATAATCATCGATCGCATTCATTGTGTTCCAAAGCCGGCAGCCCTTGGACCTTCAGTCCCCAGAGACATTCTAGCACGCAAACACTTCTTCGAACTTAAGGAGGACTTTCTGCATGCGTTGAGAAGCAATCCTGCTCTTCCTGCTACATTTGCCAATGTCTCAGTTTATCCGGATCTCTCCCAGGGCACCCTGGCACTCAGAAGGGCCTTTACCCCTTACACGGCTGTGCTACGTGATAAGGGGATCCCCTATCGTTGGGGTTTCCCTACCTGTTGATTCGTAAGGATGGATCCATCTCTTCGTGTTTGCTTCTGGAACAAGCTGCCAAATTACTCCAGAGATGGGAACTGTTGCCTCCGGATCACCAGTCCTCTCCAGATAAATCCAAGTCCTCATCCCGTCCTTCCAGCAGAAAACGCCTGGACCCTGAGTGGGAGACCGTCTAAGGAATCTATTACCTTTTGCTCTGTGGATTTTTCCTTTTGGTGTTCAGGACCTTGTTGTTTACCAGTTATTTCTGGTATCCTGGGTCCTCGGCCCCTATAAGTGACTTTTGTTCACTTCTATTTTTTCTTTTATAAGTTTAAAGGTTGTCAGATGTTTCACCTGTTTTTTTCTCCCCTCCCTTTTCCCCCCCTTCCTCTTCTCCTTTTCCTATCCCCCATAAGGCTCTTCTCTGCAACTTGAATTGGTTAACATGTCTATATGGCCTCTGCAATCTCATTTTCATAATGCTAATTGTACAGTTTTACTATGAGTGTATCATTGTGTTCTATTAATGTCAATGGTCTGAATTCCCCTGCCAAGAGATCGCTGGTGTGGAGGCAATTATCTAGGGAATTTCATGATGTGGTTTTCCTTCAGGAGACCCATCTGCTTTCACAGGATAGTGTCAGGATGCGCTTCCTCTCTTTATCCCCATCAACTCTTTGCAAACAATATTTCTAAAACAGCGGGAGTAGCCATTTTTGCTTCTAAAAGGGTGGCCTTTCATTTGAAGTCATCAGTACAGGATGCACAGGGCAGATATCTCATTATTATGTGCTTATTAAATAATGTTCCTTATACCCTGGCCTCTGTCTGCTCTCCCAATACTGGCCAGTCATCCTTCTTGAAAAGGTTCTTTCAGGTTCTTTTCCCTCTTAAAGTAGGTTGCTCAATAGTAGCCGGTGACTTTAATGCTCCCATTTCTAAGCAATTGGATTGCTCAGTTCCATCTAGTTCTAGGGGGAAATAGGTACCTTGTTGTCATCTTAAAATTGGCATGATGTTTGGAGATATTTTCATTGTGAAGAGCGTGATTTTACCTTTATGTCCCCGAGACACCACACGTATAGCAGAATTGATTTTTTTCTAGTTGATGATGTGGCTTTGCCACACTATGTCTCAGTGGACATCGCCAATATTTCTTGGTCAGATCACGCTCCAATAACATTGAATGTCTCGGATCCGTCAAATCTCCGCCCTCCGGCAAAGTGGCGTCTTAATGAATATTTGCTCACTTTTAATGCCGAGTTTCTCGAAGAGGTAATTGGAGAATTTTTCTCGTCAAATTATACAGGGGACGTCCCAAATGACTCACTCTGGTTTGCCCACAAGGCGGTTGTTAGAAGAGCTTTAATTAAAATGGCTGCTTCCAATAAAAGAAAATATGAATCTGCCCCCCGCTCAGCTTTAGACTCCCTGAAACACTTAGAAGCCCTGCATAAACACTCCCCTTCCCCGGTTGTCCTAAAAGAATTAGTTAAAACTCGTCTTCAAATCTGTCAATTAATGATGGTTAGAGCTGAAAAAGATATTAGGAAATCTAAATCTAAATTCTACAATATGGGAGACAAGGCGGGTTCTCTTTTGGCCAGAAGGATTAAAAAACGAGAACTCTGCTCTAAAATCCCATTCCTCATTAAACCTGATAAATCTCATGTTTACAACCCAATTAAAATCGCAGAGGAATTTGCTTCATATTACACATCCCTATATAATCTCAACAACGACCCTCATGTCCCTCAACCTTCTACTGAGTCTATTAATTCCTTTTTAAACAAAGCCAACCTCCCAAAAATTTCAAAATCCCAACTTTCATCTTTAAATACTCTCCTTACTGCATTGGAAATTTCACAAGTAATTTGCTCTTCTAGGAAAAAATCGGCCCCTGGTCCAGACGGTTTTCCCTTTACGTATTACCTTCAGTTCCTTCCTTCGCTCTCCCTATATCTCCTTAGGTTATTTAATAGGTGGCAGTCGGAGGGAGTGATTAAGCCTGAGGGTCTGGAGGCCATAATTTCCACCCTCCCTAAACCAGGCAAGCTGCTAACCTCTCCTGGTGATTTTCGTCCGATTGCCCTCTTATATTGTGACACAAAAATTTACGCTAAGATTTAGGCCAATAGACTTATGCTCATTCTCCCCCAGGTGATCCATCCTGACCAGGTGGGTTTCGTTCCAGGTTGTCAAACCAGGGATGGAACGAGGCGGCTCATTGATCTTCTTGATGTGGAGGATGTCACCACCTCACGGCCCGGTGCACTTGCCCTGCAGCTTGCCTCCTCTCCTCTGCTCTCCCTTACCTCCTCACGTCCTGTCCAGGGGCAGGGGGCCCGTGCTCCGGTCATCCACCGTTGCTCCCTGAGGTCCAGGTCCTGTCCCTGCAGACATGCCGCCCGGGTTCACGCTCCCAGGCCTGCTGCACTTCCTCCTTCATCTTCCTTCCCAGGGCACACATAGGGGGCGGGCCCACGTGCTTACAGGCATTTATGGAGACAGCTCACCCTTACTCCCGCCCCTTCCTCCCGGCCTATCACCAGCAGGCTTTGGGGATAAAAGGTCTCAGACACTCCAGGACCTTGCCAGGGCAACTTCTATCTTACTGAAGTTGCAGCCCCAGGTCTCTCTCAGTTAGGGCTCGCAGTCTGGTTCTCTATACTTAACCTGTGTTCCTTTTGTCCTAGGTCGGGTCTGGAAGTTCTTCTGTACTTCGTGCCCTGGCTCCTGTGCTGTTACCTGCTGTCACCGGTCAGCTTCTACCCTCTGAGTTCTCCCCGATTAAGCCTGTTCCCTGTCGTACCCCTAGGGTCAGTTCTACACGGGTGTCCGCCTCATCGGCCCCTTCACAGCTGTTCAAGGGGAAATCCCTGTTAGGTGGTCAATCCATCCTTGGGCTCCTGGGAGGTACCCCGGTGTTGTGGTTTCATTGCCTTCCTTAGGGGCGCCTTTCATATATATTGTTGTACCTTGCAATAAAGCTTTTTGAATCTGATTTCCTGGTCTGGCTCTCCCTATCTGGTATCAGCAGCCGCCATATTTGCGGTACAGTGGGTCCCCCCGATAGATCCATCCGTAGGGCGTGACAATGGAGAGGGGGCTAATCCCCATGAATTCCTGTCTCTTGACGCAGAAAAAGCGTTTGACAGAGTACACTGGGGATTCATTGATGCTGCCCTGCAGAGGTTCGGTTTTTCAGGAGGGGTAGCAATTGCACTGATGGCACTTTACTCTAATCCTTGTGCCTCGGTTCATGCCTCTGGATTTTGCTCATCCAAATTTACAATTTCAAATGGCACCCGACATGGTTGCCACCTCTCCCCTCTAATATTCGCGCTGATCATGAAGCCTCTTGCAGCCATCGTCAGACTGGACCCTCATATTAGAGTTATCCCTGTAGGAGACGTAGAACACAAAATTGGCTTATACCCTGATGATATGGTCCTGACCTGTGTTGATCCGGTTGGCTTGTTAGATGCAATCGCCTCAGTTTTAAAGGAATTCTCTTTGGCCTCCTTCTATAAACTGAATTTGACTAAATCTACGATTTTCCCCTTATTTCTTACTAATTCCACCCAAATCCAAATTCAAACTAATTTCCCTTTCATTTGGTCTCCAGAAGGTTTCATGTATCTGGGTATCAAAATAACAAAACTTAAAAACATTGTCAGATCTAATTGTGAGTCTGTCCTGTCTGACATCAAGTCTGACCTGTCAGGATTCTCCCTCCCTCTGTTATCCTTGATGGTAAGAATTCAGACGGTCAAAATGATGATTCTCCCCAAGCTTTTATATTTGTTTCGATGCCTACCCCTAACTATCCCATCTAAATACATTTCAGCCTTGTAGACTTCTATTGACAAATTAATTTGGAGAAATAAACCCCATAGGGTCTCCCGCCTGATTATGTCATCCCCATATTCCGGGGGGCTTTTGGAGTTCCATTGATTCAAGCATACTGTCATGCAGCATTGTCGAACCTGCTAAGTTGTGGTGGGATGGTGACTCATCCCTGATCTGGTATCAGATCGAATCTACATTTGCTCCACCTGGCTCTTTGAGACTCCTGCCGGAGTTGTCTCTGTTATGTCGAGCCTCCTGCCTATCGGCTCTTCTCTCAATGTGTGCTTTGACGAGTCTCTGGTTGTCCTGTGCTCCCTCCCGTTTATCCAGCCTATTCAGACACATTTCTTTACAGGCCATTGAATGCTGTGCGGAGGGTCTTTCTCTCTCTATATGGCTCCTGGGGGGATCGTCTTACTATCAGATCTTTATGAGGATGGTGTTCTCTGCTCTTTCATGACTCTATCCACTATATTTGGTCTCCCGAGTAAAGTTTTCTACCAGTACCTTACAATTTGACACTGTTTACAAAATTGCCGCATATTACATACTGTACCGTCTCCCCTCGATGATCCGTTTTTTTAAGCCGGGCACTGTATCCTCCAGGGGTATTTCAATTGTATATAAAGCTTTCCTCACTCCAAATGATGATATCAAATTGCCTTTTATGCTTAGATGGGAGTCTTATCTCAATTTCTCAGCCTCTCTCGTAGATTGGCAGAATTCATTTACTCTCCCTTACAAGTACAAGTCGTGTATTAACCATTTTGAACAAGGCAAAAAAATACAACTTCTTTGGTATTATACCCCTACACATATACCCGCTTATTAACAGGTGCCTCTTCAGATTGTTGGAGGGGGTGTGGTTTGGAGGGTAAATCGGCCCATGTATGGTGGGAATGTCGAAGATCCGCCCCTTTTGGTCTTGGGTGGAATCAATAATTCAAACGGTAAGAGGAATTCCCATCCAATTATCCAGTCCGTTAGTTGTCTTAAGTATTTTTCTTCCTGATATTCCCTCCCCCATCAGGCCATTGTGTCTAATATATTTTTGCAGCCCGACAATGCATTAGCAAACATTGGAAATCATCTGTTTCTCCATCTAAAGATGAATTGATTGCCCGTTTGAATCTAATGTTTCAATACAAAACTACCTTTGCGGGATAATGTTCCAGAAGAAATAAGAGACTCGCATTGTGGGACCCTTGGTCTACCTCCACTTATTTTATGACTATATAATCTATGTCTATTTCATGCATCTTTTTTCTTGGTCACTTCATTATTACTTTTCATGATTGGTGCATGTAATCCCAAATGCCTTTATTCCTTTGCTTTTCCCTCCCCTTTTTCCTTTTGTTACCCCTCTGCTAATTTTTGTATAGCCCTTATTGATATTACCAATAAGAATTTAACTGGTTTAAAAAAAAAAAGATACAACCCCATAAAAGGGGGAGAAACTAGACGCGTTTCGGGGAGCAGGTCCCTTTAATCATTAGCACGTCTGAACATACAACATTACACAAATATATACAAATTAAAAACCTTTACATCTGTGCAAACTCAGTTGTTAATTGATGCCGGAGCGTTAACTCTTGTTCCTCCAAATCTGGGGAGAACATAGTAAGCTGGATAAATAATCTACTGTATAATTGTCTAAGGCGTGTGTCGGTCACAGAAATCACACGCCAAACAGAGGCCGCTCATTGGCCAATGAGCGCAGTGCCTATTTGCAGCCCGGCGCGCCGCGATACATGGTGGCCGCAGCGGCGGCTCTCCTCACAGCCCCCCGCCTCCTCCGGCCCCCGCCCCACGCGGCACCCCCGCTCTTCCTGCCCCCCGCTCCTGCTGCCCCTTCCGCTCCTCGCGGCACCCCTTCCTCTACCCACCCTCTCACCGCGGCCCCTCCGCTCCTCCTGTTCCCCCCCGTTCCTCATGTCCCCCCGCTCCTTCTCCCCGGTGTCCCCGCTCCTTCTCCCTGGTGTCCTCGCTCCTTCTCCCCGGTGTCTCTGCGCCTTCTCCCCGGTGTCCTCGCTCCTCCTCCTAGTGTCTCCGCTCCTCCTCCCCGTGTCCCCCATTCCTTCTCCCGGTGTCCCCGCTCCTGCTCCCCGTGTCCACCGCTCCTCTCCCTGGTGTCCCTTCTCTTCCTCCCGGTGTCCCGCTCCTCCTCCTGGTGTCCCGCTCCTCCACGTTGATAATAAAAATAAAAAAATCCTTAGTGAGGATACTTACCCCTTCGCCGGCTCGCTGCTCCACGTCCGTCTTCTAGGTCCTAAGGCTTGAGGACCTGTCGTGCCTGGAAATCGATCAGCTGATCGGTTTCCCAGGCAACGACAGGTCCTGTCCTGGGAGCTACAAGATGGAGGTGTAGCGAGCCGGCGGACGGGTGAGTATCCTCACATCCTTCCCCCGCGCCAGCACCATCCTCCCCCCCACTGGCACCATCATGCCCCCCCCCACCGGACCATCCTGCCCCCCCCCACCGGCATCATCCTGCCCCCCACCAGCACCATCTTGCCCCCCCGCCGGCATCATCCTGCCCCCCGCCGCCCACTCTGCCCTCCTCGCTGGCACCATCCTGCCCCCCGCCAGCACCATTCTACCCCCCCACTGCACCATCCTGCCCCCCCGCATCCATCCTGCCCCCACCCCGCCGGCTCATTCTGCCCCGCCGGCTCCATCTGCCCTGCTCGCCACCAACCTGCCCCCCCTCCCCCCGCCACCAACCTGCCCCCCACCACCATCCTGCCTCACCGGCTCCATCCTGCCCGCCCGCCACCATCCTTCCCCTCCTGCCACCATCCTGCCCCCCTGCCACCATCCTGCCCCCCTGCCACCATTCTGCCCCGCCGGCTCCATCCTGCCCTGCTCACTCCATCCTGCCCCGCTTGCTCCATCCTGCCCCGTCGGCTCCATCCTGCCCCCTCCCACCAACCTGCCCCCCCGCCACCATCCTGCCCCCCCAACCACCATCCTGCCTCACCGGCTCCATCCTGCCCGCCCGCCACCATCCTTCCCCCTCCCGCCACCATCCTGCCCCCCCCGTCACCATCCTGCCCCCCCGCCACCATTCTGCCCCGCCGGCTCCATCCTGCCCCGCTCGCTCCATCCTGCGCCTTCTCCCGGTGTCCTCGCTCCTCCTCCCTAGTGTCTCCGCTCCTCCTCCCCGGTGTCCCCCATTCCTTTCTCCCGGTGTCCCCGCTCCTGCTCCCCGGTGTCCACCGCTCCTTCTCCCTGGTGTCCCTTCTCTTCCTCCCGGTGTCCCCGCTCCTCCTCCTGGTGTCCCGCTCCTCCACGTTGATAATAAAAATAAAAAAATCCTTAGTGAGGATACTTACCCCTTCGCCGGCTCGCTGCTCCACGTCCGTCTTCTAGGTCCTAAAGGGCTTGAGGACCTGTCGTTGCCTGGGAAATCGATCAGCTGATCGGTTTCCCAGGCAACGACAGGTCCTGTCCTGGGAGCTACAAGATGGAGGTGTAGCGAGCCGGCGGACGGGTGAGTATCCTCACATCCTTCCCCCCCCGCCAGCACCATCCTGCCCCCCCACTGGCACCATCATGCCCCCCCCCCACCGGCACCATCCTGCCCCCCCCCACCGGCATCATCCTGCCCCCCACCAGCACCATCTTGCCCCCCGCCGGCATCATCCTGCCCCCCGCCGCCACCATTCTGCCTCCTCGCTGGCACCATCCTGCCCCCCGCCAGCACCATTCTACCCCCCCACTGGCACCATCCTGCCCCCCGCATCCATCCTGCCCCCACCCCGCCGGCTCCATTCTGCCCCGCCGGCTCCATCCTGCCTGCTCGCCACCAACCTGCCCCCCTCCCCCCCCACCAACCTGCCCCCACCACCATCCTGCCTCACCGGCTCCATCCTGCCCGCCGCCACCATCCTTCCCCTCCTGCCACCATCCTGCCCCCCTGCCACCATCCTGCCCCCCGCCACCATTCTGCCCCGCCGGCTCCATCCTGCCCTGCTCACTCCATCCTGCCCCGCTTGCTCCATCCTGCCCCGTCGGCTCCATCCTGCCCCGCTCGCCACCAACCTGCCCCCCGCCACCATCCTGCCCCCCCAACCACCATCCTGCCTCACCGGCTCCATCCTGCCCGCCCGCCACCATCCTTCCCCTCCCGCCACCATCCTGCCCCCCCGTCACCATCCTGCCCCCCCGCCACCATTCTGCCCGCCGGCTCCATCCTGCCCCGCTCGCTCCATCCTGCCCGCTTGCTCCATACTGCACCACCGGCTCCATCCTGCTCCGCCAGCTCCATCCTGCCCCGCTCACCACCATCCTGCCCCGCTCGCTCCATCTTGCCCTCCTCGCCACCATTCTGCTCCCCCACCACCATCCTGCTCCCCTGCCACCATCCTGCTCCCCCACCACCATCCTGCTCCCCGTCTCCATTCTGCCCTGCTCGCTCCATCCTGCCCCCCACCACCATTCTGCCCTGCTCGCTCCATCCTGCCCCACTCGCTCCATCTTGCCCCACTCACTCCATTCTGGCGCCGCTCGCCACCATCCTGCCCCGCTTGCTCCATCCTGCCCCCTGCCACCATCCTGCCCCGCTCTCTCCATCCTGCCCCACTCGCCGCCATCCTGCCCTCCCCCCATACTGCCCACCCCGTCACCATCCTGCTCCATCCTGCTCTCCAACTCCATCCTGCCCCGCTTGCTCCATCCTGCCCCGCTCGCTCCATCCTGCCCCGCTCACCACCATCCTGCCCCGCTCGCCACCATACTGCCCCGCTTGCCACCATCCTACCCCGCTCGCCACCATCCTGCCCCGCTCGCTCCATCCTGCCTCACTCGCTCACTGTCCCACTCGCTCCATCCTGCCCCGCTCGCTCCATCCTGCCCCCCCGCCACCATCCTGCTCCCCCGCCACCATCCTGCTCTCTCGCTACCATCATGCTCCCCCGCCACCATTCTGCCCCGCTCACTCCATCCTGCCTCGCTCGCTTCATCCTGCCCTGCTCGCTCCATCCTGCCCCACTCACCACCATCCTGCTCCTCGCCACCATCCTGCTCTCCGCCACCATCCTGCTCCCCCACCACCATTATGCCCTGCTCACTCCATCCTGCCTCGCTCGCTCCATCCTGCCTTGCTTGCCACATCCTGCTCCCCGCCACCATCCTGCTCTCCCGCCACCATCCTGCTCCCCCACCACCATTATGCCCTGCTCACTCCATCCTGCCTCGCTCGCTCCATCCTGCCTTGCTTGCCACCATCCTGCTCCCCCGCCACCATCCTGCTCTCCGCCACCATCTTGCTGCCCCACCACCATTCTGCCCCGCTCACTCCATCCTGCCCCGCTCGCTCCATCCTGCCTAGCTCGCCACTATCCTGCCCCGCTCGCTCCATGTTGGACCCCTGCCACCATCCTGCCCAGCTCGCTCCGTCCTGCCCCGCTCACTCCATCCTGCCCCGCTCGCCACCATCCTGCTTCCCCTGCCACCATCCTGCTCCTCCGGCTCCATCCTGCCCCGCTCCCACCACCCTGCCCCGCCGCCACCATCCTGCCCCGCTCGCTCCATCCTGCCCGTTCACTCCATCCTGCCTCCCCAGCCACCATCCTGCCCCCCCAGCCACCATCCTTCCCCCCAGCCACCATCCTGCCCCCTCAGCCACCATCCTGCTCTTCAAGCTCCATCCTGCCCCGCTCGCTCCATTCTGCCCCGCCGGCTCCATCCTGCCTCCCCGCCACCATCCTGCCCCCCACCACCACCATCCTGCTCCACCAGCTCCATCCTGCCCCGCTCACTCCATCCTGCCCCGCTCGCTCCATCCTGCCCCTTGCCTCCATCTTGCCCCGCCCCCCGGCTCCATCCTGCCCACCTGCCTCTATCCCGCCCCCCGTCTCCATCCTGCCCCCCCGGCTCCATTCTGCCCTGCTCGCTCCATCCTGCCCCAGACACAATTCTATCCCCTCCCCTCCCCCCGTCACCATCCTGCCACCCCTCCCCTCCCCCCCCATCACCATCCTGCCCCCCCTCCCTCCCCCCCCGTCACCATCCTGCCCCCCTGCTCCATCCTGATCGATTTCCCAGGCAACGACAGGTCCTAAAGGCCTGTAGGACTTAGAAGATGGAGGTGGAGCGAGCCAGCGGACAGGTGAGTATCTTCACTGAGGATTTTTTTACTTTTACTGTGGAGAAGCGGGGGGCCGTGGGGAGCGGAGTATCGCCATATACCATAGTGCTGCTATACATGTACTGTAATGTACTGCCATATACCATAGTGCTGCTATACATGTACTGTAATGTACCGCCATATACCATAGCGCTGCTATACATGTACTGTAATGTACGCCATATACTATAGTGCTGCTATACATGTACTGTAATGTACCACCATATACTATAGTGCTGCTATACATGTACTGTAATGTACTGCATATACTATAGCGCTGCTATACATGTACTGTAATGTACTGCCATATACCATAGTGCTGCTATACATGTACTGTAATGTACCGCCATATACCATAGCGCTGCTATACATGTACTGTAATGTACCGCCATATACTATAGTGCTGCTATAATGTACTGTAATGTACCACCATATACTATAGTGCTGCTATACATGTACTGTAATGTACCGCCATATACTATAGCGCTGCTATACGTGTACTGTAATGTACCACCATATCTATAGCGCTGCTATACATGTACTGTAATGTACCGCCATATACCATAGCGCTGCTATACATGTACTATAATGTTACGCCATATAAAATAGCGCTGCTATACATGTAATGTAATGTACCGCCATATACCGTAGCGCTGCTATACATTTACTATAATGCACCGCCATATACTATAGTGCTGCTATACATGTGCTGTAATGTACCACCATATACCATAGCGCTGCTATACATATATATGTAGTTCAGTCACGTTGACTGAACAAGTTCTGTCAGTCACAGCATGTCGACTACATACATATTCTAGAATACCTGATGCGTTAGAATCGGGCCACCATCTAGTACAACATAATTTCCTTAATCTATATTAATATCATCAAATATAAATCCATATTATATATCTGTTTACTGCACATACAGTTATACATGCATGTGCAGCAAAATTTTAGTACTGAGATATGCGGAGACGTATTTCACCCATCTATTATCCCTTGTGAATAAAACATTATCATATATCCATCCCACTGCAGAAATCTCAGTACAGTTAAAACTTTTGAAATAGGTATATATTGTTTTTTTTATGGCAAAAAGATTCATTTACATGGCAAAAAACACACATAATATATGCATGGGTTTAACCAATCAATAAAAATACAGTAAATCACTCCTATAATTAAGACCCTGTGGGAAGCGCAAGTCAAGTTTTAATATCGACAGTCTTTCCTTGTCATGCAGTAGTTTTTCCCTGTCCCCCCCACGATATGGACGGAACACTTTTTCTATGGCTCTAATCCTCAATGAACTCAGATTGCCCACATCTACGTCCTTAAAGTGCCTTGAAAGACCAGATATGCCTGACCTGATGGTTTTTGGGTCGGATTTAGCTGCTGATAAGTGTTCCGACATCCTGATTTTTAACAAGCGGATCGTGCAACCAATGTAATATTTTTTGCAACTGTCACAGGTGGCCACATGTATACTGTTGCAATTCAGATGTACATTTATTTGATCGTTTTTACCATTATGTAAACTTTTGAAATCTGGTCTAGAAATCACATACATTCTCTTATACATTAGCCAAGTCGAGATACTATTTTTCTGGTCTGAAAAAATACTTGGTGACAACACACTGCCTAAGTCCCTTCCATTGTTTGGGATCATTCTCCATCCACTTTCCAGGATAGATGACAATTTGTCATTCTGGTAAAGGATGGGAATGTTTTTATCCATAATTTTCTTTATGTCTTGGTACTGCAGACTGAAGGGGGTAAGAAAAAACAGGTTTTGTATATGCGATCCATGCTGTTTTATTATGTTTCACTAAAAGTGATGCCCTACTTCTCTTCTCTGTTAGATTGCTTGCTCTATCCAGCATCCATTTTGGATAACCCCTGTCTTTTAATCTGCTCCTTATAGTCTTTGATTCCTCATTGTAATCATGAACTTCGGTGCAGTTTCTTTTAGCCCGAATCAACTCCCCCAAGGGCAGATTTTTTATGACATGATTTGGATGGCAGCTATCCGCACGGAGAACAGAATTCCCACTGATCTCCTTGTGGAAAAGTTTAGAATGTATTCTGCCAGTCATTTCACAACCCATTAGGAACAGATCAATATATGGGGTAGAATTTCCATGAACTTCCATGGTAAACTTCAAATTGAAGTCATTCTCATGGAAGCTATTCAACAACATTTGTGGGGTTAGTACGGGAGACACATCCGGTGACAATGACCATATAATGATCATGTCATCGATGTATCTCCCGTACCAGTATATGTGGTCTCGAAATGGTCCATCCTCCAAATACACATACTTCTCCTCCCACTTTCGCATATATAAGTTGGCTAATAACTATTACATCCAATGTTGTGGCTGTCCGATGGGGCCAAAATTTTCCCCATCGGACAGCCACAACATTGGATGTAATAGTTATTATTGAAGACGAAATAGTTGCTCCTTAGGAGGTACTGTAAACTCATCAGTATAAATTCCTTCTCAGGATCTTCAAAAGCAGATGTTTCCCTAAGTATTTGTTCCACTGTCCAGATCGCCTTATCATGTGGGATGGCAGAATAGAGCTAGGTCACATCACAAGTGATCCAACAGAAACCCTCCCTCCACTCCATATGTTCAATTGCCTGTAAAAGGTGCTTAGTATCTTTTATCCATCCTGGCATGTCCTCCACCAAGATCTGCAGCCTTCTGTCCACCCACAATGAGAGTTTCTCGTGCAGGGATCCAATCCCTGCAATGATTGGCCTCAGAGGTGGGGGAAAGGAGGCCTTATGGACCTTGGGGAGGGCATGAAATACTGGAACGATAGGTTTTTCCACGGTTACATACTCTTTTTCTTTCATATTTAGTACACCCATGGACAATCCATCATCCAAAAGCCTTTTCAATTCAGAGGAAAAAGTTTCCGTTGCATCACCCGATAAGGGGCGATAAGTGTCAGCATCAGATAACATTGTCACAATTTGTTTTTTATATAAGTCCGCATCTAACACCACCACCGAGACCCACCTTATCAGAGTCTCTGATAGTTATGTTAGGGTTATTCTTTAGATCCCTCATAGCCTGCTTCTTGTCCCTTGGTAGATTTCCCCCCATATGACTCACATTACCCAATAAGATTTTTAAATCTCGTTCCATTGCCCCTTCAAAGGTTTCCATTGCTGGAACCCTAGAGGACATAGGATAATAGGTAGGATTAGATTCTTTATTTTTCATGTTTTTTTTATTTTTTATTCTGTTATTCTCTAAATCATTATCAACAGTTATATCCTGCAAACCTTTTATAGATATAGTTTCAAGTAGACCCAGGTGGAGGGGAAAACAGTCATTCTTTCTAGTGACATCTTCATGTTCAATTTGTAGATCGGTGTTATCCTCTCCATTACTCATGAAATGTCTCTTGACTGTCAGGTTCCTGATAAATTTATTTAAGTCTTTTATGGTTTGATATAGACTTGCATTGCAACTTGGAACAAAATTTAAACCCCTTTCAAGCAAGCTGATCTGCGCTCCCGTCAATATGCTAGCTGATGTGGCACCCTGGTTGGGCACCACAAGAACTCTTAGGACACAAATGGAGTGTACATAGCAAGCAGACCTCACTTACTAACACAATCTCAGCACCCCCTTTCACCCCAGGCCTCTAGGGGGAGCCCCACTGGTTAACTTGAGCCAGTTTCCCCTATAAATACGGGTCCTGTAGAGGGAAACGGTGGAGTGTGCAGTCACTTAGAACTGTGAACAGCTAGGAGAGCTGACCTGGTACTGGAGCCACACTAGGCCCATACCAGCACACCCGGAGAGTGAGAGACCCTCGCAACAATGGTCATAGGAACAGGAGGCAGATACCTAACAGGGACAGAGGAGTTACTTCAACTCGCTCTAACAATCCGGTCACTGGGCCCGAGCTGCAGGAGCCATAGCGCAGGCTGCAGAGAAGCCAGAACCCCAGCAAGGGAGTTTAGCTCCCTGGACACCTGAAGCACCACCAAATGAGAGCCTGGAAAGGGAGGCGGCCGCGTCCAATATTTCTTTATAGTGCCCTCAGTGCAGCAAACTTAGGTGAAACACGTCCCACCAGAAGGTGCAACCCCGGTTCGGTAGGATTCCATATCCACCAGACCTTGTTAGAACTGTGTATATAAGGAAGCCTATACCACTGCATGCTGTAGAATCTCCAGGAGTGTCTACTTCATCGCCCGGTCGAGTGTACCTGTTGACACCAGTAAAAGGTACAGAAAAGACTTTATGTGTCCGTGCATTCTTCCTGGATTAATACTTAGAGCAACTGAGCTGCCGTATTCCATCCAGTACAGCTCCTGGCCCCGGGAACCCCTGCTCATCCTGTGGGGAGCATTCCATCCAGCTGCCGCACATCCCCCGGAGGCCCAAGCAGCGCCGTTGCAATCACCGGATACCACAGGTGGCGTCATGACAAACAAGACTTATCCCAATCCTTTAATCCCCTTTTTATCTGACCACTGGGCCCCACAGCTCCAAGTACGGAACCGTGACAAGGGAAGTATCGTCTGGGACGTGAGAACCCGGCAACGGTGAGTCACTGACATATTGATAACAGTGTGCTGCCCCATGTCACTTACTTTTTCTTGTTTTTCTTGTTTTTCTTTCCTCCACCTCCTCCTTCACCGCCTCCTCCTCCTTGATCCCCGGTTTTTTAAATTTGAGGCATTCCTTGTGTTGTAATGCCTGCTAGGTCCGCCTGTGAACTCCTCCAATTCTGATCCAGCAGATTCCTCAGTGGCGTCTGATGTATTTACCGGGGAAGAAAAACGGTTATTCCCATTCGGCAGGTTCCGTAGTATAGGCTTGGGTTGTTGTGGTTTGTATGGTTTTTTAGGAGAATGCGGAGTGTGTGGAGTCCATGGGGTCTTTGGAGTGTGGGGTTTCTTGGGGGTATTAAACTTCCAAATATATACAGAATCCGTCTCATAAACCTTTAAGTCCCATTCAAATTTGGACTTTTTAGGTCAATGATTGATTTCTCCAGCTTGTCTATTTCCTTGTGCATATGATCGTACAGACTCTCGTATGCCTCTTGATCAATAAATTTATCGGCTTCTTCTTGCAATATTTTTATGTTCTCTTCTAAGTTTTCCAACTTAGTCCCCTCCTCGGCCAGAATCAGGCTGATTAGTTTTAATGAACAGTCTGTTAGAACTTCGTTCCAACGTCTATTGAAATCATCATTAAACTGCGTGGTGGCCACTTTCCTAATTCTAAAATCCCTCGGAATCATCTTCTTTGTCAGGTACTTACTCAGGGTTGTTTTGTCCCACCATATCTGCAGGTGTTGCAGTAGTGATTTTTCCAATAGAGCAAACGCTTTCGTGATCTCTGGAGTGCAGGAATCGACATTTTCACCTCCAGCAAACAATGAATCCAGCTTTTTCCTCCGGGCATCTCTGCCTGAATTAAGGTAGTCACGCATGGAGTCCATATCTGTAAATTTCCAGTACTGTGTTACAATTATACACAGATATGTGAGAGGTGGGAGCGGTGCAACCCACAATACGTGTGTTACTTCAGGAAACAGGAAGGGGTAATGGTAGCTCGTCTATTCAGAATTGTAATGAGTAGAAACCAGCCCAACGATGCGGATCATCCTTTTATTCCAGATTAAAAAGCACAAAGATACAATCCCATATTATCTTTGTGCTTTTTAATCTGAAATAAAAGGATGATCCGCATCGTTGGAGCTGGTTTCTACTCATTATAATTCTGAATGGACGAGCTATCATTACCAGCAGCCCGGGAGCCCAGTGAGCATCAGGTGGTAGAGTGATTCCCTTCCTGTTTCCTGAACTAACTCACATTTAGAAGGCAAAATGCAGTTACCGCATCCATTTCCGGATGTGGTAATCTCATGTCCCTTCAGTCAAATTTTGCCCTCTAAGTGGGTCCCTAAATCCACATGTGGTAACCGGATTGCTACTTAATGGGGCATATGGTTGCCGGATGCAGTAGTCTTTGTGGTAATACAAACGTTTCCTGGCTTCCCAGCATGGTTTTTGTTGTCTGGGAATTAAATCGGTTGAAATCGGTTTGTCTCGAATCGGACGAATCCGGGAAAATCCGGTTTTGTCCGATTTTTGCAAGGGACTACAGGAATCATCCATGATCCTTTTGGTCCTGTGGACTGAAAACGGATTCACCCGGATCCACCTGGACAGCACAAAACCGGACGCCAATACACTTCCATCCGGGTGAATTCGGAGCCATAGAAAAAGATTGTGGCAATACTACCATTCATGTGTGTTGCGGTACCCAATCTGGTTACCGTACCCGGCTCCACTCACATTTGCGGTTTCCAATTGAAATCCGGATACGGATTAGAAACCTGTCTGAAAAACGTTGCTTGCATGATTTTTGCTGCACATCGGAAAACCGGATCCGGGAAACGCAACGCTGTTGAGGCGATCAGGTTTTTGTATTGCTTCCTATGGGTGTGGATCCGGATCTGGTTTTGAGCATGCTCAAAACCAGATCAGGATCTGCAATTGCAAATGTGACCCTAGCCCATGTCAATTCTTTTTGCGTTTCTGAAGTTGTGCTTTTCCATTGTCCACATTGTAGAATGGGCTCAAAAAAAGTGCAACCTCAAATGCACTGTAATGAATAAAATTATTCTTGCATAGCAACACTGGTGTGGACATTGTGGTGGTGTTAATAAGTGACTATGGGCAATCGTACACTCTTGTTCTTTGGTTTCTATGTGGTAATTGAGTAGTCTGCCCTATGACTAAGATGTCCAAGGCAGGTTTTTTTTTATTCTTAAATGCGCAATGTGTAAACGAGGATGCGCATTTTTGCGCAAAGTGCAAGAGAAATACGCATTGTCAAAATAGCGCGGTGTTAAAGGAGAAATATGCAGCGTGTGAACGTAGCCTAAAAGGAAGGAAAAAGCTGTACACAAAAAGTAGAGCAGCTCTAATCCCAGTATTTAATGAAAACTGAAACCAATAGGTGAAGCTTCACTTATGGCACAAAGATAAAACATTTTCACCCCAGAAGAAAACATTGCTTCATTGATGCAAGGAAAGTCGAGAAGAATGCAAACTTAATCTGCTTATTGGAGGTGTAAGAGGTACTAAAAATGAAACTTTCAGAGATGTAATGATTGCGAGGGTGCCCTGGGATGGAGGGAGCTAGTTAACCCCAGTGCCTACTTCAGGTGGATGTGCATCCGAGGACGCACATCCAGCTGAAATGCATTGCAGCATAGAGACCCGTTGGGTCCCTACTTCGTAATACACTCTGACAGACACATAAAAGCCAGCAGCTGATGTCTGCACGCCCAGCAATGGCGTTGCAAAGCAATGACATCATACATTGCCATAGCAGGCAAGCCGATATCAGCTACGCTGGATATAGAGGAGGGCACCATGAAACATGGGAACAGGGAAAGGTGATAAAATGGGTTTATTATTAGAGGCAGAATGGGGTATAAATAACAGGCATGGCAAGTCACTTTGAAAACAACCCACTCACAGTGAAATACTGAGATGACCTATAATGAGCTCCAGGCTTTCAGCCACCCATCGGGTGGGTGAATAAAGTAGATTTTAGTCAAAACAAAATTATATGAAGTCTTGGAATTAAATTAAAATTTCTTCCTTTATTCCAAAAAATTAAAACATCAGTGGGACATAGACAGTCATCTTGATGCGTTTTGACTCAATAAGAGTTTTATTCTTAAGACTATGGCTCTTATTGAGTCCAAGACTTCAGCTATATAATTTTGTTTTCATAAATATACCAGGAGGGGAGCATACAGTCATGGTCAAAAGTATTAGCAATATTGAAATCTAATATATAAAGCTGAATGTGTGTATGTGTGTGTGTGTGTATGTGTGTATGTGTGAATATCCGGGATTGGCATCTACACCGTCGCAACTACAGCCACAAAATTTTGTACAGTCACACGTCTGGACCCCGAGAGCGTCATAGGCTATGTTGTGAGGCGAAATTTTAACCCTGCACGTTCCAGTTCCCCAAACAATTTTGCCCCTATCTACATAATGGGGAAAAAGTGAATGGAAAAGTGTTGGAGGAAAATCGACAGCTGTCAGCTATAAGCACAAAATTTTGCACAGTCACACGTCTGGACCCCGGGAGGCGTCATAGGCTTTGTTGTGAGGCGACAATTTTAACCGACCGCTACATTCCCAATTCACCAAACAATTTTGCCCCTATCTACATAATGGGGAAAAGTGACAGTTACCAGTTGACAGTTGTGAATGAGAGGGGCTTAATGATAGCACCAAAGATTAACAGCACATACCAGCATGTAGTCACTAAGGTGGGGCCCCAACATGAGATATTCACCACACACGGGGACATGTATACACACCACATGCACACAAAGAGTAACAGCAAGTGTATAGTCGCTAAAGTGCAGCCCCAACATTGGATACTCACCACGCACCCGAAAAAAAACACACACCACAAAGAGACACACACAACACAGAGATACACACACACCCCAAGGGGACACACACACACACTCTATAGCGACACATGCACTCACCTCACAGGGACACACACACCACAAGAGACACACATAACACAGACACACACACTACACAGACCCCCCCACAGGAACACACACATAGCCACCCTATAGGGACACATGCACTCACCCCACAGGGACACACACACCACAAAGAGACACACACACACCACACAGACCCACACATACATACACACCCTATAGGGACACATGCACTCACCCCTCAGGGACACACACACACCACAAAGAGACACACACAACACAGAGTCACACACACCCACACAGACACCCCCCCACAGGGACACACACACACATACACACCCTATAGGGACACATGCACTCACCCCACAGGGACACACACACACACACCACAAAGAGACACACACAACAGAGACACACACCACACAGACCCCCCCACAGGGTCACACACATACACACCCTATAGGGGCACATGCACTCACCCCACAGGGACACACACACACACACCCACAAAGAGACACACACAACAGAGACACACACCACACAGACCCCTTCCCCACAGGGACACACACATACACACCCCAGGGACACACACACCACACAGACAGACACAGATGTGCACAAATCACCTCACACAACTCGCCTCATACGTAAGCTATCTTTATTTTCCAAACATAAACATCTGATTAAAAACAGCCAATGTCCAACACATGTACCATATAGGGTATTAAGGCAGATGTTAGTCACATGAGCTGTCTATTATGTGTATGTGTGAGGTAGCATATACTGCCCAGCCAGGGGAAGGGCTTACTGTTGGCTGGAGATTTATTAGGCTGCCTATAGCAATCAGTCACAGCTCAGCTTCTATTTTCCTACGGGTCATTAATATGACATATTCAAATTCTATTTTGTTATAGCTAACATCAGTTATTTATTAACCTGGGCGTAGCCGGGTACTACAGCTAGTCTAATATATAAAGCTGAATGTGTGTGTGTATGTATGTATGTATGTATGTGTGTATATCCGGGATTGGCATCTACACCGTCGCAACTACAGCCACAAAATTTTGCACAGTCACACATCTGGTCCCCGAGAGCGTCATAGGCTATGTTGTGAGACGAAATTTTAACCCTGCGCGTTCCAGTTCACCAAACAATTTTGCCCCTATCTACATAATGGGGAAAAAAGTGAATGGAAAAGTGTTGGAGGAAAATCGACAGCTGTCAGCTATAGTCACAAAATGGGGAAAAAGTGACAGTTACCAGTTGACAGTTGTGAATGAGAGGGGCTTAATGATAGCGCCAAAGACTAACAGCACATACCAGCATATAGTCACTAAGGTGGGGCCCCAACATGAGATATTCACCACGCACGGGGACATGTATACACACCACACGCACACAACGAGTAACAGCAAGTGTATAGTCGCTAAGGTGCAGCCCCAACATTGGATACTCACCACGCACCCGAACAAACACACATACCACAAAGAGACACACACATCACAAAGACACACACACACACACCCACGGGGACGCACACACACACCCTATAGCGACACATCCACTCACCCCCAGGGTCACACACACACACACACACACCACAAAGAGACAGACACAACACAGACACACACACCACACAGACCCCCCCACAGGGACACACACACATAGCCACCCTATAGGGACACATGAACTCACCCCACAGGGACACACACACACCACAAAGAGACACACACCACACAGACCCCCCCCCACAGGGACACACACACATACCACCCTATAGGGACACATGCACTCACTCCACAGGGACACACACACCACAAAGAGACACACACAACACAGAGACACACATCCCACACAGACCCCCCCCTCTACAGGGAACACACACACCCTATGGGGACAAATGCATTCATCCAACAGGGACACACACACACACCACAATGAGACACACACAACAGAGACACACACCACACAGACCCCATCCACAGGGACACACATACACACACCCAGGGACACACACACCACACAGACAGACACAGATGTGCACAAATCACCTCACACAACTCGCCTCATACGAGTGCTATCTTCAATTTCCAAACATAAACATCTGATTAAAACAGCCAATGTGCAACACATGTGCCATATAGGGAATTAAGGCAGATGTCAGTCACATGAGCTGTCTATTACGTGTATGTGTGAGGTAACATATACTGCCCGCCGGGGGGAGGTTTACTGTTGGCTGGAGATTTATTAGGCTGCCTATAGCAACCAATCACAGCTCAGCTTCTATTTTCTTACAGGTCATTAATATGACATATTCAAATTCTATTTTGTTATAGCTAACAGCAGTTATTTATTAACCGGGCGTAGCCGGGTACTTCAGCTAGTTGTTCTATAAAATGAAATATTTCTCCCAAACATGTTGTGTAATACACGTTTATTTTCTTTGTGTGAATTGGAACACCACAAAAAAATGAGAAAATAAGCAAAATTGGACATAATTTCACCCAAAACTCCAAAAATATGCTGGACAAAATTGTTGACAAACTCAACGTTGTATGTAACAGCAGACATACGCTATGATTAAAGGGAACCTTTCACTCGATTCATGCTAACCAAACATGACCCCGACTGGTTTAATCTATTCTCCCCACTCTGCTCCAGTTGATTGACAGGTCTATCCCTATGAACACAAATGGGAGAGACATGTCAATCAACTGGAGTGGAGCTGGGAGAAGCCATCTGAGGGCCTGTACTGGACTTGTCAGGTCTCTTCTAGTTCTCAACCAGTTTTTCATCATTGGTGCTCCCCAGTTTTCTAGAGTAATTTGCTCCTTTTTAATGGTTTAGCATTTGTGGCTTATTCTCTATATGTGTTGTCAATTTTGTCTTTTTTTTAAGCTTTTTTTTCCTAGACAACTTTGGTTATGCAAATGTTTTAGACTTCAGCAAATACCATGGAAAAAAAGTGACTTCAATAAATTGCAAAATATGGATTGGGCTCAGTTATTTCTCTGAAATGCCAGAGGTTTTCAGAGTAAAACATACCTGTCTGCAATCGTGCACAATTGTGCATCCAAGCTTTGATTCATGTGACTGTGGTTTGGGAGGGAGGCATGAGTAGAGAGATAGGTTTTCTTTACCATTAGAAATTTGTGAGAAAAAATGCATAATCTTTCAAGTTACAAACTATGGTAAAGAGAAACATTTGTCAGCATTTGAGGACCATGTGACTGATGTATTTAAATCTGCGGAGGTTGGGTGGTGATTTGATTCTTGACAGCTGGTGAATACCGTAGTTAAATTCAGACAAAACATTTTATTTATTTAGAAAATCTTTTCTATAAAAATTTCTTCTAGATCAGCTACAAAAATGATAAATCTTGCTCTGGTCTGCACTTGTGATATCTGGAATTTACTCCATACATCTGCAGCGCACGTTTAGGAATATGATAAATGGTATTATGCTGCATTTTTAAACCCTGACAAGAACCTCATGGGAACTTTGGCATTTTTGCAACTATGGCTGTAAGATGTTATTCCTTGCAAGAACTGAATGTCCCAGAAGATGTGTCCATATCTGGAAACACCTCAGAGTTGAGTTTTCTTCTGAGTATGCAAATTCAAATGAACTACATTCTTCACATCCACATCTCTCCTTTGAAAAGGTATAACATCACTGAATTAAATAAGGACCTGTCACCAGGTAAAAAAGAAGTTAGATTTTACTACTAATTTTTTTTTTTTATATTCCCCTAATTTAACTTTTAAAAATCCACCATATGTATCCAGAGATATGGGCCTTTTTATTTAGTGACAATATTTATGGTCATTATCATGGGAACATTGTTCAGACGACTCTCTGGACAGTCTTTGTGCTTCAATGTATTATTTATTATCCTGTAAGCAACACCCTCAAAAAAAGCCTAAACACAGTGCGTGAAGTTTTCATTAAACCCCCCCCAATTTGCCTACACAGTGAAGCGTAGCAGAATTTCTGTGCAAAAAAGGCAGCATTTTTGTTACATGTGGCCCAGTAGTTTATGATTTTGGCGACGCTATGTTTGTAGCGTCGTCAATAGGCATCTTAAACGTCTTCGGGAATAGTACAAGAGGTGTTTGACAATGATTCGCCTAGTATACATGCATTTTTGCAACATTGAGGAGATGCAGAAGTGAATGGATGAAGTGGCGTACGCACAGATAATCCAATATGGCTGGGAGAGTCCAAATACACAGCCGCCCAATCAGAACACAATAGCGACCACCAATCGGAGCTGAAGGAGTAGCAAAAATGCTAATGCAGTAACACCTTTGTGACTGCTACAGAGGTGTGAATCTTTGTTTAGCCTACTGTGTGAAAGAGTCTCAACAACCGCAGACATCGTTATATACATCGCTAGAATCACCACATCGTTGGAAAGATCTGAATATTTGACATCTCACCAACGACCTCATGACGACGCACCAACGATCCTTACGGAATCGTTATCGTTGTCGAAATCGTTGATGCGTTGTTGTGTGTGACAGGACCTTAAACAGGGCCCTGGGCTGTTTAGAAGACGAGTACCCCCCCAACCACAAGTATTATGTGACATGTCTCATGATCAACTTTTGAAAGACCATGTGATAGGTCATGTGATTGCCACACAGGGATAGATCCATACAGGCAAAAGAACAATAGCAGAGTACGTATCCATTAGCCAATATGTATACAGCAGGAGGCCGCACACAGCCCCCAGTATACAGTAGCCGGCTGCACACAGCCCCTAGTATACAGCAGGAGGCTGCACACAGCCCCCAGTATACAGCAGGGGGCTGCACACAGCCCCCAGTATACAGCAGAAGGCCGCATACAGCCCCTAGTATAAAGCAGGAGGCTGCACATAGACTCTATTATGCAGTAGGAGGCAGCACACAGCCCCTAGTATGCAGAACGAGGCAGCACACAACTCCCAGTATGCAGCAGGAGGCAGCACACAGCCCCCAGTATGTAGCAGCAGGCAGTACACAACCTCCAGTATGCAGCAGTACGCAGAACACAGCCCCCAGTATGCAGCAGGAGGCAGAACAAGCCCCCAGGTTGCAGCATTAGGCAGCACACAGCCCCAGTATGCTGCAAGAGGCAGCTAACAGCCCCCAGTATGCAGGAAGAGGCAGCACATAGCCCCTGATATGCAGCATAAGGCAGCACAAAGCCCCCAGTATGCAGCAGGAGGCAGTACACAGTCCCCAGTATGTAGCAGGAGGCAGCACTCAGAACCCAGTTTGCAGCAGGAGGCATCACACAGCCTCAAGTATGAAGCAGGAAGCAGAACACAGCCCCCAGTATGCAGCAGGAGGCAGCATACAGTCCCTAGTATACAGCAGGAGTCTTCACACAGCCCCCAGTAGACTGCAAGAGGCAGCACACAGTCCCCAGTGTACAGTAGGAGGCTTCACACCGGCCCCAGTATACAGCAGGAGGCTTCACACAGCCCCCAGTATACACTAATTTTGCAAAAACAACCTTCACAGTGAGCTATAAAGCACATGTTGACTGAACCGTATGAACAATGGCTTAGCGTCAACCATTTTTCCTGCTTATAAAACACAAGTCCAAGAAGTGACTGGTCACCTGCTGCCTGATACACCTCACAGGTGTGATAAGTGTGGCGATCATAAAAACACTATCATGTAACCACTGGCTTTTTTAAAGTGTTCTTCCAAAAGACTCCTACCTAAGATATGAAAAGCTCACACAGTATGATCTGATTTAGGAGGGGGTTTGTGAGGAGAGGCATGATAAAATGTAAAGTCAGGAGCAAAGTTACCTCCTTCAACCTTGGGATCCTGAGGCATATCTAGAACATTTCCCACTTCAGACTTCATCAGGCTGAATACATTTTAAAAGTAATAATAACCTTAGTAGTTCTTAGACCCCATATTTGATTCTCCAATGTTTCTAAGACAATCTGTCCTGACAACCAGAGCGTTGATTGTCACTGCTGCTCCTTTGCAAACCAACAAGCCATGACTGGGCCATATGACCATTTGATCCTTTGCCAAAAACATTATTCCATACAAAGCAACCATATACAAAGGCCAGGTGATAACTTATAATACTTCCCTATCATGTTTTGCTCTCCATTACAAGAAAGTAAGGAGTGGGCTAGGGTATGTTTACCAGCAATATGTTACACAACTGACATCGGTAGCACGACTCCAGCAGTCCTATGTAGGGCCAGAATTAGTATGAAGTGCGCCCACATCCTGGGTATATACATACAGTAGGCTCGTTTTCTTGTATGGACACTATTTGTTTTGTGGACGGCTAATAGTGAATAATAGTTTATAGTAACTTGCATCTGACAGCACTTGACTCTGCAGTAGGGATGAGCGAGTAGAATCATTACTATTCGGTGCTCGCCTAATAGTAACGATATTCGGGCTACTCGCTACTCCCCGAGTTTTTTGTGATTACTCGGGAGTAGCGAGTAGTCCTTTAACTGTTACAGTGTATCTATATATACACTGCGAAAGTGCACTAAAAGTGAATAAAAGTTGTTAAAAAATAAAACAATATCATACTCACCTATCCGACGCCTGCACCGGGATCGGAAAAGAAGACATCCGATCAGCGCGAAGGACCTGTGAGTCTGACAGCCAATCAGATGGCTGGTAGTGATCTGGCCAATCAGATGGCCAGATGTCACAAACCATGTGATCGCTACCAGCCACCTGATTGGCCAGATTGCCAGGTCTTCAACGTGCATCAATGACCTGGCAATCTGGCCAATCAGGTGGCTGGTAGCGATCACATGGTTTGTGACATCTGGCCATCTGATTGGCAGTCAGACTCACAGGTCCTTCTCGTTGATCGGATGTCTTCTTTGCCGGTCCCAGTGCATGCATTGGATAGGTGAGTATGATATTTTTTTTATTTTTTAACAACATTTTTCACTTTTAGTGCACTTTCGCAGTGTATATATAGATACACTGCGAAAGTACTCGACCGCCCATTCACTGTCATTGGACTCGCTATACTCGCAACGAGTACCGAGTGCCGGGACCTACTCGTTGCGAGTGTAGTGAGTCCGAGTCTTAAAATCAGAATTAAACCTACAGAAGGATACTAAAATATTTTGAATAACCAAATAGATCTGTATCCTAAAAAATCATGGAAAGTCTACTATATCATACAGCAATAAAATTTAGAAATCAGAATGAAAAAATCTGTATATAATGCAGATATATAAATCTTTATTGAAAAAATAGATAGTAAAAACAATAATTAAAAATCAATGGGTAACCAAAATAAATTATATTATAGGTGGTCTACATGTACCTCTTTTTGAAAAATAATGGCAATACAAAGGTATAATTTTGCTATAGACAAAAATTACAAAAATATCTAATATATATATAAATAAAAAAGTGCTAGAAAAAAATTGATTTTGACAAACAAAATACAAAGTGCCTAGTGCAAAATGTCAAAAAACATACTCTATAATAAAAAAAGTGCAATACCAATTGATATAGGGGATTCAATCTAGATCCTATTATCCCCTCTTATATTCATCAATCTTTATGCTAAAGTGAAACAGTGCAGAAAAAAGCTATAGCAATTTTATCAACCCCATCATTTCAAAGTATTAACCATGTCACATGTTTACCTGGTCACTAGCAGACCACCTGAATGCCCCTACGTGCGCGTTTCGGCTGCTGCCTTTTTCTGGGGGTAACTCTCATTCAGAGACCAGCACCCTTATATACAAACCCTAAACCAATAAGCTGCCACACTTCAAAACTCCTGATCTTACAACCCAGCTGGATCAGATTTGATCCATCAGGAGACGTACATGCATACATGCCCCATACCTCCATATAAGGTCTATCCGGAGACAACCTCCTGCCTCCCTACTTCCGTGACCCTTGGATCCAATTGGTGCATGCGCAGGAACATGCGCACACAGGCACAGACGCCGCGACACCTGGGAACTTCGCCTAGGAGACGACCGAGCATCGCAACGTTCAAACTTCCGCGGCACACCAAGAGCGTCGCCAGGGAAACTAAACAACAACCCCGCAAAGTGGAAGCAGTGTTCGCTTTCCTGGAGAGACCAAGGTGAAGCCCACCAAAGCTGCGCAGAGTGTGCCGTCCGGCGCATGCGCACCACCAGGGTCGTAATTCATTACTGGAAGCAGGAGTTAACAGAAGAATGGGGGCCAGAAAAATAAGGGAAAAAAGAAAAGAAAAAAGAAAAAAGGTGGGAAAAGAACATACCACAGTAGAACTTAAGATATTGTAAACAAATAAAAAACAATTAATGACAAAAATGACAAAAATCACAAAAATACAAAAAATACAAAAAATAGCAAGATAAATTTATCCATAATGTCTGCCTATTAACGCAATATCTAAAAGTACGTTAGGCAGAAAACAAAAAAATAAATATTATGTGCAAAATACATTACATAAATACATTGCATAAAGAAACATTTTGTCCCTGTAATAGACAGATTTAGGTCAATAAACATCTAATACATTGGAAAAATTCTTGTATCGTGTCCAGATGCCTAGACGACCTTTCATTGTGGATAGAAGTTCAACATCAGTTCTTTCATATTCCAAATGTATGACATATCGCATATTGAAGCGAGGTTACTAAAAATGATCAAAGAATAAAATTAATAAATTAATAAAAATACAAAAAGTGCTGGAAGATATAAAAATAACTAATTCAGAGGCTGCAGACAAATAAAATATATTTATTTTCAGAGAAATGGGGCATAACTTGTTTTCATTCAGACCAGCTTTTTGCAAGGTATTTAACTTCCAAATCCATTTGGTTTCGCACTTTGCCAAGAGCTGACTCACCTTTCCCCCTCGTACACATAACACTATTCTATCAATCCCTCTCACTTTAAAGCCAGATGGATCACAGCCATGGTACATCTTAAAGTGCCTTGGATTGTTCGTCGATTACTAGGGTCTTCCTCTTTTTCAGCTGCCAAAATATTTAAAACATGCTCCCTGACTCTTATCTTCAGGGATCTTGCCGTGAGTACTACATAGACTTTCATACACGGGCATGTCGCATAGTACACGACCGCCCTTGTTGAACAGTCTATGTACTGTGTTACTCTAAAGGTTTCTTGACCATCAGAAGATATAAAATCCATGGCCCTTTCAACATTCGGGCAGGCTACACATTTACCACACGGCCTACATCACCATTTAGTACCACGGCTGCCACCAAAAGGCAAGAAATGTTGGTCACTTTTGTCATAGTGACTCTGTACCAACATATCTTTCATATTTCTTGCTCTTCAAGCTGCAACTGCAGGTTTGGTCATTAGATATTGTCGGAGTATGGGGTCACTGTCAACAGTGACCAATATTTTTCCATACTCCCCAATATCAATTTCCAATTTGAATGGTACCTTGTGATCATGTGTACTTTGTGATCTTCTTTTCTCTTTATGGAATGCAAAGGTTCCTGTCTTTTACAGTTCCTAGCCCTGTTATATGCTTTTTTAACTGCCCTCTTGCTGTACCCATGATCAAGGAACCTTGACTTTAATTCTAACGCTAAGAAAGATTCCAACTCCAACACATCCCCCTGCCTGATCATAAAGATGTCGTCGATGTACCGCACCCAAAATGGGATGCGGTCCACTGACGACATCCAATCCGACAAGAAGAGGTTGAGGGCAGCCAAGTTTTTCCTTTCCATGACATCCAAACCAAAGGAGGAGGTGGAATTCATTTTACAGTTGTTGGATTTCGCCCTTAAACATAATTTTTTCTTTTTTGGGGGGTCCCTCTACCTACAGCTGCAGGGTACTGCTATGGGTGCTGCTTTTGCCCCAGCGTACGCTAACCTTTTCCTGGGGCTGTGGGAGAGGGACCTCTTCTTGTCGGATTGGATGTCGTCGGTGGACCGCATCCCATTTTGGGTGTGGTACATCGACGACATCTTCGGCAGGGGGATGTGTTGGAGTTGGAATCTTTCTTAGCGTTAGAATTAAAGTCAAGGTTCCTTGATCATGGGTACAGCAAGAGGGCAGTTAAAAAAGCATATAACAGGGCTAGGAACTGTAAAAGACAGGAACCTTTGCATTCCATAAAGAGAAAAGAAGATCACAAAGTACGCATGATCACAAGGTACCATTCAAATTGGAAATTGATGTTGGGGAGTATGGAAAAATAATGGTCCCTGTTGACAGTGGACCCCATACTCCGACAATATCTAATGACCAAACCTGCAGTTGCAGCTCGAAAAGCAATAAATATGAAAGATATGTTGGTAAAGAGTCACTATGACAAAAGTGACCAACATTTCTTGCCTTTTGGTGGCAGCCGTGGTACTAAATGGGGATGTAGGCCGTGTGGTAAATGTGTAGCCTGCCCGAATGTTGAAAGGGCCATGGATTTTACATCTTCTGATGGTCAAGAAACCTTTAGAATAACACAGTACATAGACTGTTCAACAAGGGCAGCCGTATACTATGCGACATGCCCGTGTATGAAAGTCTATGTAGGACTCACGACAAGATCCCTGAAGATAAGAGTCAGGGAGCATGTTTTAAATATTTTGGCAGCAGAAAAAGAGGAAGACCCTAGTAATCGACGAACAATCCCACTTTAAGATGTACCATGGCTGTGATCCATCTGGGCTTAGAGTGAGAGGGATTGATAGAATAGTGTTAGGTGTACGAGGGGGAAAAGTGAGTCAGCTCTTGGCAAAGTGCGAAACCAAATGGATTTGGAAGTTAAATACCTTGCGACCACCTGGTCTGAATGAAAACATAAGTTATGCCCCATTTCTCTGAAAATAAATATATTTTATTTGTCTGTAGCCTCTGAACTAGTTCTTTTTATATCTTCCAGCACTTTTTGTATTTTTTATTTTGTATGTTTATTATTTTATTAATTTTATTCTTTTATCATTTTTAGTAACCTCGCTTCAATATACGATATGCCATACATTTGGAATATGAAAGAACTGATGTTGAACTTCTATCCACAATGAAAGGTCGTCTAGGGATCTGAAGACGATACAAGAATTTTTCCAATATATTAGATGTTTATTGATCTAAATCTGTCTATTATAGGGACAAAATGTTTCTTTATGCAATGTATTTTTGTAATGTATTTTGCACATAATATTTATTTTTTTGTTTTCTGCCTAACGTACTTTTAGATATTGGGTTAATAGGCAGACATTATGGATAAATTTATCTTGTCATTTTTTGTATTTTTTGTATTTTCGTCATTTGTGTTATTTTTGTCCTTAATTGTTTTTTTATTTGTTTACAATATCTTAAGTCCTATTGTGGTATGTTCTTTTCCCACCTTTTTTCTTTTCTTTTTTTCCTTATTTTTCTGGCCCCCATTTTTTTGTTAGCTCCTGCTTTCAGTAATGAATTACGACCCTGGTGGTGCGCATGCGCCGGACGGCACACTCTGCGCAGCTTTGGTGGGCGTCACCTTGGTCTCTCCAGGGATGCGAACACTGCTTCCACTTTTCGGGGTTGTTGTTTCGTTTCCCTGGCGACGCTCTTGGGGTGCCACGGAAGTTTGAACGTCGCGACGCTCGGTCGTCTCCTAGGCGACGTTCCTGGGTGTCGCGGCGTCTGTGCCTGTGTGCGCATGTTCCTGCGCATGCGCCGATTGGATCCAAGGGTCACGGAAGTAGGAAGGCAGGAGGTTGTCTCCGGAAAGACCTGATGTGGAGGTATGGGGCATGTATGTATGTACGTCTCCTGATGGATCGAATCTGATCCAGTTGGGTTGTAAGAACAGGAGTTTTGAAGTGTGGCAGCTTATTGGTTTAGGGTTTGTATATGAGGGTGCTGGTCTCTGAATGAGAGTTACCCCCAAAAGAAGGCAGCAGCCGAAACGCGCACGTAGGGGCATTCAGGTGGTCTGCTAGTGACCAGGTAAACATGTGACATGGTTAATACTTTGAAATGATGGGGTTGATAAAATTGCTATAGCTTTTTTCTGCACTGTTTCACTTTAGCATAAAGATTGATGAATATAAGAGGGGATAATAGGATCTAGATTGAATCCGCTATATCAATTGGTATTGCACTTTTTTTATTATAGAGTGTGTTTTTTGACATTTTGCACTAGGCACTTTGTATTTTGTTTGTCAAAATCAATTTTTCTAGCATTTTTTTATTTATATATATATATATATAGATATTTTTGTAATTTTTGTCCATAGCAAAATTATACCTTTGTATTGCCATAATTTTTCAAAAAGAGGTACATGTAGACCACCTATAATATAATTTATCTTGGTTACCCATTGATTTTTAAACATTGTTTTTACTATCTATTTTTTCAATAAAGATTTATATATTTGCATTATATACAGATTTTTTCATTCTGATTTCTGATTCCGAGTCTTGCAGTACTCACTCATCCCTACTCTGCAGCCCATTAGTGCCCGTTACATGCTGGGTTCATGGTTTCTCCCTGTGGTCATTGCCCCTATGTAACCTGCTCTTTGTGACCTTCAGCTGCTGCACACTTCAGGCTACAGATGGCAGAGGAGGCAGCAGCAGGTCTTCAGTACTGATGACCGGCAGCACAGTAACAAAACAGAGTCAGAGCTCCTCACCTTCACAAATGCCCTGATGGACAGATCCTCTCTGGATCCGAGATCCTCTGCTGGGTATTTTTGCCCTATGTGATCACTCCACGCATGGGGACCACATAGGGTGATGTTTGGCAACACTCGTCATAAGCTGCTGTTTATATCTCACATGTGAGGTGGCCTGCTCATCACTCACCATTAGATGCAGACATGGTCAGGCAGAGTTTGTCCTGTCACTTTTAGTTCTTGCAGTCCAGAGTCAGGACTGAATCCAGCAGTGACAGACAGGGTGAGGAGGAGAGCAGCTCTGAGCAGGCTGGCCGGCAGACTGAGCAGCTCCTCTTCAGCAGTGACAGAGGAAGGCGGGCCACATGTGTGTATCCTGCAGCCTGCACCTGTGTTTTTTTTGATACATCCTCCCACCTGTCATGACGTGCAAGAGGAAGAAGGGGCCATGGCGGCAGTGCCGGCGGCAGCCTCAGAGCAGATTTAACAGCAGCCGTGCTTGCGGACAGTGGCAGATTATATTGGGGCAATTTACACTGTGCAGCTAGGCCCCCCTAGACCCTTGGGCCCTGGGTGGAACCCAGATTGACCTCATTACAATCCGCCACTGGCCATCAGCAGAATCTGTGGTTCAAAAGTTCAGTTCTTTCCTTGCAATGCTTAAGGTTGCTGGTTAGAACCCTGTGTGGTTAGGGAATTATAAGAAACATTTTTGTAAATGATTTTAAGAAAATGATTTTTGTAAATGATTTTCATTATTTTAGCAGTTTTAGGGAAACAAAAAATCCAACCTTTTTCTTTACCTGTAAAATACAAGGATATAGAGATATCCTTCTGTGTATAGATGTATCTCTATGTACATTGTTGCTGACAACGTTTTCCTGTGTGCTCTGCTAAAGTGCAGTTCCTGGGGCTTCCTGTGTGGCTGCTCCATGGTAAACATCGGGTTACCATAGAGCAGCGTTCACAGGTAGCCCCCGACGTTAACGTGGGCCGTTACTGCATTCTGGGCTCTGCAGTAACTGGATCGGTTTAACGTGGGGGACACGGTAAGTGTGGCCCTAGCCTTACTTTTGTAGACCAAGCAGGGGTAAAAATTATGGAATCACTCAATTCTGAGGTAAAAATTATGGAATCATGACAAACAAACAAACAAAACCACACTCAAATACTTTACTAGTATTTTGTTGCACCACCTCTGGCTTTTATAACAGCTTGCAGTCTCTGAGGACTTAATGAGCGACAAACAGAACTCATCATCAATCTAGATCCAACTTTCTCTAAATGCTGTTGCCAGATCAGCTTTGCAGGTTGGAGCCTTGTCATGGACCATTTTCTTCAACTTCCACCAAAGATTTTCAATTGGACTGAGATTCGGACTATTTGCAGGCCATGACATTGACCTTATGTGTCTTCTTTCAAAGAATGTTTTCACTGTTTTTACTCTATGGCAGGGTGCATTAGCATCTTGATAAATGATTTCATCATCCTCAAACATCCTTTCAATTGATGGGATAAGAAAAGTGTCCAAAATATCAATGTAAACTTACGCATAATACGCTTAATTCTAACGCATCGGGTATTCTAGAATATGTATGTAGTTGACATACTGTGACTGACAGAACTTGTTCAGTCAACGTGAGTGAACTATATATATATATATATATATATATATATAGCAGCGCTATGGTATATGGTGATACATTACAGCACATGTATAGCAACGCTATAGTATATGGCGGTACATTACAGCACATGTATAGCAGCACTATAGTATATTGCGGTACATTACAGTACATGTATAGCAGCACTATAGTAAATGGCGGTACATTACAGCACATGTATAGCAGCACTATAGTATATGGTGGTACATTACAGTACATGTATAGCAGCCCTATGGTATATGGCGGTACATTACAGCACATGTATAGCAGCACTATAGTATATTGCGGTACATTACAGTACATGTATAGCAGCACTATAGTATATTGCGGTACATTACAGTACATATATAGCAGGACTATGGTATATGGCGGTACATTACAGTACATGTTTAGCAGCACTATTGTATATGGCGGTACATTACAGTACATGTATAGAAGCACTATAGTATATGGCGATACATTACAGTACATGTATAGCAGCACTAGATATAGGGTGAAACTCCACTCCCCGCGGCCGCCCACTCCTCCACAGTAAAAATAAAAAATTCCTCAGTGAGGATACTCACCTGTCCGCCGGCTTGCTCCACCTCCGTCTTCTAGGTCCTACAGGCCTTTAGGACCTGTTGTTGCCTGGGAAACTGATCAGCTGATCAGTCACATGACCGCTAACTGCCGGGGGTCAGGATGGTGACAGGGAAGGAGGGGGGGCAGTATTGTGTTGGGGGGGCAGGATGGAGGCGGCGGGGGGGCAGAATGGAGGTGGCGGCAGAATAGAGGCATCCGGGGGGCAGGATGGAGGCGGCAGCAGGCAGGATGGAGGCGGCGGGGGAGCAGGATGGAGGTGGAGGGGGGGCAGGATGGAGGCGGAGGGCAGGATGTAGGCGGGGGGGCAGGATGTAGGCGGGGGGCAAGAACAGCGGGGGGCAGGATGGAGGGAGTGGGTCAGGATAGAGGGAGTGGGGCAGGATGGAGCCAGAGGAGCAGGATGGTGGGAGCGGGGCAGGACGGAGCGAGCGGGGCAGGATGGAGCGAGCGGGGCAGGATGGAGCCGGAGGAGAAGGATGGAGCCGGAGGAGTAGGAAGGTGGCGAGCGGTGCAGGATGGAACCGGGGGGAGGGGGGCAGGATGGAGCCAGGAGGGGGCAGGATGGAGGCAGGTGGGCAGGATGGGGCTGGGGGGGGCAGGATGGAGCCGGGGGAAGGAGCAGGATGGAGGCAGGGGGGCAGGATGGAGCCAGCGGATCAGGATGGAGGTTCGTGGTCAGCGCAGGACGGTGGCTCGGTGGTCAGCACAGTGCGGTGGCTCGGTGGTCAGCACAGCGAGGTGGCTCATGTGCTCAGCGCTGTGCGGTGGCTTGGTGGTCAGCGCTGTGCAGTGGCTCGGTGGTCAGTGCAGGACGGAGGCAGAGTGGTCAGTGCAGGACGGAGGCAGAGTGGTCAGCGCAGGATGGAGGCAGGGTGGTCAGCACAGGACAGAGGCTCGGTGGTCAGCGCAGGACGGAGGCTCGGTGGTCAGCGCAGGATGGAGACTCGGTAGTCAGCGCAGCACGGAGGTTCGGTGGTCAGTGCACGACGGAGGCTCGGTGGTCAGCAGAGGACGGAGGCTCGGTGGTCAGCAGAGTGCGGTGGCTCGGTGGTCAGCACTATGCGGTGGCTCGGTGGTCAGCACTGTGCGGTGGCTCGGTGGTCAGCGCTGTGTGGCCAGACAACCAGTACTGGGGGTGGTGTCACTATAGGGGAAGAGACAGCCAGTACAGAGGGCACTGTAACTATAGGGGAAGAGACAGCCAGTACAGGGGGCACTATAACTATAACGGAAGAGAAAGCCAGTACAGCGGGCACTGTAACTATAGGGGAAGAGACAGCCAGTACAGGGGCACTATAACTATAGGGGAAGAGACAGCCAGTACTGGGGGTGGTGTCACTATAGGGGAAGAGACAGCCAGTACATACGTGCCCCAGAATAGCAGAGTCGGGCAGCACAGGGGAGGCCACATGGATCAGGGAGTGAATGGTGCACAGCAGAGAGCATTAGACAGAGGAAGGAATTAGCCGAAGATTAATCCTCTGCCTCCGCCTGCCGCTAAACCCATCCAATAATAAATACAAAATCCCGGCACTCAAAATTAGAATGAAAAAAATTGAAAACACACCAAATGGTGTAAGTAGAATGAACTGTGTTTTTATTCTCTTGCAGTCGAGCACAACGTATAAGTATACAGTGTAACGTTTTGGCTTTTATAGCCTTCTTCAGACACTGATTTTTAACTAGATACAAGTGAACAAATAACAGAAAAAAATGTCACAAAACATAGAGATGAAATGTTTCTTCACATAATTGTATACAAGAGACAGTAATAAAACACAGATACATCCGGTGAAACAAAAGTATCCAAATACATTAGTGAGGAGAACATATGGCAAAGCAGAACTGCCCATTAGTGATGGGCGAATCCTAAATTACTCGGAATCGCTTGACTGTAGCGAGTCCGAGCCCAGGACTCGCTACTCGTTGCGAGTCTAGCGAGTCCAATGTTAATGAATGGGGAAGCGAGTAATAGCGAGTAGTGTGAGATTTACAAATCGCAGATGTGTCTCGGAAGCTTCAGCCTGAAGCAATCCTAGTTTTGTCATTTATTTGCATTGGACTCGTTTACTTTGTAAGTAATCGCTGGGAAACTCGCACAGATAAGAGAAGAGTCCTGTCTGCTCTGTGCAGCTCCAGGGTCCTAGAGCCCGCCTGCTGCCTGATGTAGCAGTGCTGAGATTGTTCTCAGTCTGCTCATTCCCTGTGTACAGACATGAATGTCTGTGCACAGAGATGATGTAGCAGTGCTGAGATTGTTCTCAGTCTGCTCATTCCCTGTGCATAAACATCTATATCTATACACAGGGGATGTAGCAGAGAGGACATCGCGTTTTGGACTGCGTCGGACGGAAGAGGATTTTTTTAATTAAAGATGGAGTCTCTAATGGCTTTTTTTTTTTATTTCTAATAAAAAAATGTCTCTGTGTTGTGTTTTTTTTTAAAACAATTTAATAGAAATTCATGGCGGTCATGTCTAATATTGGCGTGACCGCCATAAATTTCGGGCTTAGGGCCAGCTGATAATACAAAGCTGGCCCTAACCTCTATTAGGGTAAGTTCACACATACAGTTTTAACCTCGGTTTAGCAGCGGAAACCGCAGGTCGGTTTCCATGAGGTTTATGCAAATTTATGTTAATCCAAAAGCGGCTTTTGGGTTAACATATAAACCTATGGAAACCGACCCCCGTGTGTGCACACACCGGCGGTTTCCACATGCTCATCTGTTGCTAACCCGCTGGGTTCCCAGCGGGTTAGCAAAGAATGATCATGTTCTATAAACCGGTCGGTTCTGCAGCGGCTGCAAGCAGAATCATGTGCTGCTTCCAGCCGCTGCAGAACCGACGCCGCAAACCCGCTGTGCACCCGCCGCACACCCGCCCGTCTCCCACCGCACATACCCGACAGGAAGCCGGTGGACGGCTGCCGAGCTTCCTGTCGGGTCCGCCCAGCCGCCGACGACACTAAGCCGACGTATGTGTGAACTTACCCTTACCCAGCGTGCCATCGCCACCAGGGCCGCTGGAAGAGCGGGGTTCAGCGCCAGAGGATGGCGCTTCAATGAACGCGCCATCTTCTGGGGTGGCTGCGGGCTGCAATTTGCAGCGGGGGGTGCCCAGAAAGCTTGGGCATCCCTGCGCTGCGGATTCCAGCCCCCAGCTGCTTAGCTGTACCTGGCTAGACATAGAAATTGCGCGGAGCCCCACGCATTTTTTTTACTCCGACTCCGAGACGACTCCGACTCGACTCCGAGACGACTCCGACTCCGAGACGACTCCGACTCCAAGACGACTCCGACTCCGAGACGACTCCGACTCCGACTCCGAGACGACGACGACTCCGACTCCGAGACGACTCCGAGACGACTCCGAGACGACTCCGACTCCGAGACGACTCCGACTCCGAGACGACTCCGACTCCGAGGCGACTTCGACTCCGAGGCGACTCCGACTCTGAGGCGACTCCGACTCTGAGGCGACTCTGACTCTGAGACTCCGACTCTGAGGAGACTCCGACTCCGAGACTCTGACTCTGAGCCTCTGACTCTGAAATTCATTAAATAATAAAAAAAAAATGCGTGGGGCTCCGCGCAATTTCTATGTCTAGCCAGGTACAGCTAAGCAGCTGGGGGCTGGAATCCGCAGCGCAGGGAGGCCCAAGCTTTCTGGGCACCCCCCGCTGCAAATTGCAGCCCGCAGCCGCCCCAGAAGATGGCGCGTTCATTGAAGCGCCATCCTCTGGCGCTGAACCCCGCTCTTCCAGCGGCCCTGGTGGCGGTGGTACGCTGGGTAATAAAGGGGTTAATACCAGCTTTGTTATACAAGCTGGTATTAAGCCCGAGATTCTTAATGTCAGGCCACGTTTGACCCAGCCACTAAGAATCTCCAAGGGTTAAAAAAACACAACACAGAGAAAATTTTTTATTTGAAATAAAAAAAAAAGCCATTAGGGACTCCATCTTTAATTAAAAAAATCCTCTTCCGTCCGACGCAGTCCAAAACGCGATGTCCTCTCTGCTACATCCCCTGTGCATAGATATAGATGTCTATGCACAGGGAATGAGCAGACTGAGAACAATCTCAGCACTGCTACATCAGGCAGAAGGCGGGCTCTAGGACCCTGGAGCTGCACAGAGAAGACAGCTGGACTCGGCTCGCAAAGAAACAGCAGTTATCTGCGAGTTTCCCTGCTATCACTGGCACAGTAGCCGAGTCTAATGCTAGACAATGACAATCCTAGTTTTGTCAGCGTTTCTGACAAAACTAGGATTGATATTGATTTGCATTGGACTCGTGCGAGTAATCACTGGGAAACTCGCAGAGTACCGAGTCCTGTGAGTCCCTTACTACTCGCCGAGTAACGAGTCCTAGCGAGTAGATTCGCCCATCCCTACTGCCGATACCTAAATGCGCTTTGTACTTAAGAGGAAAACTGCAACGTAGATAAATGAAATCAAATGTCAAAACTCTGTGTATAGAAACAAACAATTATTCACACATAATTGTATGTACATACATGTTATCATATGTCATGTCTTGGGTAAAATATACCATGTAGGGAGTAACAGAGTTACTACTTATGTACGAGAGGACCATTAAAATAAAGTATAATAGGAAGAGAAAAAAAAGGAGAGTATCTAAAAAAGCAAGAGAAATAATCGCTGATAGTTTACCTGAAGCCCATGTCAAAGGATTTTAATACTTTGTGGTTCTATGTGTCCCTTGTTCAAATGTTTTTATTTGGTTTTAGGTAACAATGCATAATTATCCGAAGCTACAGTAATATACATTACAGTTGTAATAAAGTATTGGATTTAAGTAATTAGGGATCAGTTTCATATTAAATCAAGAGTTAATAACAGTAAAAATTTGGGTTAACATTCTAACTTCATAAACAGATGATGATCATCAGTGGGTAGGTTACAGAACCTCGCCTGCCCACGAAGAGTTCCTTTAATGAAAAAAAAATTATTAAGCAAAATGGGTTTAAACACGAAACAGGTAATAAATGAAATAATCACTCGTTAAAGTTCGATTAGTTTTGTAGTGAGGTAAGACAGTAGAAAATATTAATTTAATTAACCAATTGTAACATAAACGGTAATAGAATTGGTTATCTTGTGAAGATAATGTGTTTCTGTAATGGTCCCGTCACACGGCACGACCTGGACAGTGATGTCGGAAGCGATGCGCGGGTGCCCGCTCGGTTCCGACATCGCTGGCCAGCTGTCACACAGCATAGCTGCGGCCGGCGACACCGCAGCGATGCGGGCGGTGACATCGCTCGCTGGGCTGGGCTTAGCCCAGCGAGCGATCCGCAGCAACGCTGCGGTATAGGCTGGATCGCCGCCGACATCGCTCTGGCGATGTCACACGGCGCGATCCAGCCTTATCGCAGGTCGCAGGTTGACAGGTTTACGGTTCTTCCCGTAAACCTGTCAACCTGCGACCGGCGATAAAACGCGGTCGCGGCGCTCATTTACACAGCGCGACGCCGCTAGCGACATCGATGATACGTCCCTTTTTCGGCAATGTCGCTAGCGGCGTCGCCAGGTGTGAAGCCACCTTTACTTTAATTTTAAGATGATAAGAGGAATTAGCCAGATGGTGGTGTCGGGGGTAAGGTGTGAGTGGAGGGGGGAGGGAAGGTGGGGGTATGATAGTTCGTACGAATTGTGGAGGGTGATTTTTTCCAGTAGAGCTGGAAAGATGGGTGGTTTAGGGTCTCTCCAGAGTGCTGCAATCATAGTTTTCGCCGTGAGGATAATATGGATTACGAGGGATCTTAGTTGAGGTGGAATTTGCATAATATTTGTGAAGAGGTTTACAAATTCAGGTGTGTGAGTTAGTGAGTTGTTTGAGATATCGTAGATTAGGAGTTGAGTTTTGTTCCAAAAGTCAGTTAAAGCTGGACAGAACCAGAAGATGTGAGATAGAGTTCCAATTTCTTGGTTGCATCTCCAGCACATAGGTGAGTTTTCTTCTTTCATCCGGTGGAGTCGGAGGGGGGTGAAGTACCACCTAGAGAGTGATTTGTAGTGGGTTTCGATCAGCGTGGAGTTGGAGATGTTTTTTTGTATGTATGCTAGGGATTGAGATAAAGAGTCCACTTCTATTGCGATACCCAATTCCTTCTCCCATGCAAGTATATTTGAAGTTTTGTCCATGAATGAGTCTTGATTTATTTCTTTGCAGAGGTTCTTGGTGGACCAGAAAGTGGGGCATTGAGGGAATTTAAACATTTGTGCTATTATTAGTGGCAAGTGGAAGTTTGGTTTCTTTTTTGAGAGGTAGGTGTTAATTTTTTCCCATTTCATTTTGTCATGGTCAGGTAATCCAAAGGTAGTCTGTAATGTGGGAAAGGGGATTAGTTTGCTGGAGTCATCAAGTATGTCAGAGATATGGTGTATGTTCTTATTTTTCCACAAGACAATATTGAGGAAGGGGATAAGTAGGTTTAAGATTTCTATTGGGATCCAATCTTGTGGAGAGAGGGTAATGTTGTCTGAGGTTTTGGCTAAGAGACTTTTCCACGACTGTACAGTGGCTTTAGTTGTTAGATTTTTTGGTAGAGGTTTTTTTTTTGTCGCATAAATTCGCTAGTAGTAGTAGTTTAAGTTTGACTTTTTGATGAGTGTTTTTTTCTAGTGAGACCCAGCTTGGTCTTGAAGAGTCGTCCCACCATGATTTGCTTAGTTTAATAATAGTTGCTTGGTAGTAAGTGGTGATGTTGGGGACTGCTAGGCCTCCGTTAATTCTGCTTTTTTCTAGAGTCTATTTCGCTATTCTGGGTTTTTTGTTGCCCCATATGAAGGAAGATAGTTGTTTCTGTAGTTTTTTGAACCATAAGTGTTTGATTGGTATTGTAAGAGATCTGAAGATGTATAAGATTTTGGGAAGTGTGAACATCTTGTAGGCCTCAATTCTTCCTATCCAGGATAGGTCAGATTTGGATAGGTATGCAAGGTCTCCTTGGATTGTTTTAGAAAGTAAGTCCAAGTTATAGTCCATAAGAGTAGATGTATGGTTCGTAATTTTGATGCCTAGAAAGTCCAGATCTTTCCTGTCTTGGTCGAGGTTGTGTTCATTTTTCAATATGGTTAAGGATGTAAGGTTCAGGTTGTAGTGGAGTACTTGGGTTTTTTTAGATTAATTTTGTAAGATGAGATAGCAGAGAATTCTTTGATTGTTGTAAGTAGGTGTCTTAGGGAGTTAATGGGGTCAGATAAGGTTAGTAATACGTCATCAACAAATAAGCTTATTTTGTACTCTCTGTGGTTGGAGTGGATGCCTCTAATGCAATTACCTATTCATTCTTATTTTCTCTGCTAATGGTTCTATGTACAGTACAAATAATGAAGGGGAGAGTGGGCAACCTTGTCTGGTACCGTTGGTCAGATTGAAGGTGTTGGAGAGTGTGTCGTTGGTCAGAATGTTGGCTGTAGGAGTGGAATAGAGAGATTCAAGGGCATGGACGACGTTACCTTCAAAGCCAAATTTTTTTAGTGTTTCAAACATGTATCCCCAATGGACCCTGTCGAAAGCTTTCTCTGCATCAACAGAGACCATTAGGGCGGGAATCTTGTGTCTTTCAATGTGTGAGAGCAGGTTGATAGTTTGTCGTGTTGCGTCTGTGGAACTTCTATTTTTACAAATCCAACTGGTCACTGTGGATTAGTTTGGGGACGATTTTCTGAAGTCTGGAATTGATTGTTTTGGTCATTATCTTGAGGTCGGTATTAAGGAGTGAAATTGGTCAGAAATTGGCCACATCGTTGCTTGTAATAAGTCTTTGGAAGGTTGGTGGTTCGGACAAGTTAAGGTATTGAGTAGTTTTGTCAGGTAAGGGGCGAGCAGGTTGTGATATGTTACATAATACTCATTTTGTAGGCCGTCAGGTCCGGGAGATTTGAGTTTCTTTAGGTTTTTAATGGTGTCTGTGATTTCCTTTTCAGTGTATGGGGAGTTAATAAAGTCGAGGTCATCTTTAGTGATTAAGGGAAGGTCAATTGTGTTAAGGAAGTTGGAGATTTGTTCAGGAGAGGGTTCATAGTTTTCGTGAGAATTTTTCAAATTATATAGATTTTCGTAGAACTCTGCAAAAGTATCTGATATGTCTTCTGGGTGTTTCTGTAAGGTGCCGTGTTTGTTTTTTATTTGACGAATTGTAGTTTTGGTTCCACGAATTTTTATTAGGTTTGCGAACATTTTATTTAGTTTGTTAGCTAAGGTGTAGAAATTAGATTTGGATATACGAGTGATTTTATCAAAGTCTACAACTAATAATGATTTAAGTTCTATCCTTAGTTTTAGGATTTCCTTCATGTTTGTGTCAGAGGGATCATTTGCTACTGAATTTTCCAGGTCTTTGATTAGCTTTATTATGTTAATTGTGGAGGAAGTTAGTGATTTTTTGTGTCTTGTGTTGATTTGGATTAGATGGCCTCTTATTACCGCCTTGTGTGCGGACCATAAAGTTGAGATTGTGGTACCTTCTAGGTCATTTTCTGTGAAGTATAGTTTTAAAGAGTTTTCGATCTGAGTTTTGTATTTTGGCTGTTGAAAAAGGAAGGAGTTTGCTCTCCAGATTTTTTTTCTATTTTTGGTGGGTCCTTGTGATGTGGTAATTAAGATGGGAGAATGATCTGACCACGATTTGGGTAGGATGGATACTTTTTTGATGAGTCTGAGTGAGTGGATGTCCGTCAGTATTAGGTCTATGCGTGCAAGGGATTTATGTACATTTGAGAAGTGCGTATATTCGATTGAAGATGTATTAAGGCAGCGGAAAGCGTCAAATAAATCCTCAGGTTGTAATAACGGGTCTAGTTGCGTATTTACATTCCTGTTTTTGTTGGAGGAGTCAAGGTTCGCATTAGGAACTGCGTTGAAGTCCCCGAACAAAAAGAGAACACCCTCTTGACATTCTCTAACTTTCCTCATTAATTTTTTCATAAATGTTATTTGTCCTGAGTTTGGGGCATAAATGTTGACTAATGTGTGTAAGACGTCATCAAGAAGGCATTTTAAAATAATAAATCTGCCATCAGTGTCTATGATGGTTTCTTTTTCTTCAAACTTCACTGTTCCTTTTATAAGAATGGCTACTCCTGCTTTTTTTTTCTTATTAGATGATAAAAATATGTTGGGGTAGAGTTTGCTTGAAAATTTTGGTGGGTTCTCATCACTGAAACGCGTCTCCTGGAGGCCTGCTATGTCTATTTTTTGGAGTTCTTTCCATACATGGAATCTTTTCTGCGGAGAATTAAGTCCATTAGTGTTTAGTGTTAGGAAGTTGTATGACATTTTTATTCTTAGTTATTATCCAAAGTTGGGGTAACTGACTCTACAGGTGAAGAGGGAAGGGAAAGGTAGGATAGTGCTGGGAGAAGTTCTGAAGTCAAGTATGAATGGAGTTTTGACTAATTAGATATTAGGAGGGTTGGGGAAGTGAACACTTTGAGGATCGAGTATAGAATGCGGAAGGGCTCAGAGAACCGTTTTTTTGACTTCCTAGGGGCTAATGTTTTGACCTTCGTTGCTCTAATAATGTGAGTTAAAGTCCACCTTTTCTCTTATCTTTTTTCCTCTTTCTTGTCTTCTCTTCTTTCTCTCTTCTTTGATAGAAGATCACCCAGAGTCTCCTATTCGGAGTTTTTTTAAGATTGATAGTCCGGATTCAACCTCTCCTATGTTGTAGAGTTTGCTGTTGTGGTAAAGGTGACTCCCGAGAAAGAGTGGCTCCATCTGTATGGGATATTCTGGTCTCTCAGGATGGATGTGACTGGTCTGAGCGTTCTTCTTCTTTCTAGTGTCTCTTTGGAGAAGTCTTGGAAAATGTTGATGTTCTTTTAGGGTGCTGGTAAAGACTTGTGTTTTCTCATATATTCGTTGATTTGTTCCTTTAACGGGAAAAAAAGGAATTTTGCAATCGCGTCCCTGGGCAGATCTTCAGGTATGTTTTTTGGTTTAAAAAGCCTGTGAGCTCTTTCGATAGAATACTCTAGTTCATGTTTTCCGGGAACTATTTTTTGACAAAGTTTTTAATGTAGTCAGTAAGGTCTATGTTTCTGATGGATTCTGGGATTCCTCTGAATTTCAAATTTGACCTTCGATCTCTGTCCTCTCTGTCTATTTGTTTAATTCTTAGGTATTCCATATCCTCTTGCATTTTTTGTTGGTCGTTCCTAAGTTTTAGTGATGTGGAGGTGATCTTGGCGATTGAATGATCGTGGTCGTCCACTCTCTTGACCACTGAAGCTACAGTTGCTTTGATTTCTTCTAAATGTGAGGACAGATTTTCATCAATTTTGTTTTGGAATGAGGTGAATAATTCTATCATGAAGGATTTGTCTATTTGTTGGTTTGGGTTTATCTGGAGAATAGGGTCAAGAGCTGTAAAGCTTGTCTTGAGCTTCTGTCTAGCTGGGTTTCTGATTCTGCTGTCTCTGCTTCTAATTTCTACATCTGTTTTTGATGAGGGACCTGTAGAGCTTTTAGAAGGGGTGCCTATTTCTTTTCTTTTTGAGGAGGTGTGAGTTAGCTCCATCAGAGTAGTGTTGTCGCTCTCTTCGGTCATTGAGGTCAAGTCTTTATTTCTGATGTCTGTAGGGTTTTGGTTCCCTTCTTTCATGTTTTTTATAGTCTGTGAGGGTTGTGACGGGGTGGGGAGTCTGCTCTTCAGAGGTGATTTTTGTAGATCTCCCGCTGCTTCTATTTCTTGAGGTGAGGAGTTTTGTTTTGTTTTGGTTGGCATATTGGGTCAGGATTTGTTAGAAATGCTTAGGGGTTGGTGCTAGTTGTTAATGATAGTTGTATGTAAGATTTAAGTTAAGTATGTATGGTCCCTTATTGGTTAGATCACTAGAGCGAGGTTTGGTAGTGGGGAATAGTTAGGTGTTTGTCAGCGTCACACAGTGGAGTTGAATACAGCAGTACTTTGACTATTCAGGCAGATAAGTAAATCAGTTCCTAGATCTAGAAACAGATAACTAGCGTGTTATTGCAGTATAAACTTAATATTATTCAGGTATTTCTCAGATTACCGTTAACAAGGATAAATTGAGATAAATGCAGTAAACGAAGGAGGAATAAAGCGTGCAATATTAACTTAATACAGAGTAAGAGGATTACAATAAATGTTGTTTAGTATAGAGTATGCGTGAGGTTACCTGCGAGGTAGTCGCACTTAGGGGCTTAGTTCAGCAAAAAGATATGAGGAGGGAGAAAGAGGAGAAAAAAAAAAAAAAAATTAATCAGGGGGGTTTCTTGTGAGAGTGATAAGTTATGGAGCTGGGCGAACAATATCTCCTGTTTCCCACAGTGTCAAAACAAGATAGAGTATTTGAGAAGACACTTCTTGTAAAGTATGAGCGCAGTTCTTTTAATTTTCCTGAGGATAAGTTCAGTGAGGAGCTGTTGATTTCCTAATTTTACCAATACCAAGTCAATGCAAAGTTGATGGTATAGATCAGGTGACAGTGGAGTTGAATACTTGGTCTGGTAGTGGATTTATATAAAAGGTGTCTGATTTGCCGTAGTGGAGGGGTGAGTAGGGTAGTCTGGGACAATCCCTGGAAGGCTTGATCTCTTTCAGGAGAGATATGATAAGAGTGTACCTGCGTAGAGGCTTCCTTCTTCCTAGGAGCGTGGGCTGGATCTGCAATTACGGCCGGATCTACTTCCTACATGCAGGCTGTGGATCCTTCCGCCCACGTGCTTGCCGCCGTCGGGGGATAGAAGATGGAGGGAGAAAAGTAGTTCCTCCGGTCTTCTCCAGGTTTCTTCCTTCAGACCGGAGGGCTCCTCAGGTGGAACCAGGACTCTGCCGTGGGCACTGAGAGAGGTGAGGAGCCGGGAGGTTGAAGCAGCTTCCCGACTTGTATCTGCTGTGCCTCACCTCCCAGAGAGGAAGAATCGCGGGAGGCACACCGGGGGGGGGCCGCGGAACAGGGGGAGATGGAAGCCGGTATTGGGGCTTGTAGTCTCTTGAGGTGGGCAGCGGGTCCTCCGGTGTAGCAGGAGGGCTCGTTTCAGGCGCTGGAAGGGTTCTGGAGGGACTCTAATAGGTGCCGGTCGAGTCGGTGTTACCTTGGGTTTCTAGTGCGCGTTCTGGTCCTTCAGGTGAAAGAGGGACCGACCGGGTGTCCCCTGCCGTTCAGTGATCCGGTGGATTTGCTTTAAGTGGGTTTTAGTCCTTAGAAGGACATATAAACCCTTGTCGCTGTGATGGGCACCGGAGCTCAGGAGGATGCGTCTACTCCATGAGCTGCAGGTCACGCCTCTCTTTATGTGTCCCTTAAGTAGTCTGAAAGTGAGTCTGGATTAAATGAGCGTATTATTATTAACATTACTGACATGGGCTTCAGGTAAACTATCAGCGATTATTTCTCTTGCTTTGTAAGTACTTAGATGGCAAAATCAATCCGTTATTGTATTTTATACACAGATCCTATTGACTACAATTGGAAACAGAGCTCATCGCTTTTCTGCATGTTCACTATAGAACCACGTTGGGATCCCTTGACATTTGATACAGATGACCCTAAACACTGTGCTTACCAAACGTCCTATGGTGAGCCTAGCTTTACATAACCCCAAACCTTCCTTTTTTTAGATACTCTCCTTTTTTTTCTCTTCCTATTATACTTTATTTTCATGGTCCTCTCGTACATAAGTAGTAACTCTGTTATTCCCTACATCAGTGTTTCCCAACTCCAGTCCTCAAGGCACACCAACAGGTCATGTTTTCAGGATTTCCTTAGGATTGCACAGGTGTTAGTTTAATCACTTGCACAGGGGATAATTCCATCATCTGTCTAATGATAAGGAAATCCTGAAAACATGACCTGTTGGTGTGCCTTGAGGACTGGAGTTGGGAAACACTGCCCTACATGGTATATTTTACCCGAGACATGACATATGATAACATGTATGTACATACAATTATGTGTGAATAATTGTTTGTTTCTATACACAGAGTTCTGACATTTGATTTCATTTATCCACGTTGCAATTTCCCTTTTAAGCACAAAGCGCATTTAGGTTTGGGCAGTTCTGCTTTGCCATATGTTCTCCGCACTAATGTATTTGGATACTTTTGTTTCACCGGATGTATCTGTGTTTTATTACTGTCTCTTGTATACAATTATGTGAAGAAACATTTCATCTCTATGTTTTGTGACATTTTTTTCTGTTATTGTTCACTTGTATCTAGTTAAAAATCAGTGTCTGAAGAAGGCTATAAAAGCTGAAACGTTACACTGTATACTTATACGTTGTGCTCGACTGCAAGAGATAAAAACACAGTTCATTCTACTTACACCGTTTGGCGTGTTTTCAATTTTTTTCATTCTAATTTTGAGTGCCGGGATTTTGTATTTATTATTGGACTATTTTTTCTCCCTGGGCACCCACAGCACGGAGTAGCCGGGCCTTTATCTCTATGCTAAACCCATCCAGACCGGGATTCCCTGTTATAATACTTTTGAGGATGAGCAGGGAGGGCTTTTTCCGGGAGTCGTTGATGGGTACGGGAAGTCTCGCGCGACTTTGCGACTTCCCGTACGCCATGTTAGACCCAGAGTGTCGCCGGAGAGGAGCGATAGAAGCAAGATGGTGGGGAGGAGCGGATCCATGGTCGGTTTGATGGCGGCTGCTGCAGCGGGATGACGGCATCCGACGGGGGTCTGGTAAGTATAGCGGACACTGTGAGTGTGCATGAGAGTATGAGTGTGTGAGTGTGTAGGGGGAAGCGAGGGGAGGGGGGTACGATAGTGTTGTGCCAGAGGTGTACGTGTGTGAACGTGGCGTGGGGTGGGGGGGGTGAGTGCTGAGTAGTGTGAAGGTGAGGGGGTGTGTGGGAGGCAGGGATGTAAGACAGGAGGGTGTCGGGCGCAAAAGAGGCCGCAAATGGCGAGAGTGGGGCAGTATCTCGCTAACGGTCGGCCATCTTGGTTAGGTATACAGCCGGCTTCAGTCAGGATGTGACGTCATTTCGATGGCTTAGGGTTTTATTTGAATAGATGTAATGATAGCCATCTCTCCAGTGCCTTTACCTGGCATGCAGCATTATATCATCAATGACTGTGGAAATTTGCATGTTCTCTTCAGGCAGACATCTTTATAAATCTCATTGGAATGACACCAAATAAAAGTTCCAGCATCATCACATTGCCCAATGCAGATTCACGATTCATCACTGAATATGACTTTCATCCAGTCATCCACAGTCCACGATTGCTTAGCCCATTGTAACCTTGTTTTTTTCTGTTTAGGTGTTAATGATTACTTTTGTTTAGCTTTTCTGTATGTAAATCCCATTTCCTTTAGGCGGTTTCTTACAGTTCGGTCACAGACATTGACTCCAGTTTTACTCCAATTTATTCCTCATTTGTTTTGTTGTGCATTTCCTGTTTTAGGGACATATTGCTTTAAGTTTACGGTCTTGACGCTTTGATGTCTTTCTTGGTCTACCAGTATGTTTCCCTTTAACAACCTTCCCATGTTGTTTGTATTTGGACCAGATTTTAGACACAGCTGACTGTGAACAACCAACATCTTTGGCAACATTGCGTGTTGATTTACCCTCTTTTAAGAGTTTGATAATTCTCTCCTTTGGCTCAATTGACATCTCTCGTGTTGGAGCCATGATTCATGTCAGTCCACTTGGTGAAACAGCTCTCCAAGGTGTGATCACTCCTTTTTAGATGCAGACTAACAAGTAAATCTTATTTAATGCAGTTGTTAATTTTGGGAATGAAAATTTACGTGGTGTTTCCATAATTTTTACCTCAGAATTGAGTGATTCCATAATTTTTCCCCCTGCTTGGTCTACAAAAGTAACAGTTACTGGCTAGCACATTTTTATTTCTAGATTTCTTGTAGTGTTTCTTCAAGGCAGAGAGTTGCCATTTGAAATTACTTTAGTTTTGTGCCATGTCTGTGACCTGCTTTTTTTCTACAAAATTAAACAAGTGGATGGACATCCTCTGAGCCAGGTGATTCCATAATTTATATAACCCGTGGCAAAAATTATGAGAAAGAAACTTCCTAACCTGGCACTACTCATATGGGAATGTTATACCGCTGATAGGAGATCTGCTTTGAACTATGCAAAAGGAAATGGTGTTCTACAACATTAAACCAGCAGATGGGAAATCCACTAATCTTCATAACAAAGAAAGCTTGTGTTACTCATAATCCATGAAGATGGCTTGTTTTGCGCAGGTGTACTTCAGAACAGTTGAACCTGTGTGAAACTAATTGTCATTTGAGTCTTGCATTCAATTGTATTATGTCATGTCCCGACCTGCATGTAAGATGGACTTTTAAAAATGTTACAACGTATTTGATTATAAGTGCCGCAAGATTTCTTTGTTATAAAGAGAGATTTAGTCTATGTCTGCACTGTGTCTTTTAGATGCCAAAGCAGGCGAAACCCTATCAGGAAAATGCCAGCAGTCACCCAAATTTTTGACAGAGGCCAAAGTTTAGTTTCTTACTGTTTATTAGTGATGAGCGAATCTGCTTGTCACTATTTGGTAGTTGCACAGATATTGAGGTATTCGGGCTACTTGGTCCTCGCTGCGTATTTGAGTCCTCGCATTGCGAGATTCGAGTGTTCCACACATCATGTTTGGCACCTCTTTTCAGCCACTAAACATGCTGGGCTTGCTTGCTAATCACAGTAATACTGTAGCCATGTTGGTTGTGGCATTACTGTGATTGTCCGATAGCCCAGCATCATGGGGTCTATATAAGCCCTGCCACCACCATCTTGCATACATCGCGTCCGGAAACCTCATAGTGTCAGCATAGGGAAAGAGCAAGCAGCATGTAGGGAGAGTGCTTCTTTCATATAAATTTTAAGAGCTCCATTGAATCTATACTAGGTCAGAACAGTGTAAGGAAAGTTTGTGGAGCAGGCACAGACTAAAAATTAGTATTGCAGTATCTCCATATTAGAACAATACAACAGTTCTTTTAAGAGTTAATTAAATCTATTCTAGTTCTGAACAGTGTAAGGAGAGAGATACTAAAAGTAGTGTTCCAATATCTCCATATTAGAACAGCTCTTTTTAGCGCTACATTTCTAGCACAAATTGTGTGCTATCTAATAGAGTAGTTGTGTTTTTTGCTGTCAGTAAGAAAACGCTGCTCCTTATTGTCCCAGTCATTTTTGGGATCAGACTTTTCTTGGCCTGTGCTTTAAAAATCAAAATAATTATTTAATATGGTCCTAGTTTGCTGTTTAAAACCTGTCAAAAACAGTACTTGCGTTTTGTACTGTTCTTTATAAAGCACAGATCCTTCTGCACAGGGCCATATCTAGGGGGGAGGGGGGCTGGGGGGTCATCTGCCCCGGGCACAGCAGGCACAGAGGGGCGCACTCAGCCTCCTCCTGCAGCGCCCGAGGTCTCTCCCGCCACCTGCATGTTGCGTCCCCCGCCGCCGTGGAAGCCGGCTTTCTTCTTAACTACACAGAAGCACACACTGTGCTGACAGGACCTGTGATGATGTCAATGGAGGGGAGGAGTCAGGGATCACATGATCAGCTCCTCGAGGTATGCAGGGGCTCTGCTGTGCTGGCCTTATAATGCTGGATAAGGTGAAGTTTTGAGTGGAGTCAGAATGGATTTATAGTGTGGATGTAGCAGAGCCGAGTGTATACTAGGTGAAATGGAGCGGAGCCGAATATGTACTAGGTGTATGGAGCGGAGCCGAGTGTGTACTAGGTGTACGGAGCGGAGCCACGTGTGTACTAGGTGTACGGAGCAGAGCCGTGTGTGTACTAGGTGTACGGAGCACAGCCACGTGTGTACTAGGTGTATGGAGCGGAGCCGCGTGTGTACTAGGTGTACGGAGCACAGCCAAGTGTGTACTATGTGTACAGAGCGGAGCCGAGTGTGTACTAGGTGTAGACGGAGCCGATGTGTACGGGTGATGGATGAGCCGTTGTACTTATGGGTGTACGGGAGCACAGCCGCGTGTGTATAGGTGTATGCAGCGGAGCCGTGTGTGTATAGGTGTATCGGAGCTGAGTAGGCAGGCGTGTGTGTACGAGGTGTTCAAAGCAGAGCCACGTGTGTATGAGGTGTACCAAACAGAGTCACGTGTGTCTGAGGTGTACGGAGCGGAGCTGTGTATGTGCAGGGCGTATGGAGCAGAGCTGTGTATGTACAGGGCATATGCAGCAGAGCTATGTGTGTACGAGGTGTACGGAGCAGAGGCAAGCATGTACTAGGTGCACATGGAGTATTATGGGGGTGCATTATACTATATGGACGTATGGAGGACTGTGGGGTTGCATTATACAATATGGAGGACTATGGGGCCCCATTATACTATATGAAGGACTATGGGGGTGCATTATCTCTATGGAGAACTATGAATGATATATTATAATATATGGATGCCATTATAATAATGGAGGGCTCTGTGGAGACATGATAATACTTGGAGGGGTGTAAGGAGCTTTTATACTTTATGCAGGGCTGTTTGAGGGTTGTGTTGGGGGCCATTATACAGCATAAAGAGGTGCAGGGGCCACTATACTGTATGTAGCTCCATTATATTGTATGGAGGACTGTATGGGTGTCACAGTTGGAGATCATACTGTGCCAGTGTAGTTGAGGGACTTACAGTAGGGTCATCATACTGTGCGTATGGAGGAATTCACTGTGGGGGATCATATAGTGTTTGGGGGCCCTTTTGTTGGCATCACACTTCATGGCTGTAACGAAAGAAGAATCAAGGGGCTTCAATAGAAATAAAATTACTTTGTAATGGCTGCAAAGTTGTGAGATATGTTATTATGTGACCAAGACAAATTTTTTTGGGGGGGCAATAAGAACTTATACTAAAGGGCCCCATTATTTCTATGTAGGCCCCTGGTGCAGAATGCATTGTCTGTCTGCTGCAGGACTGATTGTCCATAACTTACACACCAGGTCCAGTGCCGCCCCTTGGGCAGCATGCAGGGACAATATGTCCAGTTTGGGGAGTTTGATGAGGGAGAACAGTATAAACTGTGGGCTGTATAGGAGGATACAGAGTAGAGGATAGTGTGACCAGTGAGCCCAGTATGGAAAGGAGAGGGCAGTGTGATGAGGGGGCAGTGTGGAGGGCATGCACCAGAAGAGGGACAGTGTATAAATCATATTTTGTGTAGGGAACAGTGAGGAGGAGCAATTATTTATTCCGGGGTCAGTGTAGGGCAGATATTTGTACTCAGGAAAATGTGATGATTCTGCTATTTTTAAGGGTATTGTGCCAGGATGTGCTGCAGAGGATCGGAGAAGATGGAAATCTGCAGAGACGAGCTGTGGATGTGAAAAGTCATCATGATGCCTGCACAAGAAGGAGAAGAGAAAGACAACCCCGATCAGAGACAAAGTCATCTATAAGATACCAGGATGTAAATGATTGATAATGACTAATTCTCAGTAGTACTGTGGTTCCTGTATGCTTTTATTGACGACAGGTAACAACAGCTCCCAGTATGTCCTCACCATTGCTAATGTTGTAGTAAGAGTTGTAGGTTCATGCAGTACAAATGTGTGACCTGACATTACAATTGTTTTACCATTTACTGATGGTGGCTGTGATGATGAATTTTGTTGCAGATGATTGTTGTAATTTCTGTACTGATGGGGGTTATATGGATGTATTTCAGTACCTCTGGTGGGTCTGGTGATGTATTTCTGTACTGATGGGAGTTATATGGATGTATTTCAGTACCTCTGGTGGGTCTGGTGATGTATTTCTGTACTGATGGGGGTTATATGGTTGTATTTCAGTACCTCTGGTGGGTCTGGTGATGTATTTCTGTACGTCTGGTGCGTCTGGTGATGTATTTCTGCACTGATGGGGGTTGTATGGATGTATTTGTGTACCTCTAGTGGGTCTGGTGATGTAGTTTTGTGTTAATTATTCTGATCCTGTACACATCTAACAATCCATAACTTGTAAGCTTGCTTGATACATGGCTATGTTTACAAAGTGTTGTGCATTCTAACAAGTTAAGGGTTCTATGTATTTATTTTATAGAATTATTAAAGGGGCTGTCCCAAGCTTGTGAGGAGTCTGCAGTCACTCCATGTGTCCCTCTATGTGTCTCTTTGTGAATTCTCACAGAGCGCACACTGCCTGCTGTCAGGATTGTCTTGTGCCGATAGTGAGAGTGGAAGGTCACGTAACCATAGGTATGCAATTTACATACATGCAGTCACGTGCTCACTAGACATGCGAGGCTTCAATTTTGGCTGGACACGTCTAGTCAGAATGTGGCCAGAAGTATATATAGCATATTTTTGCTCACATGACTGTCCAATCCTACCATTGACATGGGAGAATCCTGAAAGTGTGCAGTGCACGCGCCATGAGAATTCGGAGGCCTGCAGTTACCTAGACTTTCATCTCAAACCTCGACAAGCCCTTTAATTATAACATTAAACACCTTAGCCCTCTCCTAACAACATGTAATATACTCAATGCCAGAAACAGCTCTTGCTGGTTGTAGCAGTCACTGTACCTGTAAGTGTAAAAATCGCATATGGATGATTGGTCACATGACTTCTCCTGAGACCATTGGAGAGAGGGGGGGGCGCCAAACTGAACTCTTGCCCCGGGTGCCAGAAAACCTAGATACACCTCTGCTTCTGCACCTGTCATTTTTGGGGTCACAGTTCGATTGGACTGAGCTTTAAAATACAATTATTTATTATGGTCCTAGTTTGCTGTTTAAAACCTGTTAAATACAGTACTTGCATTTTGTGCTGTTCGTTAAAAAGCACAGATTCTTCTGCACCTGTCATTTTTGTGGTCACAGTTCAATTGGACTTTGCTATAAAAATCAAAACAATTACAGTATTTAATATGGTCCAGTTTGCTGTTAAAAAACTGTGAAATACAGTAGTTGTGTAGCGCTCATGCAGCTTTGGTCACTACAGTGTTACTGCACCTACTCCACAGGTGTGGTGCCATTGCTCTTAAGTAAGACAGGGGCACAAACCTGAGACACACACCCTGCATCCAACACCATTCCCGACTCCAGGCCAAGAGATGCAAAGAGGAAGAGGCCACTCTTGGACTGGTCTCCCTGAGATCAGTGAATACTTTGTGATGTTGGTCTACTAGGCCTTGCTTCCACCTAGCCAGAATCCTACTCCACACTGATGAGGGGCAACTCCCTGAAACAGCTGTCTGTGGATGGATACCTGGTCTTGGTATTCCCTTGTCATATCTCTAAGCTTGTAAAAGAGCTGGATATTGACTAAAAGGGCCACTTAATATGGTGGTTATGGTGTTTCTCCGCAAGGAGCCACCCCTTGACTGGGTCCTTCCCTGGAAGGATAGCTGGCTAGTCCTGTGTTTGAGACTCCTAACCGAGGCTCCACAGTCTTATTTGCATATTCATAATTGCCAGGAGGCAATGCGCCTAGGAATTCACTGTGTTGAGCGCTTTAGCCGGCTGCCTGCAGTGTTTTCTTGGACTGGTTCCCTGAGATCAGTGAATACTTTGTGAAAGAGATGCAAAGAGGAAGAGGCCACTCTAGGGGGCATTCCCCATCTGCTGGCTGGGGGAAGGAGTAGAGTAGAAGGTGGGAGGAGTTAGTTAGGGAGTTAGTGAGTAGTGAGAGAGACAGAGAAGGGGCAAGATGGGGTTCTAGGGGTCACTGGAGCTGGGAAGGAGTGGGTCTAGTGGGTAGGTCGCCACGGAACTCAGTCCAGGGAGAACCCCGAGTCCACAGCCAACTTCCAGGTCGTGGTGGAGGAACTAGCTGCATGAGGGGACCGGCCCCAATCTGATGTGAATTTTCACATTTAAGCTAGGAAACTGGAGGCTCCTGATCTGCATGAGTAGTGGCCAACCCCGTGGACAGTCCCAGGTACAGTGGCTACAGAGGGCCAGAAGGACTTTCTAGCTCTCCCTCAATAAGGACCGCAGTCATCTGCCTGGGACTAGTAGCACGAAGGCGCAGGACAGGGGAAGGAGGAGTAGAGAAAGGTTTACAAAAGGGTGTCTCAGCGGAGTATCCCTGGATTGCCTGAGGGCTAGTCAAGCTGCAAGCTGGAAGAGCACAGTACCCGACTGGGTCTGCACTGAACAAGTTACAAGTAAAGAGCCTGGTAAGAACTACATCCCTTGTGTCCTTCTGCTTATATCCCGAGCTCTCTTTGCTGCACACAGTACCAAATCTACCACCGCCACAATCCACATAGACTACTATTCCAAGTCCCAGGGGCCCACTCTGCCTGTGGGGAGTGTTCCATATTGGCTGGCTATCCATCTATCACCTGAGAGCCTGTACAGCAGCACTGGTCATCCTTGACCAGGCACCACAGGTGGCATCATGATCAACTACCAATCTCCTGTAAAAATTCCCCTTGACTAGCATGGTCAAGGCCATGGGGCCACCACCACCGTGACTACCCAAAAAACTGCCAGCCTGGCTACCGAGTGCCCTGGCCCATATGACTGCTCCAACTGGTGTCACAAACAGGATTTGCAGACCCCATTAACTGGGTCGTGTGTGCCGTAAAGACTCTGCTTTAAAAGATTGTGTAATGGCGGCTGCCATAGCCTAACACCATGTGCTGGCCAGGAGGATTGTCTAGCCCTCCCATCATGGGCAGAGCCAGCCAGCAGTGCCAAAACTTACATCTGGCCCCTCCATTGACTGTAATCCATCATGACCAACCTTTTAGCAAACTGCTCCACCTCCTGATGTGCACGACAGAGCCAAGAGCGAGTACTGCTCATGCAAGGATGTGGGTCGAGGTCTAAGCATGGAGCGCAAATAGGAAGCAAGAGCAGAAGGAGAAGTCGCCACGAGGAGTAACAGGTGAGCAATGGCGGATAGCAGAGAAAAACGTCCAGAGTCTGAAGTCACAGAGGTGGACATACTTGGCTGTTTGTGGATCTCGCTGGATCCGTTACCGCAAATGGATCCGGACACACTGAGTGCGAAGATGGAGGAACTGACCTGGCAACTCTTCAGACTCCAAGCCATGGAGTTTGGAAAGTGGTAGCGGGCCTTAAAAGAGAAGGCTGCCCAGTTGCCAGTAGTGCAGAAGCCTGAACCTTGGACCCCGGAGGAGAGCATTGCCAGATCCTGCAGCACAACATCAGGTACCGACACCATCCCTGTAGCCCCAGACAACCTGGTGGGGAACCTAGATGCCCCTCCGGTCACTAACCGTGGCAGGGCTACACAAACCCCAAAACTGGATTGGGAGAGTGGAGCAGCCCCAGGCGGAGACTGTTTACTTCAAATGGGTCCAAAGGGGAGATGCCATGATGGGGTTCCCCGAAGGCAGCGAGGTCGCTTTATCATTGTCCAGGGACCTATTGGAAGTAATTAAAGGGAACCTGTCACCTAATCTATGGCCCCTAAACTATCACTACCTGCCCCTACAGACCCTAACTAGCTCCCTAACCATCCCTGCCTGTCCTAATAGGGCTTTATATAAGTTGAATAAAACACTTTAGAAACTTACATGATCTGTGGCAGTGGGGCGTTCCTGTCAGGAGGGCGGTGTCCCCAGGGCCGCGCTCCCCCCGCCTCGCTCCCTTCCTAACGCCTTAATGGGCGGCATTATCGATTTGAAGAGCGGAGGCGCCCATTGGAATCATCCCGCCCCGCTCTTCATGACGCGAGGCCGGAGACCGCGTAATTTCCGGTCCGCGCATGCGCAGTGCGGCAGGAGAAGCCGACGCGAGTGCCGGCGTCGCTAGGCAACGATCGGCGTCTTCGGAAGATGAGTATCGGCGGCCCCCTCCCAAAACTGCACATATATATGTGTGTGTAATCCACATGTATATATGGATTACACACACATATATATATTCACTTTGATTAGGCATAGTTTATATGTGCATCTATATATATATATATATATATATATATATAGATGCACATATATATATAGTTAGATTATATATATATGTGTGTGTGCATGTGTATATATATATATATATATATATATGTGTGTGTGTGCACATGTATATATATATATATATATATATATATATATATATAATATATGCACACACACAAAAAAAAAAATATATATATATAGTGTTAGAGTATATTTATATTTGCATGTATATGTGCACATACAGACATATATATATACTAGCTGTGAGCCCGATGCAAATGCATCGGGTGTCTAGAATGTGCATTAATTTGATTATAGTAGTTATAGCTGGTGTGAGGACTTTTCGGGGGGGTGTGAATAGTTTTTGGGGGTCACATACTTTTTTGGGTGGGTCACATACTTTTTTGGGGGGGTGACATACTTTTTTGGGGGGGTCCAATACTTTTTTTGGGGGGTGACATACTTTTTTGGGGGGTCACATCATTTTTTTGGGGGGTGACATATTTTTTTGGGGGGGGTCACATACTTTTTTTTGGGGTTCAGATACTTTTTTTGGGGGGTCACATACTTTTTTTGGGGGGGTCACATAATTTTTTTGGGGGGGTCCAATACTTTTGGGGGGTCCAATACTTATATTTTAATAAATTAATGTAATTAATATCTTAATGTAATTTTTTTTTTTTGTTTTTTTTTATTATTATTTTTTATTTTATTATTTATTTTTATAATTTTTTTTACGATTATTATTATTAAATTTATTTATTATTTTGTATTTTAAGTGATTTTTTTTGTATTAAAATTATGTTATTTTATTAAAAAACCGCATCTGCGGTGCGTTTGCGGTAATCCCCATACAAAGTATAGGGGGACTTGCGGCAGGTGCGGCAAAACCGCACTTGCCGCACCTGCCGCAAGTCCCCCTATACTTTCTATGGGATTTTTGGGGGGGTTACATAATTTTTTTGGGGGGGTCCAATACTTTTGGGGGGGTCCAATACTTATATTTTAATAAATTAATGTAATTAATATCTTAATGTAATTTTTTTTTTTTTTTTTTTTTTTTATTATGATTTTTTATTTTATTATTTATTTTTATTATTTTTTTTACGATTATTATTATTAAATTTATTTATTATTTTGTATTTTAAGTGATTTTTTTTGTATTAAAATTATGTTATTTTATTAAAAAACCGCATCTGCGGTGCGGTTGCGGTAATCCCCATACAAAGTATAGGGGGACTTGCGGCAGGTGCGGCAAAACCACACTTGCCGCACCTGCCGCAAGTCCCCCTATACTTTCTATGGGGATTTTTGGGGGGGTCACATAATTTTTTTGGGGGGGTCCAATACTTTTGGGGGGTCCAATACTTATATTTTAATAAATTAATGTAATTAATATCTTAATGTAATTTTTTTTTTTTTTTATTATTATTTTTTATTTTATTATTTATTTTTATTATTTTTTTTACGATTATTATTATTAAATTTATTTATTATTTTGTATTTTAAGTGACTTTGTTTGTATTAAAATTATGTTATTTTATTAAAAAACCGCATCTGCGGTGCGGTTATCCCCATAGAAAGTATAGGGGGACTTGCGGCAGGTGCGGCAAAACCGCACTTGCCGCACCTGCCGCAAGTCCCCCTATACTTTCTATGGGGATTACCGCAACCGCGCCGCAAACTGGCACTTGCGGCGCAATTGCGGTAATCCTTATGGGTTTGACCGCAACCGCGCCGCAAGTGCTCGCACTCAGCCAGCGACTCGCAATGCGGCGCGGTTGCGGTAATCCTTATGGGTTTTACCGCAACCGCGCCGCAAGTGCTCGCACTCAGCCAGCGACTCGCAATGCGGCGCGGTTGCGGTAATCCTTATGGGTTTTACCGCAACCGCGCCGCAAGTGCTCGCACTGAGCCAGCGAGTTAATATGCGGCGCGGTTGCGGTAATCCACAGGGCAATGGGGCACAGGGGCACAGAGGCACAGGGGCACAGGGGCACTGGGGCACAGGGGCACAGGGGCACAGGGGCACAGAGGCACAGGGGCACAGAGGCACAGGGGCACAGGGGCACAGGGGCACAGGGGCACAGAGGCACAGGGGCACAGGGGATGGCGGGGGTGACAGGGGCACAGGGGCACTTGGGCACAGGGGCATTGGGGCACAGGGGCACAGGCTCCGGAGCACTGTATCAGCATGTGCTGACAGCAGCTGCTTCGGAGCGGGAGGCACAGGGGCACTGAGGCACAGGGGATGGCGGGGGTGACAGGGGCACAGGGGCACTTGGGCACAGGGGCATTGGGGCACAGGGGCACAGGTTCGGAGCGGGAGGCAGAGGGGCACACTGAGGCACTGAGGCACAGGGGCACAGGGGCACAGGGCGGCTGAGGTAGCGACTCGCAATGGCCTCGCGGCCATTGCTCGCGCTACCTCAGCGGTACATCGCTAAATTTGTGGCCGAGCCTCTGGTTCTATTTTCGGCCACCGACTCGCAATGGCCGCTTCGCGGCCATTGCTCGTGCGTGGTGACGTCAGCGGCTCGCAATGGCCGCTACGCGGCCAATGCTTCGCCGTGATGACGTCACAGAGTGTGACATATCCACGGCACGTTGTCGGGGTCCGACACGAAAACGTCTTAGGCAATTATATAGTAGATGTATATATAATCTAACTATATATACACATATATATATATGTGTGTATATATGGTTAGATAGATTAGCCTTGTCACGGCTGATGAGCAAACGGACATTGGCCAATGTGCGTACCAAGAACCCCAAGAAAATAAAAAAATAAGATTTTGAGTTTTTTGAAAAAAAACGTAAGTTTTTAAATTTTTTCCTCAAATATATACCGCTGGTTAGCATGTTTGCACATTGGTAGTAGCTCAGTGCTGCAGAGAATTTTTTTCTAGTTATATATATATATATATATATATATATATTTATATATATATATAGAATACCTATTGTATGTATACAGAGTATACATGGTGCATCTATAGATATGGTGAATCTATATATATATACCCAAGTGTATGGATGCATCATATCTCTAGATGCGTCATATATATACTGTATATATAAAGTGGATGCAGCTAATATATAGTGTGTATATATATATATATGATGCATCCACTTTATATATATATATATATATATATACAGTATATATATATATAAATATATATATAGTATATATATATGGTGCATCTATAGATATGATGAATCTATATATATATATTTATATGTACATACATACAAGTGTATAGAGGCATCACATATATACTGTATATATACAATAGATGTATATCTATATTATATATAGATATACACTATATACATATATTATATAGATGCATCCACTGTATATATGCAGTATATATATGATCCATCTATACACTTGTGTATATATATTGATACTTATCATATCTATAGATGCACCATATATATATATATACTGTATATATACAGTAGATTATATATATATCTACTGTATATATATTCATTATATATATGGTGCATCTATAGATATGATGAATCTATATAAATACACAAGTGTATAGATGCATGACACATATACTGTGTATATACAGTAGATGCATTGTATATATTATATATAGATATACACTATATATATAATATATATATAGATGTATACACTGTATATATACAGTATATACAAATATATGATGCACCTATAGATTGATGCATCTATACACTTGTGTGTGTATATATAGATGCATCTACAGTATATATACACTATATATATGATGCAGCTATAGAAATGATGCATCTATAAACTGTGCATATATATATGCATATATATGCGTGTATCTATTCAAATGCATGTATATATATATGTGTATATATATATATATATATATATATATATATATATATACACAAATGTGTGTGTGTGTGTATATATATATATATATATATAGAAACACACATGTATATATACAGTTAGGGCCAGAAATATTTGGACAGTGACACAAGTTTTGTTATTTTAGCTGTTTACAAAAACATGTTCAGAAATACAATTATATATATAATATGGGCTGAAAGTGCACACTCCCAGCTGCAATATGAGAGTTTCCACATCCAAATCGGAGAAAGGGTTTAGGAATCATAGCTCTGTAATGCATAGCCTCCTCTTTTTCAAGGGACCAAAAGTAATTGGACAATGGACTCTAAGGGCTGCAATTAACTCTGAAGGCGTCTCCCTCGTTAACCTGTAATCAATGAAGTAGTTAAAAGGTCAGGGGTGGATTCCAGGTGTGTGGTTTTGCATTTGGAAGCTGTTGCTGTGACCAGACAACATGCGGTCAAAGGAACTCTCAATTGAGGTGAAGCAGAACATCCTGAGGCTGAAAAAAAAGAAAAAATCCATCAGAGAGATAGCAGATATGCTTGGAGTAGCAAAATCAACAGTTGGGTACATTCTGAGAAAAAAGGAATTGACTAGTGAGCTTGGGAACTGTAAAAGGTCTGGGCGTCCACGGATGACAACAGTGGTGGATGATCGCCGCATACTTTATTTGGTGAAGAAGAACCCGTTCACAACATCAACTGAAGTCCAGAACACTCTCAGTGAAGTAGGTGTATCTGTTTCTAAGTCAACAGTAAAGAGAAGACTCCATGACAGTAAATACAAAGGGTTCACATCTAGATGCAAACCATTCATCAATTCCAAAAATAGACAGGCCAGAGTTAAATTTGCTGAAAAACACCTCAAGAAGCCAGCTCAGTTCTGGAAAAGTATTCTATGGACAGATGAGACAAAGATCAACCTGTACCAGAATGATGGGAAGAAAAAAGTTTGGAGAAGAAAGGGAACAGCACATGATCCAAGGCACACCACATCCTCTGTAAAACATGGTGGAGGCAACGTGATGGCATGGGCATGCATGGCTTTCAATGGCACTGGGTCACTTGTGTTTATTGATGACATAACAGCAGACAAGAGTAGCCGGATGAATTCTGAAGTGTACCAGGATATACTTTCAGCCCAGATTCAGCCAAATGCTGCAAAGTTGATTGGACGGCGTTTCATAGTACAGATGGACAATGACCCCAAGCATACAGCCAAAGCTACCCAGGAGTTCATGAGTGCAAAAAAGTGGAACATTCTGCAATGGCCAAGTCAATCACCAGATCTTAACCCAATTGAGCATGCATTTCACTTGCTCAAATCCAGACTTAAGACGGAAAGACCCACAAACAAGCAAGACCTGAAGGCTGCGGCTGTAAAGGCCTGGCAAAGTATTAAGAAGGAGGAAACCCAGCGTTTTTGTGATGTCCATGGGTTCCAGACTTAAGGCAGTGATTGCCTCCAAAGGATTCGCAACAAAATATTGAAAATAAAAATATTTTGTTTGGGTTATGTTTATTTGTCCAATTACTTTTGACCTCCTAAAATGTGGAGTGTTTGTAAAGAAATAAGTACAATTCCTACATTTTCTATCAGATATTTTTGTTCAACCCTTCAAATTAAATGTTACAATCTGCACTTGAATTCTGTTGTAGAGGTTTCATTTCAAATCCAATGTGGTGGCATGCAGAGCCCAACTCGCAAAAATTGTGTCACTGTCCAAATACTTCTGGCCCTAACTGTATCTATATGCACACACACACATATATCAGTATATATTTATATATATACATAAACACAGACACATGTATATATCTATATTCACACATATATATGTATATATATATATATATATATATATACTAGATGGCGGCCCGATTCTAAAGAATCGGGTAGTCTAGAATCCATATATAGTTTATTTACTAATAGTTAGGGGAGTGCGGTGAAATGAATTGTGTGTATACGGTGGCTCAGTGGTTAGCACTGTATATGGTGGTTCAGTGGTTAGCACTGTATATGGTGACTCAGTGGTTAGCATTGTATGGTGGCTCAGTGGTTAGCAGTGTATATGGTGGCTCAGTGGTTAGCACTGTATATGGTGGCTCAGTGGTTAGCACTGTATGGTGGCTCAGTGGTTAGCACTGTATATGGTGGCTCAGTGGTTAGCACTGTATATGGTGGCTCAGTGGTTAGCACTGTATATGATGGCTCAGTGGTTAGCACTGTATATGGTGGCTCAGTGGTTAGCACTGTATATGGTGGTTCAGTGGTTGGCACTGTATACGGTGGCTCAGTGGTTAGCACTGTATACGGTGGCTCAGTGGTTGGCACTGTATACGGTGGCTCAGTGGTTAGCACTGTATATGGTGGCTCAGTGGTTAGCACTGTATATGGTGGCTCAATGGTTAGCACTGTATATGGTGGCTCAATGGTTAGCACTGTATGGTGGCTCAGTGGTTAACACTGTATATGGTGGCTCAGTGGGTAGCACTGTATGGTGGCTCAGTGGTTAACACTGTATATGGTGGCTCAGTGGTTAGCACTGTATACGGTGGCTCAGTGGTTAGCACTATATGGTGGCTCAGTGGTTAGCACTGTATATGGTGGCTCAGTGGTTAGCACTGTACATGGTGGCTCAGTGGTTAGCACTGTATACGGTGGCTCAGTGGTTAGCACTGTATACGGTGGCTCAGTGGTTAGCACTATATGGTGGCTCAGTGGTTAGCACTGTATATGGTGGCTCAGTGGTTAGCACTGTACATGGTGGCTCAATGGTTAGCACTGTATATGGTGGCTCAGTGGTTAGCACTGTATACGGTGGCTCAGTGGTTAGCACTGTATACGGTGGCTCAGTGGTTAGCACTATATGGTGGCTCAGTGGTTAGCACTGTATATGGTGGCTCAGTGGTTAGCACTGTACATGGTGGCTCAATGGTTAGCACTGTATATGGTGGCTCAGTGGTTAGCACTGTATACGGTGGCTCAGTGGTTAGCACTATATGGTGGCTCAGTGGTTAGCACTGTATATGGTGGCTCAGTGGTTAGCACTGTACATGGTGGCTCAGTGGTTAGCACTGTATACGGTGGCTCAGTGGTTAGCACTGTATACGGTGGCTCAGTGGTTGCCACTGTATACGGCGGCTCTGTGGTCAGCAGAGTATGCCGGCTCTGTGGTCAGCAGAGGACGGCGGCTCTGTGGTCAGCAGAGGACAGCGGCTCTGTGGTCAGCGCAGGAAGGAGGCAGAGTGGTTAGCGCAGGAAGGAGGCAGAGTGGTGAGCGCAGGAAGGAGGCAGAGTGGTGAGTGTAGGACGGCGGCTCTGTGGTCAGCAGAGGACGGCGGCTCTGTGGTCAGCAGAGGACGGGGGCTCTGTGGTCAGCAGAGGACGGGGGCTCTGTGGTCAACAGAGGACGGGGGCTCTGTGGTCAGCAGAGGACGGGGGCTCTGTGGTCAGCAGAGGACGGGGGCTCTGTGGTCAGCAGAGGACGGGGGCTCTGTGGTCAGCAGAGGACGGGGGCTCTGTGGTTAGCAGAGGACGGGGGCTCTGTGGTTAGCAGAGGACGGGGGCTCTGTGGTCAGCAGAGGACGGGGGCTCTGTGGTCAGCAGAGGACGGCGGCTGAGTGGTCAGTATAGGATTGAGTGGTCAGCACAGGATGGAGGCTCAGTGGTCAGCACAGGATGGAGGCTCAGTGGTCAGCAAAGGATGGAGGCTCAGTGGTCAGCGCAGGAAGGAGGCTGTGGTCAGCGCAGGAAGGAGGCTGTGGTCAGCGCAGGAAGGAGGCTCAGTGGTGAGCGCAGGACGGAGGCAGAGTGGTGAGCGCAGGACGGAGGCAGAGTGGTGAGCGCAGGACGGAGGCAGAGTGGTGAGCGCAGGACGGAGGCAGAGTGGTGAGCGCAGGAACGGGAGGCAGAGTGGTGAGCGCAGGACGGAGGCAGAGTGGTGAGCGCAGGACGGAGGGTCGGTGGTCAGCAGAGGACGGCAGCTCAGTGGTCAGCAGAGGACGGGGGCTCTGTGGTCAGCAGAGGACGGGGGCTCTGTGGTCAGCAGAGGACGGCGGCTCTGTGGTCAGCAGAGGACGGCGGCTCTGTGGTCAGCAGAGGACGGCGGCTCTGTGGTCAGCAGAGGACGGCGGCTCTGTGGTCAGCAGAGGACGGCGGCTCTGTGGTCAGCAGAGGACGGCGGCTCTGTGGTCAGCAGAGGACGGCGGCTCTGTGGTCAGCAGAGGACGGCGGCTCTGTGGTCAGCAGAGGACGGCGGGTCTGTGGTCAGCGAAGGAAGGAGGGTCTGTGGTCGAGTGGTCAGCGCAGGAAGGAGGCTCTGTGGTCAGCAGAGGACGGCAGCTCTGTGGTCAGCGCAGGCTAGGTGGGCGGAGCCATGGCGGGAGTCCCGCGAGGTGGGCGGAGCCAAGACGGGAGTCTCGAGAGGTGGGCGGAGCCAAGGGGGAGTCTCGTGAGGTGGGCGGAGCCAAGGCGGGAGTTTTGCGAGGTGGGCGGAGCCAAGGCGGGAGTCTTGCGGGGTGGGCGGAGCCATGGCGGGAGCCCCGCGATATGGGCGGAGCCATGGCGGGAGCCCCTGCGATGTGGGCGGAGCCATGGCGGGACCGGTGCAGCGGGATGGCGGCGGGGTAAGTATACTGGAGTGTGTGTGTGTGTGGGTGTGTGAGTGTGTGTGTGTGATGTGGTTGGGATGGTGTGTGTTTGTTTGATGAGACAGTAGTGAGGGGCGAGCGGAACGTTGAAACGCCGGTGCCTGTAGCTGCACGGAAAGTTCCGCGCGGCTACCCCGCACTGTGACGTCAGCAGCATGGTCGGAGGCCGTCACGGAAGTAACCCTTCGGGTTCTCCGGAAGTGGCCTTCGGCTTTTATATAATAGATATATATATACATACAGAAATATATAGTAAATTACACATATTATGCATATGTGTGTAAATGTATATACATATACATATATGTGGATACTTAGACATATAAATATATATGTATATGTGTGCATATGAATATATACACACGTGTATACATATGATTAGCCACATATATACATAATGTGTGTATATAGTAATATATATCTGTATCTATAGATATGTATATATACACATACACGTGTATATATATCTATATACACAGAAATACATATATATATATATATACACAGATACACACACATTTTTATACACACATACATATACGTGTGTATGTATATATATATATGTATAAATACATAGCTGTATATACAGACATACATATCAATATACACACATTATCTATGTATATATGTGCATGTATATATATATACTTGTGTGTGTATATATATATATATATATATATTTTGTAGAGAGAAAGACTGAGGGTGAGAGGGTCTGTGAGTTTTGTGTAACGCTGTGACCTGGGTGACGCAGTAAACTTCACCTGAGGTCAGAGTTAATCCTCGTCACTCTACCTGACCTCAGGTGATCTACACTGATGTCACCCTGTTCACATCGGTAACAGAAAACTCACTCTATGTGGGTCACGCTGTGGAGTGGGAAGTTTCACATGAGGTCAGAGAAACACATTGCTTTATCCGACCTCAGGTGACACAGACCATGAATGCTTCACTGCACGAGCCTTCAAATATAATTTTTAGGGAATCTTCACTAACGGACAGACCTCTACCAGGATCCTGGATGGGTATGTGGGAGTAATAAAGATGGAGTCAAAATACGTGTTTGTGTTTTTTGTTGTAATAAAAAAATTTTCTCGGTGTTGTGTCTTCTTTAAAACTAAATAATAGAGATTCATAATGGCTGTGTCTAACATTGGCGCGACATTATAAGTCTCGGGCTTAGTGCCAGCTGCTAAAAGAAAGGTGGCATTAACCCCTTATTACCCAGTCTGCCACCGCCACAGGGCAGCTGGAAGAGCTGGGTACAGCTCCAGAATATTGCGCTTCTATAAATGCGCAATATTCAGGGGCGGCTGCGAGCTGCAATTCTCAGCGGGGGTGGCCCAGAACGCTTGGGCCTCCCTACGCTGGGGATTCCAGCCCTCAGCTGCCTAGGTGTACCTGGCTGGCAAAGAAAAATGCGGCGAAGCCCCACGTCGTTTTTTTTCTTGTCAGCCAGGTACACCTAGGTAGTTGGGGGTGGATGGCAGCTCCCTGCTGCCTAGTTGTACCTGGCTGGCAAAGAAAAATGTGGCGAAGCCCCACGCCGTTTTTTTTCTTGCCAGCCAGGTACACCTAGACAGCTGTGGGCTGCCATCCACCCCCTACTACCTAGGTGTACCTGGCTGGCATGAAAAAACGGCATCTGGCTTCACCACAATTTTCTTTGCCAGCCAGGTACAACTAGTCAGCTGGGGGTGGATGGCAGCTCCCAGCTGCCTAGTTGTACCTGGCTAGTAAAGGAAAATACAGCAAAGCCACATGCCATTTTTTTCTTGCCAGCCACATAACTAGTCAGCTGGCAAGTTAGATTAATATATACATATATATATATATGTCTGTATGTGCACATATACATGCAAATATAAATATACTCTAACACTATATATATATATATATATATATATATACATGCACACACACATATATATATATATATACACATGCACACACACATATATATAATCTAACTATATATATGTGCATTTATATAATATATATATATATATATATATATATATATATATAAGAGAGAAAAAAAAAGAAAAAAAAGAGAAAAAAAAGAGAAAAAAAGAGAAAAAAAGAGAAAAAAACAGCATATGTACATCATTGGTAGTAGCTGAGTGCTGCAAGGTTTATTTCTAGTATATTGACCCAGCATCCATGCTGGCACCAGTTCACATTGTCTGTGAGTGCTGTGCAGTTTCTTTTTTCTCTTTTGTATCGTGTGGAGTGGCTGACTCCATTACTGCAATGTGCACCCTCGTTGCACACAGGTGATCTAGGGTCTAGATGGTGTCCGCCCACTTAGTAGTGGGGTAGGGTGGACAAGGAGGACTTGGGTGTCAGCGATAGGACTCGTCGGACCTGAAGTCACTTTGTCGCAGTCGACGAGCAAGCAGACATTGGCCAATGTGTGTACTAAGAACTTCAGATTTAAAAAAAATAATAAGAATTTTGAGTTTTTTGAAAAAAACGTAAGTTTTTAAATTTTTTCTCATATATATAGCTTGTCAGCATATGTACATCATTGGTAGTAGCTGAGTGCTGCAAGGTTTTTTTCTGGTATATTGACCCAGCATCCCTGCTGGCACCAGTTCACATTGTCTGTGAGTGCTGTGCAGTTTTTTTTCTCTTTTGTATCGTGTGGAGTGGCTGGCTCCATTACTGCAATGTGCACCCTCGTTGCACACAGGTGATCTAGGGTCTAGATGGTGTCCGCCCACTTAGTAGTGGGGTAGGGTGGACAAGGAGGACTTGGGTGTCAGCGATAGGACTCGTCGGACCTGAAGTCACTTTGTCGCAGTCGACGAGCAAGCAGACATTGGCCAATGTGTGTACTAAGAACTTCAGATTTAAAAATAAATAATAAGAATTTTGAGTTTTTTTTAAAAAAACGTAAGTTTTTAAATTTTTTTCTCATATATATAGCTTGTCAGCATATGTACATCATTGGTAGTAGCTGAGTGCTGCAAGGTTTTTTTCTAGTATATATATATATATATATATATATATATATATATATGCACATATAAACTATGCCTAATCATAGTGAATATATATATGTGTGTGTAATCCATATATACATGTGGATTACACACACATATATATGTGCAGTTTTGGGAGGGGGCCGCCGATACTCACCTTCCGAAGACGCCGATCGTTGCCTAGCGACGCCGGCACTCCCGCCGGCTTCTCCTGCCGCACTGCGCATGCGCGGACCGGAAATGACGGCGTCATGAAGAGCGGGGCGGGATGATTCCAATGGGCGCCCCCGCTCTTCAAATCGATAATGCCGCCCATTAGGGCGTTAGGAAGGGTGCGAGGCGGGGGGAGCGCGGCTCTGGGGACACCGCCCTCCTGACAGGAACGCCCCACTGCCACAGATCATGTAAGTTTCTAAAGTGTTTTATTCAACTTATATAAAGCCCTATTAGGACAGGCAGGGATGGTTAGGGAGCTAGTTAGGGTCTGTAGGGGCAGGTAGTGATAGTTTAGGGGCCATAGATTAGGTGACAGGTTCCCTTTAAAAGAAGATGAGTACCTTCACCGACGATGAGCAGTTAAAGAGGTCAGTGAGAGGGAGACCCAGGCTAGGTGACGGGCCTTAAAACACACTGGCCTGAAAGCCATAAGCAAGGCTCGTAATACCCAGGCCACGGGACAACCTGAGAAAAGGAGGGGTTATATCCGCAACTTTAATTTGCACAAAGGGTGAGGCTTTATCAATGATCCTCACATGATAAACGATATCTTTGTGAACCGCAGGAATATAGAAGGACACCTCCCTCTTATTGTAGATTGTAAGCTCTTGCGAGCAGGGTCGTCATTATTTTTTGCTTTTTAATTATTGTGTCCTCCAAAACTGTTTCTTATGACTATTTGTACATAAATCTGATTTGTAAAGCGCTGTGGAATATGTTGGCGCTATATAAATAAAGATGATTAATATTATTCACATACTGCACAGTATCAACTAGAGTATTAAAAAGTCTTCAGATAAAATCTGAGGAATATTGGCCATTTGGAGTTTCTTCTCCAACCCATCCTCGAGGTAGGGTACCAATATCCTTTCACTTGCGCAAGTGATATATTTGAGCTTGGTTTTCTCCTATTCCTAGCTTGTTTATTCTCATAGAGTATATATTGTGCACATATCCTACTCAGAGTTTTCATAAAAGCGTCCCAATTGGCTCAACTCATGGCACTAAGATTGACGCACCCCACGGTATGGTGACTCGGGTATCTGGGCCCTCTGCTGCAGTAGGGATGTCACTGGTGGCCTGCCCAGACCCGTGGCCCTGGTGGTCTGCTTTCAAAGAGGGGAAAATTTGAAAATATATAAAGTTCACGTGACGCCACCTGTGGTTTCTGGTGATTGCACCAGCGCTGCGTGGGGCCTCCAGGGATGATGCACGGGCAGCTAGGTGTTGAAGCTCCCCACAGGTGGAGCTGGACACCTGGGGAGTTTGGTAGTGATGATGTGGGATGGAGCAGGGATTTGGCCAGGCTGTTAGGTAATGGGACAGTCTCTGTGGATGGCAGGGGCAATGGTTGAAGAATTGACACACACACCATGGGTTGTTTCTTTACCATTTACTGATGATTCGGCAGGTAAAAGTCCAGGTACTGTCAGGTGGTCAAGAAGCACTTCTGGATTTCCACAGCGAGTGGGTATAAGGCCTCCTAGTCTCTTTTCCCGTGTGTGAAGCCCCTGCCCCGTGTGAAACTTGGCTGGCCTCCTCTGCTTTCCTATCACCTGTGCAGTAGTTGAGAAACCCTCGATGGACTGGCGCTATTCCTCTTTCCACGGTACCTGGCTCCCTTGTTGGTAGCTGCACAGATGCCCGGGAGACTGAAGTCTCCACGGTAAACTGGTATTCTCAGCTGGGCTAGGTGCTCTCCAGCAGACTCGGACTCCGGCGTCCGGTGTGCCTTCTGGGGTGAACCCAAAGATGGCTCCTCGTTCCCCATTTTTCTCATTCTCCGTTCTCTCCTCGCCTTCAGACCCCACTCTTGGGCCCTGCACGACTACTCTGAAGGCTGTTCAGGGTCACTGGCTCAGGCCTAGCGTGGCACTGACCACCAGAATGTCTTCACTGCTCTTGTAGCATCTGCACACTTTAACTCTGCCCCCAGCACCAGTATTTATAGGGGATCTTGCCTAAGGGCAGCAAATTGAGCTCCCCCTACTGTGCTGGGTTGGAAGGTGTTGTTTGTGTCTGTTTACCCACTGTGGAAATCCATCAATGCTGTAGGTGAGTCTGTGGTTACCTGTGTGAGCAGGGCACCACAAGATCATCTTTTAACTGTTGGAAATTCGACATCCTGAAGTTTAATGTCCGTGTAGCCTCTCTACTATTCATTTTATCAAATATACATGAAAATGTATTATTTTGTGATCACTATTACCCAAGTGATACCCAAACCATATATTTCATGTGCGGTGTGGCCTGTTGGTTAATATTAGGTCTAGCAGTGCCCCCTTCTTGTTGGGTCCTGAACCAGTTGTAAAAGGTACCATAATTACAGGAGAAACACAAAAGGGAAGAGGATATAATAATTTTCTAAATACCCAAAAAACCACCAGAACTATACAATGGATAAACTAAATGTTAATATCTACTTACTTAGTCCCCATGTCCCATCCATCATCCACTTCCGTCCAGACGCCCTCCTAGCATGGGCTGGCGGCAGCCATATTTGCAAACTCAAGTTATGGGTGTGCAAGTATGGTGCCCACTGGTGGCACTGGCACATTGTGCAGTACTGCCAGCGGTGCTGCAGCCACCCGCAACTACCGACACCCACAACCACAGACACCCAAAACTGCCGCACATCACCACCCACAGCCGTAGCTACATATCACTGGCACACAAACTGCTGCCTGAGTAAATGCACATAAGATAGATATTGGCGTGCACATGGAACTATTTCACAGGCGCATGTGCAACTTGAGAGGATGAGTTCAGAATCCCACCAGACTAATAGCAAAAAATTATCAAATGCACACCCCTTTTAGAACGGAAGAAAGGTAGTTTCTTTGTTGGTGTAGATACAAAGGCAACTTTTAAACAATGCGTTTTGACCATTGATCTGGCCTTGCTCACGTGTGTTGCGCTTTGTAGGTATTTCACTTTCTAGATAGGGGTTATTATCCCTTTGGCCACACCACTCTCCACGAGCTGTTGCCTTGTGTCACACAAGGCAACAGCTCAGGAGAATGGTCCGGACAGATGAAATAACACATAACCCGCACTGAAGGAAGGGCACTCAATGTACAGTACCCTCCACAAGTAACCCCTTTTGTCAAAAAACAAAGAGTTAAAGTCCAAAGAAATGACAATCATTATCTAGAAAGTGAAATACCTACAGAGCGCATCTAATGTGAGAAAGGCCAGATCATTGGTCGAAACGCGTTGTTTAAAAGTTGCCTTTGTATTTACTCCAATAAAGAAACAGCCTTTTTTGCATTTTAAAAGGAGTGTGCATTTGATAATTTTTTGCTATGAAAAAATGCACATGCACACTTATTGACGTGGCCCTCCTGTTTGGACACTCAGGTGGCCTGCATAACTATGCATGCATGTACTGGGCATGTACATGCGCACTTACTCAGGCCGCTGCCATCTTTGGACACTTGGGTATATAAAAAAGGCAGCAGTGTGACGCACATGGGGCAGAGAAAGTGTACAGGAGGGCAGAGAGAGTGCATGGGACAGAGAGAGCACACAGGGGGCAGTAAGAGCGCATGGGGCAGAAAGAGAACACAGGGGCAGAGACAGTGCACTGGGGGGCTTAGAGAGTGAACATGGGGCCAGAGAGTGTACATAGGGGGCATGGAGAGTGCTCTGGGGGCCAAAGACAGCACACAGAGTGCCAAGAGACATTGCACAAGGAGGCAGAGAGTGCACAGCAGGGCAGAGAAAATGCACAGGGGGCAGAGAGAGCTCACAGGGGACAGTGAAAGAATTGTGCTGTTCTGGCTGTTACTTCCGGCATCTGGATGTCCTACTTTCACGGGCCTCTGCCATATTTGCGGAGCCAAGTAATGGATGTGCAAATAGGGAGCCCACTGGTGGTAGTGGCACAGTACCACTAACAGTGCTGCAGTCACCCACAACAGACTGCCGACACCTAAAACTTAAGCCGCCATCCCCTGCAGTCATTGCCACTGACATATCATTGCCTGAATAAGTGCACATGGGTGTACCCAGTGTGCATCTACAGTTACTCGGGCGGCAGTCATCTTTGGACACCTGGTTATACAAAGACAGCGGCAGCCTGAGTAAGTGCACATGTGCACACCACACACCACATCTTTGAACACTACAGGGGGGAGAGAACCCAGTGAGGGAGAGAAAGCCCAAGGGGGTGAGTCCACAGGGGGCAGAGAGAGCACACAGGGGGTGGGGTAAGTGCACAGTGGGGTAGAGACAGTGCACAAGAGACAGAGAGATCACACAGAGGAAGAGAGAGTGTACATGGGGAGGTGCGAGCACACAGGGGAGGGGCAAGCGCACAAGGGGGAGAGAGAGCATACACAGAGGGGAGACATCTCAAAGGAAAGAGCACATGAGGGGAGAAGAAAGCATAAGGGCAAGAGAGACAACACACAGGGGGAGAGCGCACAGATGGCAGTCACAGCTAAAAAGAGAGAGAACAATTGGGAGAGAAACCACATACAGGAAGAGAGCACAGTAGGGGAAGACAGCTCAAAAGAATGAGCATATAAGGGGAGAAGCCAGCATAGGGGGAGAAGACAGCACACAGTTTGGAGAGCACATGGGGAAGAGTGCATCGGGGGAGAGAGACAGCGAACAGGGGAAGAAAGGTCAAAGGAGAGATCACAAAGGGGAAAAGATGTCACATGGGGAGAGAGACAGCACACAGGGGGAGAGAGCAGATAGTGGGGAGAGCGCACAGGGGAAACAGTCACCACCCCCAGCCTAAACCGTGCCTAATGGAGAAGGTCCGTAGCCCACACTCCTCTCCCAGCCTTCTGAATGCTGTAATCACTACTGATCACAGCATTTACAGCATTTAGTGGGTTAAACAACCTGGGGTGGTACAGGCCCCATTCTTGGCTGTGAAAGTCGGGACCCTGCCATCACATAACCCAAAGTCCCAGTGACAATTGTGTGTGCAAAGCTCCTGTGACTACACGATTATCGTGATGTATCTATACATCATGGGTCCAGAACCTCTTCGAAATCATTATGTATAGGTACATGATAGGTTGTAAGGGGTGTAGGACAAAGAAACAAAGAGACCACACAATGAGAAGTACCTGGTGGTCTAGTGGGGACCTTAATAGATGTGTGGGGGGCTTAGCTGCTGACCTTGTGTGGTTGTGCACTCCTGCTCAACTTCGGTGTATTGCCTGAGAGAGACGCTGCTCCGGGACCGCCCATCGGCTTGCTTCCTGGTCTAGGTCACGTGGATGGTTTCCGATCACGTGATTGCCGTGTCACTCTGACATCACGGCAGGTCCTTCACTAATGAAGTTGAAATTACACGAGCCGGACGCTCCAGCCACAAACCCCAGGGAGGTATTATAATAAATAGTAGATGATGATTGTGGTCAGAATTGCGGGCGCTCAGGCACATGTGACAGGGGACAGAAGGATTGTATAACAAACCTCTTAATTGACACACCAATTTGGAGCGCCCGTAATTCTGACGACAATCATCTTCTATTTGAAAGGGGTGTAGGAGGCATTATTTTTTCTTTATTTAATTTTGACTTAAATACAAGTATGTTTACAGGAAATAATGTTTCCTAACATTTTTGACCTGTAATATCTATTTTATCTTATAAAATTATAGTCTATAAAAGTGGAGTAATACTTTGACAACATTGTTCTTAGCAGTGACTTGGGATTCAGAGATGCATCCAGACATCTTCCCTATGCTGTTCCCGGAAAAATGCTTGAGTTTTCCATTGACTTTATTATACTCATTACTCAAATCAAGCCCATCCGAGTGTCCAACCTGCTTGATTTGAGTATCGAACATTGGAGCATTTTAAGTACTTGCTCATCACTAATAATAATCATTTGAAAAATTCATAGTTACCAGTCAAATAATACTATAGATCCCCAGATAACAAATTAATTTAGGATCGGAATGTTGACAGTGGCTAGTTTTTGAGATCTGCACATCTCCTCCATTTGGTTCAGAGACACAGAAGACACAATTATAACCTCAGTGAGAAACCTCGGTTTGAGATGGACCGAAACTATGAGCTTTGACTTTAATGCTTTTTAGTACCAGGTTTAATTGTTGCCATAAAATAAGACCTATTGAGGAATTAAGCCTATATAGTTTGCTTACAGTAAAGTCTCTTGGCTAACTTGTTTAATGCTTTCCACCTTCTAGGAAGGGTCATTCCTTGAAGGCCTACTTGAATGACAACAATTCATGATTATTGATAACATACATTTTCTCACAGATTAAAACTTTTGAGGAAAGAAGATACATAGAATGAGTTGAGTGAGAGAAGCTATACTTTGTGACAACACAGCACCAATTTTAACTTCTGAGGCTATAACTGGACACTCTAGGTTGCAGATTGTAGGCTTGTCAGAAGAGGTGGATTTTCTGGTTCCTTTTGAAGGTTTCCATGGTGGGCGACAGTCTGATGTGTTGCAGTAGAGAGTTCCAGAGTATGGGGGAAGCACGGGAGAAATCTTGTATGTGGTTGTGGGAAGAAGAAATAAGAGGGAAGTAGAGAAAGAGATTTTGAGATGATCGAAGGCTGCGTGTAGGTAAGTACCAGGAGACCATGTAACAGCTATATGGAGGAGATAGGTTGTGGATGGCTTTGTATGTCATAGTTAGGGTTTTGAACTTTAGCCTCTGGACAATAGGAAGCAAGTGAAGGGATTGGCAGAGTGGAGAGGCTGGGGAATAGCGAGGAGATAGGTTGATTAGTTGGGCAGCAGAGTTTAGGATCTGGGAGACCAGAGAGTAGGAGGTTGCAATAGTCGAGATGGGAGATCATACTGGACAAATACACTGATCAGAAGGGAAACTCAGAGAAGAAATATGAAAAGAGCCTAATATTAAGAAGTCACCTCCGAAATGCGTGCCCTATGTGTTGTTTTAACCATGGGAACATGGATTGAAAATAAAGAACACTTTTAAGGATGTCCGGTGATGGCCATCTTTGAACATTTTCTCAGAGAAGAAATAGTCTGTCTCAGGTTTCAAGTTAATTCCCCCCAGCATCTTTCACAGTTACCATAAATCATTGAATGGTTTATTTTGAAAAAAATAAAAGAAATTTGCTATAGTAATTAGCGAAATCAAGAAAGTGCTGCAAAGCTTTCACAGATTTGGACTGAACCCAAACCTCAATAGCTTGGAAGTTAGAGGGATTTGTTCTGAAACATTTACCCAGAAAATGTATCTCTTGAACCAGTACGACACATATTCAAAGTTTAGCAAATAAAGAATGGACTTTATAGAACATTGCATACATGTTCAATATGGGACTCTTGCTCCGGTGGAAAAAAAAAAAATGCCATCGAGATAGACAACCAATGTCTCAGAATTTGTCATTGGAAAATGTAAAACAAAATCCAAGCCTAAAAGACATGGCAAGATAATTATTGTGAGTCTCTGGTTTATTTAATGTAGTCTTCCACTAACCGCCTTCCCTAATACGGATCATATTCTGGGAAAAAGTTAGGTAAATCATCAGGCTCCCAACAGCTGTTTATGGAGGCATGAGATGAGTGGCAGGAAATACCAATTATATGCAATAATTTTGTTATATTCAAATTAGTCAATACATTGTCTTAGACCTCTATTTTTATTATTAACATGGGGAACCTTCCTCTATTTAGTGACGTGAATGATCTGGTGAAATGTTTTTGCTGACTGTTACATAATCTTTCCTATCTATATAAAGACACTGGAAAGAAAATAAAGGCGCACAATAGGGTTTATATGTATAAAATATGAATGAAACAGTGTAAGTTTCGCTCACCCAAGAGGGTTGTGAACAGTCACAAACACTAGACAAGCATATGAGATCAACAAAGTTTGCAGCAGTCCCCAGCAGAAACTATACAAGAGCAAGAGGAGAAAATGAGTAAAAACTATCGTGCATATATTGAAATAATTATAAAATTATTATTAAAAAAGGTGTGATCTTTATTTCTATGCATTTTGTTCATTTGTGAATTTTTTTCCTTAAGAAGGGGGTACATCCGAAAATGCATGGAAATAAAAATCACACTTTTTTAAATAATAATTTGATAATTATTTAAATTTATGTAGCGATGTTTTATACTCCTTTTCTACTCTTGCTCCTTGGACGTAATCTTTCCTGGCCTCATGTTCCAGCCCCATAAATTTATATATTTCACCCTTGAGGAGAAAATTAAGTACAAGATGAATGAAGTACTCAATCTCTGTGTAGGGGTTAAACTACTCCTTTAGTAACCATTATTATTGTTCTTATTTAGAATTAACCCTTCCTTTTCAGTGGTTGTCTTCAAATTTAAAAATGTTAGGTTAATGAGACAATTTCTTTAAATGTGTCCTCTTTCCATTTTACGTTCTTAGCTTTGTCATAAACAAAGCTATTACGATAAAAGTAACTTAAGCAATAACACTTGCATAGAGAGAATTTAGCTAATTGTTCTTCTGTATCTGGGCCAAACATTTAAAGAAATCATCTTGGCAGCACAGATGTATCACATTTGTGCATTTATATCTTCTCCAGCAGTTTCAAATGTGAGCAATCTAGTGGTTTCCATAGACATTTTATCTCAATTTCTTTACCTAGTGTAGTTAAAACATCAATATTTACAACCAACACTTTCTCAAGAAAATCTGGTCAATTCAATAGTTTACCATAGGATGATGTAGAGTCATTGTTGAAGTAATTTTTGTTAGGCTGGTTTCACACCACGGTTGTGGTGTATCAGGTTTTCTCCTGTGTTTTACAGGAAACTCCGAACAGAACCTGATAGCCCCGGATAGAACAGAACCGGAGGGCAAATATGCCCTCCGGTCCTGTTTTCTGCTGGAATCGGCAGGTCACAGGGTTCAGGAGCTGTCCCTGCTGAAATTTCAGGATTGCAGGGAGCTAGCCGCAGTCCTGAAATCTCAGCAGGGGACAGCTCCAGGTGCTGAAGTTCAGAGCAGCCGCCGTCCAGGAACCTGACAGACTCCGTTGGGTCTGGCACGATCCGGTGCCCCACAGACTCCCATGGTAGGGTGCGCCGAATTGCACAAGATCCGGCAGAATCCTACAGGATCCAGTTTGGTTTAATTTTTTGCCCTGGACACAAAAATGCTGCAAGCTCCAATTTTGTGTCCGAGGCAAGAATGACTGCAGCCTGATGCTGCTAGAGAGGGACAAAACCAGATGGTAAATCACTGCCATCCCGCCCTATCCGGCTACATTGTGTCAAAATAGGGTCCGGAGCTGTCACACCGGACAGCCCCGGTCCTGATCTCACCGTGGTGTGAAACTGGCCTTACTTCAGAAGTTTCAGAGATTCTATCAGCGCAGTGGAACCTCAAACGAGTTATGAAGTTAAACTCTCTTTCAATTTCCAATCCTCTAAGGGTGGACACTCTATTCTATCCCACACACAGTTCATTCATAAATGCAGGTGTGTCTAATAGAGTAACAAATAGTAGAATATATAACTGCACAATACGTATTGACACTTCACGCACTCACCCAGCCTAGCCACACACCCTCAAAAGTTTTTTGTCTCAAGAGTGGAATCCATCCCCTATAAACTTTTTGGCAGGTGTGAAGATATTCACTTCGTTGTAACTTTAACAGTAATCAATGGCCAACTCAGAACTAGAAGTACAGTGACCTGTGCATTCATTATTAAAAGTAACTCTCATGTCCACAAGTGTAAAGTACCTGCAGCTTTGGGCCCTAAGGGCTCAGACACATGAGTGAAACTCGTCCGAGTGTACTGTGATGCAAAATCGCATTGCTCTCGGACCAATGTTAACTAATGTCAGAAAGCACATTTCCGAGTCTCATACACTTTTTCCGCATCCGATTCTCGATTACGAGTGAATCGCAACATGTTGCGATTCTATGCGAGTCACGGACGAGACTCACCAATGCAAGTCTATGGGTTTGACAAAAAACACGGATTGCACTCAGACCGGACTCGCACCATCTGAGTCTGATGCGAGTTTTAATTGATACATTACCATTCTGTAGCTCAGACAATTGTACAAAATGTTCCTGTAAATGATTATACAGTAACTAGCTGCTTAGGAAAAAAAACGGATTGCACTCGGAAAGCACTCGCAAGCCACACTGACCAAAAGTCAGATGACACTCGTCCGACTCTTGGATCCGTGAATCGGAGCGTTTTTTCACTCAGACACTGTGTGTCCATACCCTTAATCATCACTTGTGTTTTATTTAAAGTAAGTTTATATCTTTGGTTTTGTGGTACTAGTTGAAGTTTTTGGTGCAACTTTTTTTAATTGGTGAACTCCCTAGGGAAAATTGTTCACAAAGGGAAGATTTTCTTGAAGAGATTAAAATAATAGAACAGCGTCCAATGCAAATAATGGATGATGGAGAGAGCACATATGATTGTTGAGAATAAAAATAGAAATAACTTGCTCTCTCAAACATAAAATAGAAACAAAAATGGAAATATTTATTAAAGTTAAAAGGAATTCTGCATTATGACACTTGGCACTGCAGCCAATGAAGATCGGGGATGTTCCTTCGATTCCCTATATTTCAGTATAAATTCAAAACAATGACACATGCAATAAACCTTTTCCTACACAAATGATTGCAAATTCGATTCTACTATTAACAATTTTTTGTGACAAAATCCTTTTCATCTTTCAAGATCATATATTTCTGGTTTTTCTCCCCCTACATTTATATAGAAAGAGATGGTTTCAAACATGGGTAATATAATAATACATGTTTGGCTTGTGTATGTTGTATACTGGAATATAGCAGTGGTCAGTGGACGTTGTTTTAATTAAGTTAAAAGTAAATAAATAAAATATGAATATAAAATAATAAAAAAATGGAATAAAGATAATCAACATATTAATAGAAATGATACATATAAAATATTGTCAATGAGAATAGAAAGCAGCAATAGGGATTACAAGGATTTATATATAGTGTGGGTTACTGAATTGTTCATTTGAAGATCCATTGTTTAAAATAATAAGAGAAAGAGGGTTTTAAACATAGATGAATTAGATGTGTAGTATTATTTTCATTTGGCATATATTGTTATTATTGGAATGTTAATTATAACATACAAACTACTCCTTCAATGTAAATAATTTGTATACTGGTTGTATCATTAATCACATGTGTTTGTGGAATTCATGTTATTAATGTTGTGTGTCTCATTTTAATATATGACTCTGGTTAAGGAATGTGGTTTTCCGAAACGCGTGAGCTGCGTTCTTAGGCGTCAATCAGTATATGGTTTTATGGAAGATTGTGGCACCAGAACTCCTTTGCCTATTTAAACTATTTTAATCCCTTCACCCCTGAGGCTATTTTCACCCTAATGACCAGGCCATCTTTTCAATTATGATCGGTGTCACTTTATGAGGCTACACTGAAATGCTTCAATGGATCCCAGTGAATCCAAGATTGTTTTTTTTTTTTTGCATGAAATATTAGAATTTATGTTAGTAGTAAATTTAGGATGATTTATTTTTGCATTTATTTGTGAAAAAAAAAATCTGAAATTTGGTGAACATTTAGAAAATGTAGTAATTTTCAAACTTTTAATTTTATACCATTAAACCAAGAATATATCACACAAAATATTTATTAAATAACATTTCCCACATGTCTACTTTACATCAACACAATTTTTGAAAAAGGTTTTTGTGAAGGAAAGATTACTACAACAGCCGCTCTCTGGGCACCCTCATATCGTCTGGACATTCAGAGACTTGGCCGAGAATAAGGAAAGGCCGCAGCTGCATGCAAGTGCATTTATTAAGAGTGAGGGGTGATGTATATATATATATATATATTTAGATATATAGATAGATAGATATAGATATCACCAGTCCATTCTGGTGATATATATAAAAACCTTTCAGTCCATCACTGGCAAACAGTTCCCAAGAACATTAGCACAAAATGTTGCCACCAGTACCTTGTTCGATATAAGGCCAGTCCATGATCAGGATTATATCAAGGCCAGAAACCAACACAGCTAATGTCTAATATTAAATGAGCATACGGATGTGGGGATTTTGTGGATCGAGATAAAAGAGCAACCCAAGATTAATTTATGTATTTAATTGCTGTAAGGGCACACTAGAGTAATAACAGTATTTGCAAATATTACAGTCAGCTATGCAAATAAAAGGTAGAAGTACATGACAGCCATATGCAGACAAATGTAATTCCTGCTGTTGGCAGTGTAGAAACAGGGTTTCCTTGTGGTTAATCCCCAACACATAACATGACGTGTCCCCCCTTGGAAAAATACAAAGAGGGTTGGCCATTCTTATTCTGTAAGCTTCTGGCCGCTCTCTTGCCTTTGGGCTGTCCTGTTATTCCATCCCCCTGTGTTGTGATTTGAAATACCCAAAAAGCTACGAGTCAAAACTTTCTACCGAGAGGTCCGAGGAGAATTGGCTCTAAACTATGATTGAAAACCAAATACGGCTTCTGTAGCTGGCTTCTACTCACCATTCTGTGTAACTTCCCAGCTCAGGGCACTAGGACGAATTGAGACAGAGGGGTGTGTGCAGCCGGGTGTCAAGACTTCAGTGATATGATTTGTAAGTGGCTAGTACATGTAGTAAATTCATAATTCGGGATAATATTCCTACATCATCTCATCTGGAGCGTAAGACGGAACTCCAATAGGGAATGCAGATTATCCTCCCCCATTTCCTCTTAGTGTGTAACAATGAGATACCTATTTCTGATCCTAATTGCCTCTTCTCCCTAGAGGAGAGGGTACAGTTCATAATGGGACCACTTTCCGCTCTATAAAGAGAAATTTCACCTGACAGTACTAAGAAAGCCAATTCTTCACCTCCTGTACACACATCCCAGGTTCCGCATCCTGTTCTCTGTAGGAAGCTTTCCTTTCTTAAATTAACTTTTTGCTTCCTATTTGCCAAGTGACTATTTTCATGTGTCACATCGCCATTGGACTCGGTGGCTGGTGTTCCTGCCTCGGCCGCTGGCAGGCGCCAGATTCCTTCATCTGATGGTGCCAGTGATAGGAGGGCCTTGTCCTCATATGGACCTGCTCCTTCTGCCTCTGTCGCTGAACACCGCCGTGTTTCTCCTTTGGGTGATGTTGGTCGCAGAGGAGTGGGCCCTGCAAAGGTGTCTGATAGGCGCAGCCTTCGTTCTTCTGTCAGAAGAGGGGTGGTTTGAGTTAGTCGTGCATCACTATCTGGCCTGGTTCTAGGGGCAGTCCGAATGAGATCATCAGGCTGTGAGCTCTAGCCTATGGGAGGTAACCGTGCCCTTCACATACATTGGAGCCTGTCTTGCAGGCCGCCAGATATAGTTTTTGTTCCCCAGTGATATAGTGCGTGTTTAGTTTTGTCTCTAGAACAGAAGATGGGAAGACGGGTGTATCACGGTCCGCGCTGCTCCAAATGCAAAAACTCACCAAAAAGCCAAAAATCTGTTCTGGATTCACCACTTGGTCAGTGGTCGGTGGAGGTCCTGCAGCAGCCCTTTGATTGCTTCACGCTTACAAACCAGTTGTGGGGATCACAACTGCACCAGGTGAGTGGTTCCTCTATACCACCATTCTTATAGTGTCACTAGTGATAGGGCACTATTGCGCCTCTTGTCCCCCACCCCTTTTATATTTTCTGTAGATTTGTCTCTGACCTTTGCCTGGATTTCTGACTCTGCTACAGCCTGTCAATTTTGTACCTCAGCTGCCCTCTTGGTTTTTGACCTTGGCCTTTGCCTGGATTTTCGACTCTGCTACAGCCTGATGATTTTGTACATTCGCTGCCCTCTCGGTTTTGACTGGGACTCCTGACTTCGTTTTTTGGGTCTTGATTTTTCCCCTGGCGACCTTCCTGCTCTGCTGCTCATAATAGGCAACTACCCCCTGGGCTCCGCTGTAATTCCAGATACCAGTATAGGGGTTAAGGGTCTCGGGGTTTCTCAGGGTGCTGCCTTACCAGCAGCTTAGCCTCACAGCGGATGGTCGTCACAACATGTTGGAGAATGTTAATTAGGTGCAGGGACAGATGTAAGAATACACTGTAGAACTATAATAGGGATTTCTGATTATGGAATATTGGGATTTTGCTTGATTGATAGGTCAGAATATAGCCCTTATTCTTCACATTGTTATTTTTTTTTTAGGAAGTTGGCAGAGTTAAAAGTTTATCAGCAATTTATGATTATTCCAACAAAATTTACAAAACCATTTTTTAGTTACTGTACCTTGTCACATTTGAAGTGACTTTGAGGGGCCTATATGATACAACATTCTTAAAAATGACACCACTCTAAAAACTGCACCCTTCAAGCTACTCAAAACTACATAAAATAAATTTATTAACCCTTATAGTGCAATAAAATGTTATTTTAGCCTCAAATATTGAATTTTCACAAGGGTAACAGGAGAAAGTGCATGATACAATTTATTGTGTAATTTCTTCTGAGTACGCCAATACCTCATATGTAGTAAGGTGATTCCCTGTAGGGTATATATAAAAAAACAAACATGTGGCGCCAGTCTCAGCACATTACTAATGAAACTCTCTGGTCCCTTTTTAATAAAGTTTTATGCAGGAGAAAGAGGATGGAGTCTTTAAAAAATAATACAAGCATTGTGATACGCAAAGCAGATAAAGGGGGTGAGGTGGTGATTCAAAATAGAAAAGCTTATATAGAAGAAGCGCATACAATCCTTTCAGATGCTAAATATTATTTGACATTGCAGAATGAACCAATTCAAATATATATTAAAGAATGTAGGACACTTATTAATGAAGCTTTTATGGAAAATTTAAATAAAAAGGAGAACATTTTTCTGATGATTCCTACACCAGCAAGGGCACTGTTTTACCATCTGCCAAAAACGCATAAAGATTCTGTTAACCTCCCAGGAAGACCAATAATATCTGGAATCGGCTCCCTGACTTCAAATTTATCCCACTATATAGACCTTTTCTTACAGGACCCTGTTAAATCTTTATCGTCATATCTAAAAGATTCCACACAATTAATGATCTCAAAAATATAGAAAAACATTTTTATTTTATTACCATGGATGTTAATGCACTATATTCCAACATAGATCACGATTTATGGATAAAAGCGGTAGATTATTATCTCACAGAGACTGGGTTTACAACTAAACAAAAGAATTGTTTGGGATTTATTTTAAGGCATAATGTTTTCAGTTTTGATGGGTAACTATACTTGCACCGGCTCGGGACCACGATGGGGACTCGGGTCGCCCCAAGTATCGCAGATCCTTTTATGGGGCGATCCAATTCCTCATCAATTTTAACTAAGCTGGAGAAGGCAAAGAATATAGTTTTTTATAGGTGTTTTATAGACAATTTGATAATTATTTGGAATGGTACAAAAGAAGAAGCAATGGAAATGATAAATATGTTGAATAAAAATTATTGGGGCATTTTATTTACCCCAGAAATAACTAATGAAAAAATAGCAGATTTAGATTTGGAAATTAGCCACAAGGGGATGTGTATCATCCCAAAAATGCATTTTAAAAAAGTTGATTCCAACAGATTTTTGGATTTTAGAAGTGCCCATTACAAAAAATGGAAAGAAAACATTCCATACAGTCAGTTTTTTTCGCATTAGGAAAAACTACTGAAGAAAAAGACTATGAAACCCAGACTGACATCTTAAAGAAAGGAAAAAATTGGTTCATGCCGCATATGAATAAAGCAGAGAAAAAAAGTAGGATTGTTTGAGTAAAAAAAGAAGGGGAAAACTGAGGTGATTTGCAAAAAAAACAAATAGAGAAGGAGGCAGGTGGAAATTTAATTTCGTCATGACTTTTATTAGGGGGAATAAAATGATACGCATGATTCTGAAAAAGTACTGGTATATTTTAAAGCGGGATTCGATTTAGGGAGAATGTCTGCCTGAGGAACCAGGTATAACATTCAGAAGGGGGAAAACAATAAAAATTCATATAGCCCCAAGTAGGTTAAGAGATAATAAAAAAAGATTGCAAAAAATGGAAAAAGTAAAGATTATGAGATTGGCGTTTTTAGTTTCAACAAAATTTTATTGTGACAGAAGAAAAGTAGATGCGTACAAACAATTGTTAATCAATGCAATGTGAGAAAAAAAATAGGAAATAAATCAAATAAGACAAATAAAACAAATGAAGCGGCCCCCTCGCAGGGGGTTCAGGTTCACATAGCAAGGCGTTGTTATGTACTTTATAATTTGGTAAGAGAAGAGAGAGTAATACAAGAAAATTTAGATAAAAAAAAAAAAAGAGAAGGAAGTATCTTGAGTAGCGGGGAAGCGGCATTCTCGTAGCAGTTCCACAGGGGTTAGTTTGTTTTTTTTTGGGGGGGGGGTAATTCTATGAGATGGCGTGCAGGTATCTATGGGTTGTTCATTGATCTGGTTATCAAGGTGCTTCACTTTCTTTGTAGAGCTTAGTGTTATTGTGTGTTTTACGTTTATAGTGACATTACTCTGTGAAGGTCGTGGTCTTCGTTTTTGGTTATTCAGGGTTCCCATATAGCCCTGAAGAGGTCCATGGTGTCATTTCTGGTTGCCTCTATTTTCTTGAAGAGCATTATGGAGTCGATACGGCGCTTTACTTGCTCTAGTCATAGCAAATCCGTGTTCCATTGTTTGGCTATGTGGTTTTTGGTGGCCATAGTTATGTAGGTGAGTAGCCGATATGCTTTGTTACTCACATTAGGTGGTTTGTCCCCAAACAGTAGTGCTGGTGGAGTGAATGTGAGTTTGTCATCTAGAGTGAAGTCGATTAACTTTATGACGTCATTCCAAAGGGATTTTACGATGGGGCATGTCCACCATGTGTGGAGTGTGTCCGCTACTGTGTCACAGCCTCTAAAGCATCTGTCAGGCTTGGAGCTGTATATGTTGTGTAGGAAGCTGGGGACACGGTGCGTCCTGTGGAGAAGCTTAAAGGACGTTTCTGTTAGTGATACCTGATGGTTTCCCTTCATGATGCTTTCGTGACATCTGTACCATTTTTCAGGTGTGAGCGTGATTCCCAGGTCTAGTTCCCATTGCTCCATAGCTTTTAGCTTATGACTATCCTTTGGGTGGTTAAGCGTGGTGTATATTTGGGATATTGATCCTATTCCCAGGGGGTCATGCATACATTTGAGTTCAAATGTATGAAGTGGTATATTTGCTCTAGTCTGAATGTTTCTGTGGGTGGGATTTTATATCTTGTAAAAGGTGCGTGCTTGAGGATAAGCGTTGAGTCGTTAAGGAGATGTTGTATTCTGCGTACATTGTTTTGTTCCCACCATGTGTGGTTTTTGGAGGAGACCCCGGGTTGAAACATTGGGTTGTTAAATAGCTCCAATAGTGGTGACGGGTGGGATTGGAGGGAGTATTGGAATCTTATGGATCTCCATAGTTGTAGGGTATGGAGGGTGTATGGTGAGTACGTGTTTAAGTTTTTTGGTAGAGTCCCCGTGGCCCAGAGGGGACCTCTCAGGGTATATGGGGCTAGTTGTGAGTTCTCTATGCGGATCCATAGGGGAGTGTTCTGCTCTGCCTGTATTGCTGCTATTTGTGCCATTTGCGCTGCCCTGTAGTAGTGTATGAAGTTTGGCAGCGATACACTTCCTTTTGCTTTGTATTTATGTGAAATTCTGCATGCATATGCGTGGTCTCTTATGATTCCATATGAATCGGTTGATTTGGCAGTGGATCGTTTTGAATATGGACTTTGGTATTGGTATTGGTAGTGAGCGGAAGAGATATAGTTTTTATGTGATGGTAGGTTGGTTCCGAGATAGGGAATGTAGTGTTCTTTGTGTGTAAACTGAAAGTTGGATAGAATTCGGTTTCGGTCATTGGCTGGGGTGTTAATAAGCATTATTTCTGATTTATCCACGTTTAATTTCAGTCCTGAAATCTCCTCGAATTGTTTGAGGATGGCTATCAAGTTTGGAAGCGATATGTGAGGGTTCGTTAGGGTCAGAAATAGGTCGTCTGCGAAGAGGCTTACTTTATAGGTGCGTTTCCCTATTTTTGGGCCTGTGATATCTGGATGGGATCGTATATTTTCGGCTAGGGGTTCCATGATCATAGCGAATAATGCCGGTGATAAGGGGCATCCCTGCCTCTTGCCTCTTTTTGTGAGTATTAGCTTCGGGGAGGTGGATGGGAGTTTTAGGTATGCGATCGGGTTGTTGTAGAGGAGTTTAAGGGCGTTTATCAATGGTTGAGGTAGCCCCAATCTGTTCAGAACTTGGAATAGGTATGGCCATGCAACTGAGTCAAAGGCTTTTTCTATGTCTAAAGCCAGGACAGTTAGGGGTGTGTTGGATTTGTTGGCATTGTGTATTATATTGAGGTTCCTACGTATGTTGTGTGGTGCTTGTCTCAAAGGTATGAAACCCACTTGGTCTTTGTGTATAAGGTTAGGGAGGCAGGTATTTATTCTGTTGGTTAGTATGGCCGTGAAGATTTTAAGGTCTATATTTAATAGGGAGATGGGCCTGTAGTTCTTGATGAGTAGTGGGTCTTTTTTTGGTTTTGGGATGACAGCAATATGTGCAGTGTAAAATTCTTGGGGCATGGTTTGTCCTGAGAGTAAGTTGTTGCAATATGCGCGTATGTGGTTCATTAGTGTGTCCAGGAATTTTTTGTAGTATAACGCGGTCAGTCCATCCGGGCCTGGTGCTTTACCTGCTTTTAGTTGTTTGATGGTGGTCAGTATCTCTTCTGTTCTTGGTGAGTGTAGTGTTGCCGCGTAGCTCGGGGTTAGGGATGGTAGTGGTATAGTGGCTAGGAATTCGTCAATCATGGGTTTGGTGGAGTGTGGGTTGTCATTATATTAATTCTGGTAGAATTTGTGGAATGCGGCGTAGATTTTATTTGGGTTGTGGGTGGTATGTGATTGTTCATTTTTAATTGAGAAAATCGTGTTTAGGCGTTCTTTGTCTCTGAGTTTGCGTGCAAGCATTCTGTCCATCTTATTGGAGTATTTATAAAACGTCGCTTGTGTCCATCTAATGTCTCTTTCAGTGCGGGTTGTCAGTATTGTGTTGAGTTGTAGTTTTGTGTCGAGTATTTTCTTGGTAAGATATTTGGAGGGGTGGGATTGGTTGGCAAATTCCAGTTTACTGAGCTTGTCTTCAAGGTCCGCCTGTGTCTCTAGTCTGTCTTTCTTTTTTTTGGAGGCCAGTCGTATAAATACGCCTGTCATGTATTTTTTGTGGGCCATCCAAATGTTGCCTTCTGAGACTTCTGATGATTTGTTTGTGGCAAAGTAACTTTTGAGTTCTTGTTCTATCTGCGTTCTAGTGTGGGGGTTTGTCAGTAGGGATTCATTTAGTTGCCATCTATAAAGAGATGATGTCTCAGTATCAGTTTTAAATACTGATAGTACGCAGTCGTGGTCTGACCAGGAGGACAGGATGTGTCTAGAATAGAGAAGGGAGGTTAGGTTGCCGGAGTTCGTTAGTATCCAGTCTATTCTGGAGTTTGAGTGGTGGGCCTTGGAGAAGTAGGTGTAGCCTCTCGAGTGCGTGTGGGTTTCTCTCCATGTAACATAGTAACATAGTAACATAGTTTTTAAGGTTGAAGGAAGACTTTAAGTCCATCTAGTTCAACCCATAGCCTAACATGTTGATCCAGAGGAAGGCAAAAAAAACCCATGTGGCAACACTAAGCTCCACATTGGGGGAAAAAATTCCTTCCTGACTCCAGATACGGCAATCAGACTAATTCCCTGGATCAACGCCCTATCAAAGAATCTAGTATATATAACTGGTAATATTATAGTTTTCAAGAAAGGCATCCAGGCCCTTCTTAAATGTTAGTAGTGAGTCACTCATTACAACAGCATGTGGCAGAGAGTTCCATAGTCTCACTGCTCTTACAGTAAAGAATCGCCGTCTGTGATTATGATTAAACCTTCTTTCCTCCAGACGTAGAGGATGCCCCCTTGTCCCCGTCTCAGGCCTAAGAGTAAAGAGATCATTAGAAAGGTCTCTGTACTGCCCCCTCATAATATTTATACATTATTATAAGATCACCCCTAAGCCTTCGTTTTTCCAAGCTAAATAACCCCAAGTTTAATAACCTGTCTTGGTATTGCAGACCCCTTACTCTCCAAATGACTTTTGTCGCTCTTCTCTGGACCCGCTCTAGTTCAGCTATGTCTTTCTTATACACCGGAGACCAGAATTGTACACAGTATTCTAAGTGTGGTCGCACTAGTGACTTGTATAGAGGTAAAATTATGTTCTCCTCATGAGCATCTATGCCTCTTTTAATGCATCCCATTATTTTATTTGCCTTTGCAGCAGCTGCCTGACACTGGCCACTAAATGTGAGTTTATCATCTATCCATACACCCAGGTCTTTTTCAGTGACAGTTTTGCCCAGTGTTTTACAATTAAGCACATAATTATACCTTTTGTTTCCTCTGCCCAAGTGCATGACTTTACATTTATCCCCATTAAAGCGCATTTGCCATTTAGCCGCCCAAGCTTCTAGTTTACATAAATCCTCCTGTAATATAGAATTGTCCTCCTCTGTATTGATTACCCTGCAGAGTTTAGTGTCATCTGCAAATATTGAGATTCCACTCTGTATGCCCCCTACTAGGTCATTAATAAATATATTAAATAGAAGCGGGCCCAACACTGACCCCTGTGGTACCCCACTGTTAACTGTGACCCATTCTGAGTGTGTTCCATTAATAACCACCCTTTGTTTCCTATCACTAAGCCAGTTCTCAACCCACTTACACATATTTTCCCCTATCCCCATTGCCCTCATTTTATGTATCAACCTTTTGTGTGGCACCGTATCAAAAGCTTTTGAAAAATCCATATACACCACATCCACTGCATTTCCTTGGTCCAGTCCAGAACTTACTTCTTCATAGAAGCTTATTAGATTAGTTTGACAGGAACGGTCCCTCGTAAAACCATGTTGATAATGGGTCATGAGGTTATTTTTGTTCAGATACTCCAGTATAGCATCTCTTAGAAAACCCTCTAGGATTTTACCCACCGTAGAGGTTAAGCTTACTGGCCTATAATTTCCAAGATCAGTTTTTGTCCCCTTTTTGAATATTGGCACCACATTTGCTATACGCCAGTCCTGTGGTACAAACCCTGTTATTATGGAATCTTTAAATATTAAAAATAATGGTCTATCTATGACAGTACTTAATTCCTGCAGCACTCTGGGGTGTATCCCATCCGGGCCCGGGGATTTGTCAATTTTAGTGATTTTTAGACGATGCCGTACTTCCTCTTGGGTTAAGCAGGTGACATTTAATTGAGACTTTTTGTTATCACTGATCATATTGTCTGTCATGGGATTTTCTTGTGTAAATACTGTTGAAAAAAAGTAATTTAGCATATTGGCTTTTTCCTCATCCTCATCCACCATTTCACCCAGACTATTTTTAAAGGGGCCAACACCATCATTTTTTAGTTTCTTACTATTTATGTAGTTAAAAAATATTTTGGGATTCTTTTTACTTTCTCTGGCAATGAGTCTCTCTGTCTCAATCTTTGCTGCCTTGATTTGCTTTTTACAAATGTTATTTAATTTTCTGTATTTATTTAATGCCTCATCACTACCTACTTGCTTTAATTCCCTAAATGCTTTCTTTTTGTCACATATTGCACTTCTTACCGCTTTATTTAGCCATAGTGGTTTCCTCCTATTTCTAGCATGCTTATTCCCATAGGGTATATATTGTGCACATGTCCTATTCAGGATGCGAATAAACATCTCCCATTTGTGTTGTGTACTTTTATGTCTCAGGACATCGTCCCAGTTTATTGCACTAAGATCATCTCTCAACCGTTGGAAATTTGCCTTCCTGAAGTTTAGTGTCCTTGTGGCCCCTTTACTACACGTCTTAGTAAAGGATACTTGAAAGCTTATTAAGTTATGATCACTATTACCCAAGTGACCTCCAACCCGTATATTTGATATGCGGTCCGGCCTGTTGGTTAATATTAGGTCCAGCAGTGCCCCCCTTCTTGTTGGGTCCTGAACCAGTTGTGAAAGGTAATTGTCTCTCATAGTTTTCAAAAACTTATTACCTTTGCTGGAACTGCAGGTTTCTGATCCCCAATGTATTTCAGGGTAGTTGAAGTCCCCCATAATAATGACTTCTCCCTGAGTCGCTGCTTCATCTATTTGCTTTATGAGGATATTCTCCTCAACTTCCATTATTGTTGGGGACTTATAACAAACCCCTATCAGTAATTTATTATTTTTTCCCCCTCCCCTTATCTCCACCCACAGGGACTCTACATTTCCATTAGATTCACCTATATTATCACGCAGGATGGGTTTTAAGGATGATTTTACGTATAAACATACACCTCCTCCTCGCCTATTTGTACGGTCATTTCTAAACAGACAATAGCCCTGTAAATTAACAGCCCAGTCATGGCTCTCGTCCAGCCAAGTCTCCGAAATCCCCACCATGTCATAATTATTTTCCAATAAAATCAATTCTAATTCCTCCATTTTGTTGGTGAGGCTTCTGGCATTAGTGAACATGCACTGTATGCATCTCTCTTTACCTCTCTTCCTTCCTACTAGTTTGACTGTTCTAACCCCACCCCCCATGCCACCCCCAATTTTATTACTTGTGCCCAGGTTACTGTTTACACTATCTTCCCCTCCTATACAATGAATACCCTCCCCCCCAATCCCTAGTTTAAACACTCCTCCAACCTTCTAGCCATTTTCTCCCCCAGCACAGCTGCACCCTCCCCATTGAGGTGCAGCCCGTCCCTAGCATAGAACCTGTAGCCAACAGAGAAGTCGGCCCAGTTCTCCAGGAACCCAAACCCCTCCTTCCTACACCAATTCCTGAGCCACTTATTTATCTCCCTAATCTCCCGTTGCCTCTCTGGTGTGGCACGTGGTACAGGCAGTATTTCAGAGAATACTACCTTGGAGGTCCTTGCCTTAAGCTTGCAGCCTAATTCCCTGAAATCATCTTTAAGGACCTTCCACCTACCTCTAACTTTGTCATTTGTGCCAATGTGCACCATGACTGCTGGCTCCTCACCAGCCCCTCCCAGTAATCTGTCAACCCGATCAGCGATGTGCCGGACTCGAGCACCAGGTAGGCAGCACACTGTTCGACGATCCCTGTCTTTGTGACAGATTGCCCTATCTATTCCCCTAATAATTGAGTCCCCCACTACCAGCACCTGTCTGGCCTGCCCTACTCTCCTGTTTTCCCCCTTACTGGAGCTGACACTCCTCTGGCTTTCAGAGGTCATGCCCTGCTGCAGCAGTGCTATCCCTGAACTCACACCCCCCTCATCTGCCAACATAGCAAATTTATTGGGGTGTGCCAGATCAGGGCTAGCCTCCCTGGCACCCTTCCCTCTACCCCGCCTTCTAACTGTCACCCAGCTAGCTACCTCACGGTCCTGCAGCTCCATACTACCATCCTCCCCCACATCTATCCCATTGAGCAGCTGTTCAGTGAGCAGCAGACTCCTTTCCATATTGTCTATGGATCTCAGCGTTGTCAGTTGTTCATTTAGATCCAGTATCTGGGCTTCCAAATGCACAACGTACTCACATCTCACACAGCAGTATGCACCCTCGGCCGGCTGGTCAAGGAATGCATACATGTGGCAAGATGTACACTGGATGGCATTGCCAATCATGGAGCTCATTTCCTAATGAGGATTGCACCAGACAGAAATGATAAGTAAAAAGAAATGCAAAGTATTAATTAAATACAACCAGCAATTCAATAAATCCTCCCTTCCAAACTCCCTTAATCCAAAGTCACTGAATCACAAGTCACACACTTACTTCTGTCGCACTTGCGCTCTGTCACACGCAGCTCGTCACACTCGCTAGAAACTCAGATATATAGAGGGTTTTTTTTCCCTTAGCAGTAGTGTCTACTAGTTGGTAGATTTAAGTAGGTTTTGTAGAGTTTGTCTCTCAGTGTTAGTGATATCGGATCATTTTTGGGTGGAGCTATCCAATGTGGAGTCTATGGTTATGTTGAAATCTCCTCCTCAGAGTAGGAGGTCATAGGTTGCGTCCCCTATCATCTTCATTGAGATTGGCGTTTTTAGATGCAGTTCCAGGAAATGTGTTACGTGTGGGATCCTAAACCATGGTGCGAAACAGATTGAAAGCAAAAGTACAGGTGAAACAATTGAATTAAAACAGAATCTGACTTGCAATAGCGATTATATTGTTTACTTTATTGATTGTAACTGTGGGCTACAGTACGTGGAACGCACAACACAGACTTTACGTGCTCGTATGAACAGGCACAGAAATAGAGCAAAATATGGGTTTTTAAAACATAGTTTGTCAAGACACTTATTACTTAAGCATGATAGGAATTTTAATACACTGTGTGTAGAATTATTAGGCAAATGAGTATTTTGATCACATGATACTTTTTATACATGTTGTCCTACGCCAAGCTGTATAGGCTTGAGAGCCAACTACCAATTAAGTAAATCAGGTGATGTGTATATCTATAATGGGGGAGAAGATAATGACATCAACACCCTATATGGGGTGTGCTTAATTAGTAGGCAAATGTCTTTCCTCAGGCAAAATGGGTCAGAAGAGAAATTTGATGGGCTCTGAAAAGTCCAAAATAGTGAGATGTCTTGCAGAGGGATGAAGCAGTCTTGAAATTGCCAAACCTTTGAAGCGTGATCACCGAACAATCAAGCGCTTCAAGGCAAATAGCCAACAGGGTTGCAAGAAGCGTGTTTGGCAAAAAAGGAGCAAAATAACTGCCCATGAATTGAGGAAAATCAAGCGTGAAGCTGCCAAGATGCATTTGCCACCAGTTTTGCCATATTTCAGAGCTGCAAAATTACTGGAGTATCAAAAAGCACAAGGTTTGCTATACTCAGGGACATGGCCAAAGTAAGGAAGGCTGAAAAACGACCACCTTTGAACAAGAAACATAAGCTAAAACGTCAAGACTGGGCCAAGAAATATCTTAAGACTGATTTTTCAAAGGTTTTCTGGGCTGATGAAATGAGAGTGACTCTTGATGGGCCAGATGGATGGGCCAGAGGCTGGATCAGTAAAGGTCAGAGATCAGCCTCTGCCCTGTCCTCTCCATCCTCTCCCCTGTCCTCTGCCCTCCAGCCTCTCCCTTGACCTCTGCCCTCCAGCCTCCCCTGTCCTCTGCCCTCCAGCCTCCTCTGTCCTCTGCCCTCCAGCCTCCACTCTCCTCTCCCTGTCCTCTGCCCTCCAGCTTCCGCTCTCCTCTCCCTGTCCTCTGCCCTCCAGCCTCCGCTCTCCTCTCCCTGTCCTCTGCCCTCCAGCCTCCGCTCTCCTCTCCCTGTCCTCTGCCCTCCAGCCTCTTCTCTTCCTGTCCTCTGCCCTCCGCTCTCCTCTTCCTGTCCTCTGCCCTCCAGCCTCCCCTGTCCTCTCCCTGTCCTCTGCTCTCCAGCCTCCGCTCTTCTCTCCCTGTCCTCTGCCCTCCAGCCTCCGCTCTCCTCTCCCTGTCCTCTGCCCTGCAGCCTCCGCTCTCCCTGTCCTCTGCCCTCTGCTCTCCTCTCCCTGTCCTCTGCCCTCCAGCCTCCCCTGTCCTCTGCCCTCCAGCCTCCCCTGTCCTCTGCCCTTCAGCCTCCCCTGTCCTCTGCCCTCCAGCCTCCCCTGTCCTCTGCCTCCAGCCTCCGCTCTCCTCTCCCTGTCCTCTGCCCTTCAGCCTCCGCTCTCCTCTCCCTGTCCTCTGCCCTCCAGCCTCCGCTCTCCTCTCCCTGTCCTCTGCCCTCCAGCCTCCGCTCTCCTCTCCCTGTACTCTGCCCTCCAGCCTCCACTCTCCTCTCCCTGTCCTCTGCCCTCCATCCTCTGCTCTCCTCTCCCTGTCCTCTCCCTCCAGCCTCCGCTCTCCTCTCCCTGTCCTCTGCTCTCCAGCCTCCCCTGTCCTCTGCCCTCCAGCCTCCCCTCTCCTCTGCCCTCCAGCCTCCCCTGCCCTCTGCCCTCCAGGCTCCGCTCTCCTCTCCCTGTCCTCTGCCCTCCAGCCTCCCCTGTCCTCTGCCCTCCAGCCTCCCCTGTCCTCTGCCCTCCAGCTTCCGCTCTCCTCTCCCTGTCCTCTGCCCTCCAGCCTCTGCTCTCCTCTCCCTGTCCTCTGCCGCCAGCCTCCGCTCTCCTCTCCCTGTCCTCTGCCCTTCAGCCTCCGCTCTCCTCTCCCTGTCCTCTGCCCTCCAGCCTCCCCTGTCCTCTCCCTGTCCTCTGCCCTCCAGCCTCCCCTGTCCTCTGCCCTCCAGCCTCCCCTCTCCTCTGCCCTCCAGCCTCCCCTCTCCTCTGCCCTCCAGCCTCCGCTCTCCTCTCCCTGTCCTCTGCCCTCCAGCCTCTGCTCTCCTCTCCCTGTCCTCTGCCCTCCAGCCTCCCCTGTCCTCTGCCCTCCAGCCTCCCCTCTCCTCTGCCCTCCAGCCTCCCCTCTCCTCTGCCCTCCAGCCTCCGCTCTCCTCTCCCTGTCCTCTGCCCTCCAGCCTCTGCTCTCCTCTCCCTGTCCTCTGCCCTCCAGCCTCCCCTGTCCTCTGCCCTCCAGCCTCCCCTCTCCTCTGCCCTCCAGCCTCCCCTCTCCTCTGCCCTCCAGGCTCCGCTCTCCTCTCCCTGTCCTCACCTCTCCAGCCTACGCTCTCCTCTCCCCTCCAGCCTTCACTCTCCTCACCCCTCCTCACCCCTCCAGCCTCCGCTCTCCTCACCCCTCCATATGCAATGTACAGTATGTGTATATATGTGCGTATGTAGGCACTTCCGTCACTTTGTCCGCACTTCCCTCAACTTTGTACACACACATACACACACACACACACTCCGCTATACTTACCACCGGCCATGCGTCCGCTGCCTAGATCCTCAGTTGACATGTCGCCGCCCCCGAACTACTGGATCCAATATAGCATCCAAGATGTCTCGCCAAACTACCCGGACGACATATTGGATCCAGTCATCCGGGGAAGGCGACATGTCGACTCAGGATCCAGGCGGCGAGGAAGACGCAGGGTCAGTGGTAAGTATAGCGGAGTGTGTGTATGTGTGTGTGTATGTGTGTGCTGACCACTCTGCCCACGGCGCTGCGCTGACCACTCTGCCCACGGCGCTGTGCTGACCACTCTGCTCACGGCGCTGCGCTGACCACTCTGCCCACGGTGCTGCGCTGACCACTCTGCCCACGGTGCTGCGCTGACCACTCTGCCCACGCTGCTGCGCTGACCACTCTGCTCACGGCGCTGCGCTGACCACTCTGCCCACGGTGCTGCGCTGTCCACTCTGCCCATGGCGCTGCGCTGACCAATCTCACCGCACTCACTGCTAACCACTGAGCCACCGCACTCACTGCTAACCACTGAGCCACCACACTCACTGCTAACCACTGAGCCACCGCATTCACTGCTAACCACTGAGCCACCGCGCAGTGCTAACCACTGAGCCATCGCGCAGTGCTAACCACTGAGCCACCACGCAGTGCTAACCACTGAGCCACCGCGCAGTGCTAACCACTGAGCCACCGCGCAGTGCTAACCACTGAGCCACCGCGCAGTGCTAACCACTGAGCCACCGCGCAGTGCTAACCACTGAGCCACTGCGCAGTGCTAACCACTGAGCCACCGCGCAGTGCTAACCACTGAGCCACCGCGCAGTGCTAACCACTGAGCCACCATATACTGTGCTACCCACAGAGCCGCCTGTATACACACAATTCATTTCACCGCACTCCCGTAACTATTAGTAAATAAACTATATATGGATTCTAGACTACCCGATTCTTTAGAATCGGGCCGCCATCTAGTATAATAATAAAAATAATCCTCTATAATTCAATTTGCCTAATAATTCTGCACACAGTGTATAATGGTGACACTTCTAGAACAAATACCTGTGGAAACTATCAATAGAAATTCTCTGCTTAATTGTAAAGAGACATATTGGATTTACCGCCTTTAAACATTGCATCCCAATGGTCTCAATGATATTGTTGAAAATATTTTGGTTTGGAGGGAGGTGTTAAGGTCACAAGCAGAAATAATCTGCCTGAAGGAGACACACCTCCTGGAGGCAGATAATAGGAGATTTAGTCATAGTCAGTTTCCAAAAAATTTTTTTTCCAACAGTAAAGTTAAAAAAACAGGGATGTGTATCATGATTAAACATACAGTTTCATTTGAGTTTATAAATAAATATGCAGACCCAGAGGGAAGATTTTTGATCTTGATATGCTCCCTGAATGGAGCTATATATGCATTAGCAACAATATACGCCCCGAACAGAGGTCAAGGTAAATTTATTAGACGTATTTTGCAGAAAATCCAGGGGGTAGAACAAGGGGGTAAAATACTGTGCGGTGACTTTAATTGTCCCATGTCTAATGAATTGGATACATCAAGAAAAGGGAGGGGATTTCGCTGGGAGATGAGATTATTGATGCATGAATTTCATTATCACGATTGTTGGAGATATAGTCATGCATCTGAAAGAGATTATTCTTTCTTCTCTCACCGACATCACACTTACAGTCAAATAAATTTCTTTATGGTGGATGATAAGATTCTTGCAAAGACCATGGATACAAAGATAGGATTGATAACATGGTCAGACCATGCCCCAATTTATCTTAAAATAGCATTGTCTTATCAATCTTCCCCCATATTTAGATGGCGGCTAAACGAGGGTATGCTGTTAACTGAGAAGGTATTATCGAAGGTAACTGCGGAGATGGTTGAATATTTCCAAAAGAATGACAACGGAGAGGTTAACGATGAAATTTTATGGTCAGCCCATAACACTGTGATCAGGGGAATATTGATACAATTAGCATCTGGATTAAAGCGTGAGAAGGACAGGGAGAGAAAGAAATTACTTAGTAGATTACAATCTCTAGAATCCCTTAATAAGAAGGCCGTCACACCTTTAGTTATGGAAGAAATATTCTCGATAAGATTTAAACTACGAGACACGATGTTACGTGAATATGCTTATAATATGCGCAAAGCAAAGGATAAGTGGTACTCTGCTGGGGATAATGGAGGGGCAGTCTTGGCCCGTAGAGTGAAAAAAAGAGAGGTAAAAGGCAAGATTGATCATATATTGAAGCCAGGAGTTCCCCTTATTAGAAATCCTACAGGGATTGCAGAGGAATTTGTTAAATATTATTCAGATTTGTATAATCTCGAGAGGGATTCGGCAACCCCACAACCTACGAAAAAAGGAATAAAAGATTACCTCGACTCCATTAATCTCCCTAAAGTCTCGGAGCAGCAGCTATCCTTTTTGAACACCCCCCTTACAATAGAAGAGATTCTAGTAGTTATCAAACAATTTAAAAAATCGAGTTCGCCGGGGCCGGATGGATTTTCTAACCTGTACTACCGGACTTTTCAGGAAATATTAGCGCCATTTTTACTGAGAACATCTTCGATGTGGTGGGATAATGGCTTAATGTTGAGCTCTAACTTGGAGGCTACTATTATCACGCTCTCTAAACCAGGGAAAGATCCCACTACTCCAAAACATTTTAGGCCCATTGCTATGTTAAATTGTGACGTCAAATTCTTCACTAAAATACTTGCTTCCCGCTTAAACCAAATCATGCCCGTCTTGGTCTCCTCAGACCAGGTGAGGTTTGTAAGGGGAAGAGAGGCAAAAGATGGCATCCGTCGGATGTTAAATTTAGTCCGGGTAGTGGAATTGTCTGGTCTCCCCAGTGCATTCCTGTCATTGGACGCAGAGAAGGCCTTTGACAGGGTGCACTGGGGATATAGCCAAGGTGTGCTTCGAAAGTTTGGATTGAGGGGGCCATTTCTGTCTGCAATTCTGGCTATATACTCCACGCCTACGGCAAGGGTGTGGACAGCAGGGGTCCTGTCAAAACCTTTTAATATTACAAACGGGACACGTCAAGGCTGCCCTCTCTCCCCATTGATCTTTGCTCTATATATGGAGCCTTTGGCGGGAAGGATAAGGATTTCCTCTTTAATTTCAGGGGTGATGGTAGGGCCAGCTGCTCACAAAATTAATCTCTATGCAGACGATGCTGTTATTTCTTGTGTGAATATTGAGCAGTCCCTGTCCGCAATCCTGCTGGAATTGGAGGAATTTAGTAGAATATCATATTATAAATTAAACTCGAATAAATCAGTGATCCTTCCTATAGCTGTACCTTTAGCTTTGCAGGAAAATATAAAGCGTCTTCTCCCTTTCCAGTGCTTGGTTGAAGGAATACCATATTTAGGTATAGTCCTGACAACATCAGATCGGATAATAAGTGTGAATTTCACAAAATTGTACACCAAAATTAAACTATTACTGGAAGGAATGCATCAGTTAGCCTCAGCCTGGATAGCTAGGATTAATAGCTTTAAAATGATGGCCCTCCCAAAAATTTTGTATTATTTTCGATCTCTTCCGTTAGACATACCAAAAAAATGTATTCATAATCTGCAATGTTTAGCTTGTAGATACATATGGGCCCATTAAACCACGTATAGCAAAGACAATACTGTATCTCCCTCTAGAAGCAGGTGGGATGGGCTTCCCTGACTTATCGTCGTATCGTAAAGCTTAGATCCTGGTGGGTCTGCGAGAATGGTGGCAGATGGATGGAGACCAGAAATGGCTACAGATAGAAAAATTTTATACAAGGCGAGGCTCCACGAAATTAGCATTAGAATCAGAAGTAATTCAGGTAAGCGCCTTAGCCCCCCTTTTGCCAACAATGCGGGCGGCAATGAGGTTATGGAGGACTATGGGTCCGTCCCTTCTTAAGATCCCGCGAGCATCAATATCAATTTATGTTATTGAACCTCATATTCCATATTTAAATCTTCAAACTTGTGGAATGCGGGAATCCAAACATTAGGAGATATAGAGGGAAACAGAGGGCTCCTCCCGTTTGACCAATTAGTTAATAAATATAGTGGGGTACGAAGAAATTTTTATCAATACCTACAAATTAGACATTTATTTGATAACATCTTGCATCCAGAACGTTTTGACGCTGGGGAAGGGAGAATGAATAGATGGTTCATGTCCTCGGATCCAAATTTAAGGGGAATTTCAATGTTTTATAAGTCTTTAATAATCCCAGCTGAAAGGTTTAAAGCTCCTTACATGGAGAAATGGGAAATGGAGCTGGGAATGCCAATAGAATTAGAAGCCTGGGGCAATAGTATAAAGGAGATCAAAAGAGTATCTTCATGTATTAATCATATGGAACAACTGAAGAAAACGCAATTGAGATGGTATTTGTGCCCAAACAGAATCGCTAAGTTCAGTCCGCACCATTCACATTTATGTTGGCGAGGCTGCGGACAGGCAGGCTCCCAGAAACATGTTTGGTTTTCTTGCCTGACTCTTGCCGCTCTTTGGCTTATAACGCAGGTGATTTTGGAAATCACGGGAGTTACAGTGTCAATTAATCCTCTTATGGGGATTCTTCACATTGGCATGGAATTAATTCCCAGTCAAGTAAGAGGGATAGTTTTGCATATATTGATTGCAACACGTATTATGCTAGCGACGAAATGGAGAGAAGTTCCCCCCCCAAATATAAAAGAGGTAATAGAAAGAGTTAATTTACATTGCAAATACGAATTAATGCTGGTTCAATGAAACTCCAGAAAAAAAAAGGTAATCTTGACGTGGAAGCCCTGGGTAGAAAGTAAATATTATTTGGCTTAAATAGTATAAGTAACGAAAATTATGATGCTGTTGCGAAGTTGAGATAATTAGTTTCAATTGATTAGGATGTTAAATAAGTTATTTCAGACTCTATATATTATTTCATGGTATTACACCAGGTTGGTGCAATTTTGAGTGGAATTCTGAGTGTATGATCCTCATTCACTTCCCGTGTTTATTTGTTTTGTTTTTTTTCTCTCTATTGTCTGATATTAGTGATTTTGTTGCTTTGTTCTTTGTTAAACTGTGTAACATGTTAAAAAATTGAAAATAAAAATATTTAAAAAATAGAAAACATTTTGTATACATATATAATCCCTTTTAACAAAAAAAAAAAACTTTACAAAAAATGTTTTTATAAAAAACTTTTTAAAACATTTACTTTTTTGTGACCTTTTATGTAATTCAATATTCTTCGGGGATAGTAATTTTAGTGATAAATGTTCTTAGTGGTTTTTAGTATAGTGATTTGCTGTTTGGGGATGTTTGTTTTTACAATTTACCGGATATACTCGCGTATAAGCCGACTTTTTCAGCCCAAAATTTGGGCTGAAAAGTCCCCCCTCGGCTTATACCGAGTATATGTATATACAGCCGCAGCCCCGGAGGTATACAGGCCCCCCCCATCAAGGTCCAGGGCCCCCCCCTTGAGCGGTGTCCTGTAAAGGAATATCATACTTGCCAGTCTCCTGTCGCGCCGTCCGCAGCTGCCGACACGCGATCCCGGGCTTCATTCAGTGAGAGGTGTACTGAGAAGACCTGTGGTGACGTCAGAGGGGGGGCGTTCCCAGCGCTGATTGGCTGTTCGCGGTCATGTGATATGTATCACATGACCGCGAGTGCCCAGGAACGCCCCTCTGACATCACCACAGGTCCTGTCAGAAGAGATCTCACTTGGAACTGGGGATCGCACAGCGGCAGAAGGCGTCGGACAGGTGAAGTATTGATTCTTTTTTATTTTTCAGACCTCAAGGGGGGGGCCCTGGAGCTTGATGGGGGGGGCCTGTATACCTCCGGGGCTGCGGCTGTATACAGCCCTGGGGCTGCGGCTGTATACAGCCCTGGGGCTGCGTCTGTATACAGCCCTGGGGCTGCGGCTGTATACAGCCCTGGGGCTTCTGCTGTATACAGCCTGGGCTTCTGCTGTATACAGCCCTGGGGCTTCTGCTGATACAGCCCTGGGCTTTCTGTATACAGCCCTGGGGCTTCTGCTGTATACAGCCCTGGGGCTTCTGCTGTATACAGCCCTGGGGCTTCTGCTGTATACAGCCCTGGGGCTCTGCTGTATAATCCTGGGCTGCTGCTGTATACAGCACTGGGGCTGCTGTATACTACCTAAGGGCTGCTGTATACTACCACTGGGGCTGCTGTATACACCACTAGGGCTGCTGTATATACCTCTGGGGCTGCATATACCTCTGGGGCTGCATATACCTCTGGGGCTGCATATCCTCTGGGGCTGCATATACCTCTGGGGCTGCATATACCCCTGGGGCTGCATATGGGGCTGCATATACATATGGGGCTGCATATACATATGGGGCTACATATGGGGCTGCATATACCTCTGGGGCTGCATATGGGGCTGCATATACCTCTGGGGCTGCATATGGGGCTGCATATACCTCTGGGGCTGCATATACCTCTGGGGCTGTATATACCTCTGGGCTGCTGTATACTACCACTGGGGCTGCTGCTGTATACTCCACTGGGGAGGCTCCTGTATACCTCACTGCTGGGGGTTGTATACCTGTGCTGGAGTCCACCCTCGGCTTATACGCGAGTCAATAAGTTTTCCCAGTTTTTGGGGGCAAAAGTAGGGGGGTCGGCTTATACACGGGTCGGCTTATACACGAGTATATACGGTAATGAAGCACTATAGCTGAAGTGGACAATGAGAATGAGTGGCCAGGTGTGGTTATACCCACACCCTTATTTGAATACCTAGCAAGCAGTAATTATTTTTTACCTATAAAGCAAACAGTGATATGTTTTTTTATTCAGATACCTGAGGAAGGTGGTTGTCTTTGACAAAACGCGTTGTATCATTTTTTTATATTTTTGTATGTTGTGAGCAATAATTTTTATTTGTAGACAAAAAGTTATTAAAATCATTACCACAGGGTGCGCGGCCAACACGGAGTTGGATTATCTCCTATTAATACCTCATATGTGGTAGAAAAACACTGTTTGGGCAAACGGCAGGGGTTGGAAGCCATTTGACTTTTTCAACGGAAAATTGGCTGGAGTCGTTAGCTGACACCATGTCGCCTTTGGAAGGCCCTTGATGTGTCTAAACAGTGGAAACCCCCCATAAGTAATCCCATTTTGGAAACTAGACCATCCAAGGAATTTATCTAGAAGTGTGGTGAGCAGTTTGAACCCCCAGGGCCTTCACAGAATTTTATAATATTGAGCCCTGAAAATGAAAAAGTAAATTTTTTCATCAAAAATATTTTTAGCCCTTATTTTTTTCATTTTCACAAGGAGAAAATGGACCTTAAAATTGGTTGTGCAACTTCTTCAGAGTACAACAATACAGTACAACAGTACCCCATCTGCCCAGCCCCAGCCACCAGGGGACCATGGACTGCATCCTGCTGAACATTTGCCCCTGGCCAGGTGTCCCGTCACCTTACCATTGGGACCTTGCCCCAGGCGTCGGAGGTATTTGTCTGGCAGAAACCTCCAGCGCAACGTGGACTCGGAGGTCTTTCAAAACCCTGCAAAGCCTGAGCCTGATGATGGGGAAGAAGCTTTTGCACGCAGCCTCTGCGGCTACCTGGGTGAGATACCATGGTCACGGTGGCTGCGTGCAAGGACTGTCATCCAAATTGTCCGGGATGCTTGTCTGCCACCCAATAATCCCCAATCAGTGTTTAACATGCTGGAAGGGTGGCAGAACTCGGCAGAGAATTTACTTGATCGGAGCAACATCCAGCAGCAAGCACCACCATCAGCCCCATCATCCTCTCAGGCCTCTCAGTCTTGGGAGACCTCCAATGTTCTGTTCACTGTGGGCCCCATTTTAGGACTTGGCAAATGTCCCCAATGCCCCTGCAGTCACCCTCATGCCAGCCACCAAAGCTATAAGGCCCTTAGAAGAAGAGCTATACCTGACTCTTCAAGTAGCAAATACCCCGGGTGTGCAGGAAACTGGAGAAGGGTCAGACAGGACCACAAGGTCACAACCTACACTGAGCTGTAGTTCTTCATGTGGATCAGTGTCCCCTTCTGACCATGGGTCATGGTGAAAGACTGGGTTTTCTAATGTTTGTTAGTTTATGTCGCCATGACCATCCAAAAATAATTAGCCCACAAACGTTTTTAGATATATGGTATGAAAATATGCCAATACATTTAACCTTTTGCTAAACAATCTGTGTTTTCATCATATGGGATAGGGAAAACACCAATAAAAAATTGATCTTAACACATTTCATGTTAGGAGACACACAATGCATGCTTTTTGGTTGTGGTTAGGGATGGGCGAGTCTACTCGCTAGGACTCGTTACTCTGCGAGTAGTAAGGGACTCGCAGGACTCAGTACTCTGCGAGTTTCCCAGCGATTACTCGCACAGTAACGAGTCCAATGGAAATCAATGGCAATCCTAGTTTTGTCAGAGACTCTGACAAAACTAGGATTGCCATTGACTTGCATTGGACTCTTTACTGTGCAAGTAATCACAGGGAAACTCGCACAGTAACGAGTCCAGCTGTCTGCTCTGTGCCAGAGCCCGCCTGCTCTCCCTGTGTACAGACATGAATGTCTGTGCACAGAGATGATGTAGCAGAGCTGAGATTGTTCTCAGTCTGCTCACTCCCTGTGCATAGACATCTATATCTATGCACAGGGATGTAGCAGAGAGGACATCGCGTTTTGGACTACGTCGGACGGAAGAGGATTTTTTTAAATAAAGATGGAGTCCCTAATGGCTTTTTTTTTAATTTCTAATAAAAAATTTTCTCTGTGTTGTGTTTTTTTTAAAACAATTTAATAGAAATTCATGGCGGTCATGTGTAATATTGGCGTGACCGCCATAAATTTCGAGCTTAGGGCCAGCTGATAATACAAAGCTGGCCCTAACCTCTTTATTACCCAGTGAGCCACCGCCACCAGGGCCACTGGAAGAGCGGGGTTTAGTGCCAGAGGATGCGCTTCAATGAACGCGCCATCTTCCGGGGCAGCTGCGGGCTGCAATTTGCAGCGGGGGGTGCCCAGAAAGCTTGGGCCTCCCTGCGCTGCGGATTCCAGCCCCCAGCTGCTTAGCTGTACCTGGCTAGACATAAAAATTGCACGGAGCCCCACGCATTTTTTTTTTATTATTTCATGAAATTCATGAAATAATAAAAAAAAAGGGCTCCCTATATTCTTGTGTCCGGCCAGGTACAAATAGGCACCTGGGGGTTGGGGGCAGCCCGTCGCTGCCTGTGGGATCCGGCTGGTTCCAGAAATACGGCGAAGCTCACATCATTTTTTTTCTGAAAAATCAATAAAACAATCCTAAAAAAGGGACTGCATCTTTATTAACCCCTCGCCCATGGTCCAGGGTTAATAAAGATGCAGTCCCTTTTATTTATATTGTTTTATGGATTTGTCAGAAAAAAATTGGGCTTCGCCGTATTTCTGGAACCAGCCGGAGCAGTGACGGAAGTTAGTTTATTCACTGCTTCTGTCAGTGTTGGGAATCTCCGGAAAGAGCAGCAGAGAGACAGGGAGCGAGGCTGCAGCCGGCGCCGGCGGAGGCAGCGGTAAGCAGCCGGCCGGTCCGGTGCACCCCCCACCCTCTCTTCTCAGATCACATCCAAGTGCAATCCGTTTTTTTCTCAGCAGCTATTACTGTAAAATCATTTAGAGGAATATTTTTGACAGTTGTCTGAGCTACAGAATGAAAATGTATCAATTAAAATTCGCATCAGACTCAGATAGTCCGAGTGCGGTCCATCTTTTTTGTCGGACCCATAGACTTGCATTGACGAGTCTTGTCCGTGACTTGCATAGAATCGCAGCATGTTGCGACTGACTCGTCATCCGAGACTTGGACGAGAAAAAAATGTCCGACGCTCGGAAACGTGCTCTCGGATATTGAATTACATTGTTCTGACTGCAATTCGATTTTTACTTTCATTGCAGTCATCCAATTTTCATGCCAGTGTGTCCGAGCCCTAAGAGTGCTGCTCAAACTGATGAGGTGCAGGTGTGGGGCCCTATTTTCAAAGATGATGATCTCCACAGTTTGGCAGTAGGTCAGCAATTGTGTGGGTAAACATTTCTCTGGGGGGCCGCACATCCCTCCATGTGCTATTCAGAGGTACCCTGACTGCTATTAGGTACTAGAATGAGATCTTCAGAACCATTGTGTGACTATATGCAGGTCATTGGGCCCTGGGTCCCTTCTGATGCATGGCATGTGGTTGAAGTGTGTCGGCAGTTCCTAAAATAGGAAGGCGTTGATGCTATGGCCTGGCCTGCCCGTTTCGAAAATCTGAATACAATCGATCACATCTAGGACATCATGTCTCGTTCAATACACCAATGCCACATTGCACCACAGAGTGTCCAGGAGTTGACATACTTTAATTCAGGTCAAGGAGATAAACCCTCCAGAAAACATCCTCTGCCTCATCAGGAGCATGCCCAGCCATTGTAGGGAGGTCATACAGGAATATGGAGGCCACACACACTACTGAGCCTCATTACCTTGTGTTGAGGTGTGGCGCCCCTGCGGTTTGGCTGCCACAAATGGTATTTATTTACAATCAATTGTAATGCCATGTCTGAAGAGACTTGGATCTCCCTATGCTAGGAACTCAATGCATGCACACAGTCTGATCCCTGATCAAGAAGGTGAGCAGTAGGAACTGTTTTCTGGTTCAGCTCAGCTTCCAGCCAGGGGGAGGAGTTAGCTGCAGACAGGAAGAAAGACAAGAAGGAGAAGGTCTGGCGTAATGGACCTGGAAGCAGCTTGCTCTTGAAACCATGCAGCAAGCAGGGATCCTGTTCCTAGGCTGCCCAGGGATTTCAGAACCTGAGGGCAAAAGCTGGACATTGGTGAATTCTAGATTCACTGGTCATTTGTATGGGACTTCTGAGGCACAGTGATACAGAGGGACAAAGAGCTGTAAGAAGACACAGCTGCTTACAATGATGCATTACCTGCCTGGCTGGAAGTGATCCACAGAGAGGGACAGAAACAGGTAGCAAAGGGCAGCTCATATGCACCTTAAAACCTAACAACCTACAGAAGACAGCAGGTAGGCTTTATGTCTCACTCAGCAGAGTGGACTGCAACTCCCATCAGACTGGCTGGACTGGATACCTGGTGAAGCATATATTCTGGACTAGTGTCAGCCAGTGGTGCCTTCCCTCACCTTTATTGGAGTCCTCTCGATTTGAATATCCTTGTTAAAACTTGTGTGGCTTATTGCCTCTTTCAGTTTGCAGTTTGGTCTGATATAATAATATAATGCCTAATTTACGTATTGTAACAGATTGGCCCTATACTCGCTCCACATCTTGGGCCTTCCCTCCCTCCCTTTCTATCACCACCCCGATTGAAAATCCATCGCTTTGCTGGGCTCAGGTCGGGAGAGGGCTGGAGATGGTAGGGACCCACTGAGTTTTAATTTTTTTTCTCAAATTATAGCTGTGTTCTGGGACATGTTGCCCTGTGGTTTTCTGCATTCTCTAAGAAGACTTTGTCATTCTTAGTCTCCCAATTGTCACAATGGGAGACGACGCACCTTGGTAGTTACTGTTATATTTGTTCTGCTAGTTCTTACACTTGTGATAACTTCTTTTTTCTCCCTGCTCTAGCTAAAATTCTGTTTTCTTTCTCTCGCTTCCTCTAGCAGTCAGAGACCTTGCTGACGGCTCTCGCTGACTGCTTTTTCTTTTCTTATCCTTACTTTCCCTCCCCTACTTTACCCCTCTCCCCACTCTATACATTTTCCCTTGCCCTTTCTGTTCCCCCATTCTGTCCTCATTTTCCTCCCCTGCCCTACCCAGGAGGGTTGCTTGCCATAGTGCTTACATCCATAGAGAATGACGGACTCCAATTTATCTAAGATTCACTGTGGCTTCTTGAATGTTAGAGGCCTCCATAGTGTAGGTAAGAGATCTATCTTGGCACATTTCCTCAGGAGAGCCAACATTCATGTTGCTTTTCTACAAGAAACGCGTATATGCTCTGAAAAAAACTTTAAATTATCCAGCTACTGGTTCCCTGATGTTTACAATGGTTACTCCCCTGATACGAAGTCGCGGGGCACCAGTATCTGTATCTCCAGATCTTTACCCTGGGAGCTACTTGACTCCAGATGTGACAACTTTTTGATGGTCAAAGGTCGGATTGTGGCCCAGATTTTTACCTTCGCCTTACTTTACTTACCTAATACTGGTCAGATCTCTGCCCTATCTGAATTTCTTGAGCTGATAAGTGAGTTATCTGAGGGCACGTTGGTTTTGGGTGGAGACCTCGATGTTGCGCTCGATCCAGGTGTTGATACGTCCTCTGGTTCATCTCAGCTCTCTACTGCCACCTTGCGTATGCTCCGCCGCTTGTTACACAACCACCAGCTCTTTGGCACATGAAGACTCTTACACCCAACAGATAGAGACTCCTCTTTCTACACACAGGTACATAACTCCTATTCGAGGATAAACTATCTCTTTCTGAGCCACAAGGATATCCCTCTTATACAGAAAGCTGAGATTGACCCTATTGTCTTCTTGGATCATGCGGTATGTATAGTCTCGGTCTCATTGCTGTCTCCCGTTTTACAGCCGTGGAGGCTAAACACCTCCCTCTTGGATGATCTTGTGGCCTCATGAGAGATGGTGAAGACGCTGACAGAGTTTTTTGTACAAAAGAAGACCCTTGACTCCTCTCCAGACTCTACATGGTAAGCCCATAAATGTGTGATGCGTGGATCCTTTTCAAACATAGAACTAGACTGAAAAAGGAGAGCAACTTGGAGATGACCTCTTTGCTTGCTCAATTGAGGGCCCTAGAGGCAACTCGCAAGACAACCACAGAGGCAGGTTAGGGCAGATTTACTCAAAGTCAGAAAGGAACTCAGAGACTTAATTAAAAAAAAAAAATGGCCATATGTTAGCTAACAAAATGTAGGAGAAAATTCTACGAGTTTGGGAACAGATGCAGCAAGTCCTTGGCTAGGGTGTTGAGGCAGCAGAGGGCTTGCTCGTACATTCCAGGGATTGGGGAGGCAGGACAGAGAAGCACTGCACAACAGTCATCCATAGTAGCAGAGGCTTTCAAACAGTTTTATTCTTCTCTTTACAGCCTAGACGGTCTGAATCCACTCACGCAGTGAGGCTTCTTCCTTCCAAAAATTAAAAATTACATTCGATCCTCTGGTCTTCCCAAACTTGACTCTGAGGATATTATCTCCCTCAAACAACCCATTTCTGAACAAGAGGTTCTCTCTGCCATCTCATTGACCAAAAATGGCAAAACGCCTGGCCCCAAAGGCTTTACTTCATTAGATTATAAAAAGTTCAAAACCAAACTTACGCCCCACTTGCTCCTCTTTTATAATGACATAAACAATCGTAACACCCCCTTATACTGACACCTTGAGAGCCACTATATTATACCAAAATCTAGCAGAGATCCGACCAATGCGACATCTACCGCCCCATCTCTCTTCTTAAGGACAACATCAAACTCTTCACTAAGATCATTGTATCTAGGCTCTTCCCTATTCTCTCTAGAATCATTCACTGGGATCAAGCTGGCTTTATGGCGAGTGAAGACAACACCACCAAGGCAATCAACCTTATTTACCAGGCCAGGACCGAATCAGTCCCCTCCATGCTTTTTATCAACAGACGCTGAAAAGGCGTTTGATAGAGTTAAATGGGCCTTTATGGGGTAGACTCTCCGGTTCCTAGGCCTGACTATGAACATGCTTCAGTGGATTTTGGCGGCCCTTTAATCCAGACCATCTGCCAGAGTCGGAGTGAATGGGGTGCCATCAGATCCCTTCGATATCCGCAATGGCACGTGTTAGGGTTGCATTCTGTCCCCTTTAATCTTTGTTCTCACCCTCGAACCCTTCTTGCGACACATAAGAGCCAACCCCAACATTACTGGAATCTCTGTGCACAAGACTTCCCACGAAGTGGTGGCTTACACAGATGACTTGTTTTTTGTTTCGAACCCCGTTTTTTCCTAACCAAGTTTAATGAAAGTGCTTCAACTATATTCATCACTTTCAAATTTTAAAATGAATTTCAATAAATCTGAGTGCTCAATATTAATCTACCCCCCCTCCCCCCGAGACCATTGAGTACTTGCAACCCTCATTCAGTTTTGATTAGACCCATCATCATTTGTCCTATCTAGGGACTAAATTAACGGCAAACTTGAACAACCTCTAGTAAAGCAACTTCCCACCACTATTAAGTGTGAATGAGTCTGACTGCGCGAGATGGGCCAAATTGTCTTTTTAATGGTTTGGCAGATGCCAGGTCCTGAAAATGAATTTCCTACCCAGGGTATTATACCTGCTGCAGTCTCTACCCATTAAAATTCCTCTCAACTTTTTTAAGAGGATCTCCTCCATGCAACACAAATTTATGTGGGCGGGTAAATTTGCACGATTCGAGTGAGCCATCCTTTCTAGACCTAAAGAGAATGGTGGCATCGGTCTACCCAACTTCAACGGATACCATATTGCCACGATCTAGCTAGAACGGTAGACTGGTGCCTAAATGGCCACCACAAAGCCTGGGTTCAAACTGAACAAAGCTTCTACCCTGTTCCTTTGGATATGCTCCCGTGGGTGAGGACATCAGCCCCATCTCATCTATAATCTCATCCCATGATTGGTGCCACTCTAACATACTGCAATACATTACCTTTACACACCTCCTAATCTCATCTTGTTCCCCACTAACACCTATACTAAGTCATCTGGGCTTTGCACTAGCTACATCAGACAAGACCTTCGAATCTTGGATTGCAGCTGGAGGGGACAGAGTAGAGACCTGGGGGCGGGGGGGTTGGGGATGACTGGCCATCATTAGCCACACTGATGTCTTGGACAGATCCGGTCCCATTGGTTTGTTGGAGATGTCTGCAATCAAGGCACTTCCTATGCTCGTTACTCCCAAAGTACTGCTTCAAGACTGTCTTGGCTCTCCTAAGGTAAACAAAGCTTTTGGTTTGGGATGGCAATGTTTTTGCAACATGTTGTTGAATAAGAATATGGCGACCTACATCCTGTGTCATCCCTTGTTGCCACACCACAGGTTAAAATTAGTGATGTTAATTTTCACCAATCACAGTGGCCCACGTTTGAACTACAGCTATATGGCGTGATATTGTCAACATTTCACCATACTGGACCATTACAACCGCCATGCCCCCCCAATATGACATCAATGTCTCCTATATGACACCCACACACACACACTGCTGTACGTGACACAGATATGTACATAGCATTGTTGAAATAATAATAATATTTATTCATTTATATAGCGCTATTAATTCCATAGCACTTTACATACATCAGTAATGCTGTCGTTCTTGGAGCTCACAATCTAAACATCCTATCAGTAGGTCTTTACAATGTGGGAGGAAACCAGAGTGCCCGGAGGAAACCCACGCAAACACAGGGAGAACATACAAACTCCTTGCAGATGTTGTCCTTGGGGGAAATTGAACCCAGGACCTCAGGACCCCAGCGCTGCAAAGGCTGCAGTGCTAACCACTTGAGCCACCGTACCGCCCATAATGAAATATTTATTAATTTAAATTGCAAAAAAAAGGTAAATGGGCCACACCTGGCCAATATAATGTGACCAAAAAATGGTTGGGCCAAGGTTGTGCATTGGCTAGTAGTTCTCTTGTTCTTCCTCCTCCTCTGCTGGATCAAACAATGGGGCCTCCCCCTCCTCCTCTTCATAAACCCAGCGGCCCTGTAAGGCCACAGCTCGCCTGGCCTGTTTTCTTGGGGGAGGTGGAGTATCACGAGTTTGTGTCCTCCTTACCATGCATCTGGTGGGCGCAGTGGGCCCTGGGGTGGTCTTCCGGGGGAACGCCCAGGATGACCCCCATCGCAGGGACCCATCCACGCCTTCCTCCAGGACACGAAACATGGCCCGCTCTGCAATGTTCCGCTGTTCTGGCTCCATGCGGGCCAGCATCTCGCTGGTGATGTACCTGAACCCAGAGCCGGGGGTCCTCTCACAATCAAGGAGGACCCGTTTCGCCCAGGTACCCAGCTCCGTGTTGGGTGGGGCTGGTGGTCTCTGACGTCTAATCTCAGAGCTGGGACCTGGGCCCGGGCCCCACCACTGGTCCTGGGCACTGGCTCTCCCACTGATGTTGATGGGAGAGCCTCGCCAGCTGCTGGCTCCTCATCACTGGAGCCAAGCGCCAGAGGGGCCAGAAAAATAAAGAAACAAAAAAAAATATATATATATCAGCCACATGATGCAATATAATTGATTACAATACCACAACCAAACACCCCAGACAACATAGAGCCAAGCTCACCACGGATAACACCAAAAGCCACAAAAGCAGAGTTTAGAGAAGAAAAAGCCTAACAAGTACACAAGTGGAGTATACTCACCTTAGGGTCCACATTTTTATGTAAATAACACAAAACAATCTGTAAAAACACAGACCACAGAACTGATAGAAAAGAACAGTGAACAGGATTGGTGGTTGAAAAACACAATGGTGACTACCACATGTGCGGCAAACCCCACATCAGTGCCAAAAACATGCTGGGTAGATCAAACACACAAACACAATTACCCACCTCCTGCGACGGGGCAAGGTCTTGGGCTGCCCTACAGCTGGTTGCGGGCGGCGGCTGCAGCACAGTGTTCCACTAGGCCCCTCTTGGCCCAGGGTGAAGCTGAGGAGGTCATAGTACCAAAGATTTGGCCTAGGAACCTCCTCAGCTCCAGCCCCGGACCGGGTCTCTATCCACCGTTTGTGGGTTCGGTTGAACACGGTGCGCAGGCCTTTGATCTTCTCTGCAACCAGCACTACTGTCCAGTTCCTCTGAGGTTGGAGCCAGTTACACAACTCCACCAGTGGCATGTAGGCCGTAGTCTGCGCTGTCTGGTCATGATATGCAGGCAGCGACACCCACCACAGGCATTCGTGTGCCTGGTACATGGTGAGGAGTTGGGTAACAAACTCGTGATACTCAGCCATCTGACAAAAAGAACAGAGAAAAAAAAAAGAAAAAAAAGGTCATGCAAACAAACACATGCACATCATAAGTCACACCCAACTCTGTGTGTCAAGCCCATGTCCTGCAAGACAAATAACGTGTTCTGGTAGTCAGGTTGGCTGGGGCAAAGCATTGTTGGCGTTAACACGGGTCCATACATGGGCCATGTTTGACCGGTGACGTGATATATGTATTTTGGCCCATTGCACTTCAATATGTGAAGTTCTATCATTACAAATGCCACACATTGTGTAACTAAGGACATTTCAAAACACACACATCAGATGCACACATATTTTGGCCTAAACATAGTGCTGGAGTACACATATTGTCCTACCAAGATTCTCACAGAACATTATGTGTGCTACAGGACACAGTGTATTTACGATGCGTACATGTCGCTAAATACACTTCTACATGACGCTACCTAAAGCCGGACCTAATGCGCACAAACATCATCCAACATATGTGTGTACAGCACACTGAAAATAACGTCTAGGAGTTCCCAATAGCATGTGCCCCCACTTACTGTCTGTCCAACAGAGAACTTGTGAAGAGACACTACTAGCTCACTGCACATTCCAGTCGTGACAGGTGTTACGCCTCAGCACGGCTTATTTAAACACAACCTGACCAATCACAAAAGCACAACTGCGCCTAAAGATTAGTCCCACCTGCATACGCCCAGGCGGCTACGCAGATTACAAGACACCGGTGCGTTATGATTGGTTGCTTCACATGTAAAATGCTCTCAAGGCTGATGTCGGACACGCTTGCTGCCCAGAGTCATTAAGTAAGTACTGATGTGCAAACATGATCTGTGATGTGGGTGTTTTTCCTTTACAGCCCCTTACCATTTGGTTCGTTATTGTGTAGTCTACATGACGCCCAAGTGGTGGAATATGTAGTTACTCATGTTTTTTGGGGCCATATATACTATTGTGTGCTGACAAATGGATGTATGAGTTTTTTCCCAAACCAAACCGTATCCTCTTTGAAAAGCCATTTTTTCTTTGCCATACAGGATCATGTTTGAAGGATGCGTGGGTCTTTAGTTGCGGGGAACATCTGAATTGAGGACACATAGTACTGTCGTGGACCACACATAATGGGACATTTAAGTCACAAAACAGATGTGGAGTGGGGCGTGTGGCATCTTAGAATGTCGGACTTTGGACATTCTGCATTCACTACACATCAGGGAAGTGTATTGGACATGATGAGTATTCCATAGTGTGCTTCGTGGGATATTTTTAGCATGAGACACAAAGGCTGGAGTACGTGTCTAATGAAATTGTATAGATGCGTTATTAAAAAATATGTAATTAATGTGAACTACATGTAGGGCCATGCCTTGTGGTCACACATGAACATTATGGCCATGTCTCTGGCCTTGCATTTGACAAGGGAGATGTATTGTACAGGAGGGACAGGGGTGTTGAGTGACCAGGTTTGGGTATCAGCCTGTGCAATGATGGGTTTGGCCCTGGAACGATATATATATATATATATATATAGACTGATGGTCACAGTTGGGTATGCTGTGGTAAAGTGGGCAGGAGATGTATAGGGAAGGAGGTGGTGTATGTAGATGCTGTGTGATGAAGTGTGCTTGTACTGATTATTCTTTTTCTAACTTTTGCAGGGGTTAGTACGTGAGATGTTGTTCGACTCTGATGGAGAGGTTATCGTGGCTCTTGCCTTGGTGGAAGAGCAATTGTGGCTGGAGGATAGATATGAGAGGTTGCGGGTCGCAGACCATGGCGTGTGTGGACTCGGGATCGACTTCGCCGCCGGGACACCCGGAGCCACATGCAGCTGGTGCGTGAGCTGGAGGATCGTAGTCCGCATGATATCAGAAACTACCTCTGTATGTCTGAGGACTCTTTCAAATTCCTTTTGGAACACATACGGCTATTGATAGTCCATCAGGACACTGTGATGTGTTGAGCTGTGCCACCTGAGGAGCGTTTGGCAGTAACTTTGCGGTTCCTGGCTACAGGTCGGTCAAGGATCGACCTGCAATACACTTCACGTGTATCACTGTCCCTGCTGAGCTGCCTGATCCTCGAGACGTGTGAGGCCATCTGGAGTAGTCTGTTGCCATCCTATATGCAGTTTCCATCAACACCCACTGAATGGATGGATGTAGCCAGAGGGTTTGAGGACCACTGGCAATTTCCAAACTGCGAAGGGCATTGGATGGAAAGCGCGTGAGGATAACTAAACCCCCAATCTCGGGGTCTTTGTATTACAATTACTAAGGATATTTTAGTATTGTCCTCATGGCCCTGGTGGATGTGAGCTATGAGTTCCTCTATGTGGACGTTGGAATGAACAGGCGTATCTCAGATGGGGGTGTGCGCACACTGCTCCTTGGCGCAAGACCTTAGGACAGGTGGGCTGAACTTGCCCTCAAAATGAAGAGACAAGCCATCATCTCAACTTTGCGTTTGTGGGGGATGAAGGGTTCCCACTTCAGGCACACCTACTACGGCCATATCCCCAAAGGACCCTTACTTCTGAGCAGCGCCTTTTCAATTACCGGCTATCCTGGGCCTGCCGTGTGGTTGAAAATGCGTTCGGGATCATAGCCAATACATTCTAAATTTTTCATACACGTCTGCATATGAAACTGGAATCTATTGATGTGGTAGTGCTGGCCTGCTGTGTGCTGCATATCTTCCTGTGTCATAGGGATCGTTCATCATACACGCTGGCAAGTTATGTGGATTCAGTGGACCCCACAACAGGGGAGGTCCATCCAGGGGATTGGCGTGCTACCGACCATGGTGTGGCGCCACTCCAGCAGCTGAGCCAGGGTCGGACTCAGCAGGATGCCAGGAACAGTAGAGACGCATGCTGCTCCTATTTTAACGGCCTTGGGGCAGTGGCCTGGCAGCAGCAGGTGTATGGTGGCTGTTGCTGTGAGGCATGAACATGATGAAGATGGTGTAGTCACCAGGGTGGCTGCACCAGGAGGATTTTGTTTGGGTTTTTCTGTGTGCACAATCTTTAGTTAGTTAGTCAATGATGTTGTTTTTGGTGCACACTTTGCCATGTATATTGTTTTTCCTTATTTCTCATAATGTTACATTTCTTTGTGTGATGTTAACACTTTTGTTTTCTGTTATTTTGTGTGTGTTGTCCTTATTTTTGTATGTGCACAAAAATAATAACTTTTACAAGTTGGATCCAAAAAATCTATGTGTGTTTGTCGTTACTTGGGGATAGAGGGCAGTTGCACATAGCTTTATGCTGTGCAATGAGGTATGTGACTCCATACAAAGCTATTGATGGGTCCGTGAAACATTGTGTGTTAATATGCAGTACCCAGGTTCAGCCCTTTGGGCAACAGTGTATGGCGCAACTGTGCGTACATATCCATTGTGATGTGTTGTGGCCACAGGGGCACGTGTCCACACACATTCATCAAGCAAGGGTTTTTGTGGGGGATGTAGGTACAGTCCATTACACACAAACATGTGTACACACACATAGTTGAGTGGTGCCATGGCAGCTGTGCCATGGCATGGACCAATGTAGCCACATATGGGTAAAGTATTGTGTGTATGTTACCACCTTCAGCTACAGACGCACACATAGCAAACTATTGTGTAGTGTAAGCCACTGTCCTGCTCAAAACCGCTCCTGTGTGACGCTTGAGCGCTCGAAAATGTCTCGCATCAGCCACTTGTCACGACACGAGCGTGTATTCCTTGAAAACTCCGCGACAATGGTGTCAAGTCTTAGTCAGCCTTCCAGACCAGGCTGGCCAATCAGGACGCTATTGCGTTGTCCAATGAGCGTGTTTTGGGAGCGGTGAAACACAATTTGGCACGCTTATGTTTTCGCCGCGCTGGACAGGTACGCCCACATTCCTTTGGGGATTGCGGCTTGTGAAGCGTCGACGGGAGTCTACCGGATGTTTCCCGCTGTTTGCATGGCAACTTCCGGGGAGACACATCACCTTAGGTTGAGGCAGAAATTGCGGCGTGTAAAAGCGCCTTTGGCGTTCGGAGGCAACCATGAAAAATGTGCACGCGCACGTTAGGTTGCCTTCGATCGCCACCAAAAGTTATGGCGTGTTATGGTACCCTAATAATTAATAGTACCAACACTACAATTCAAGCACACGTGCCCTATCTGTCTGCCTGCATGTGAATGTGTAGACGAAGCCTTGGAGCATACATAACAAACTAGGATAGTTTCTTATAATACTCACCACCCCTATATTACTTAACCAAAATAAACACGCAATAATTGTGACTTGGATCACATAGCCACAGCTTTTATTAAGAATATATATAACCCTTTGGCTACAGAAAACGTAGGTCCATTTCAGAGGCTAGTATCAGAGGAAGTTGGTGGTGGTATTTAGTCACTTTTGGGGAATAGTGACTTCTGATACAGGTTATGGGAACTTGTGGGAATTGGTCCTGCAAGTTTAGGGGGTATTAATGATGCAAGGTTAATTCCCGACCCTTGGACTGGTTGTATTGCAGCCAGGGGGGACTCCTGGGCTGGTTGCAATGTGGCTTGAGGATAAATGTAAAATGGTAGGGATTCTTCTGGGACAGACATATATATATATATATCTATATATATCTATAACAAGAGAAAAAAAACTGCACAGCACTCAAAGACAAGTGTGAACTGGTGCTAGCAAAGCTGCAGGGTCATTAAATATGAAAAAGATCCTTGCAGCACACAGCTACTACCAATGATGTACATAAGCTACTAGCTATATATATTTGAGGAAAAAGTTTAAAAACTTACGTTTTTTTAACATATGGAATTGCAGGTTCCATGCTGCAATGTGCACCCTCATTAACCTACAGGTGATGGAGGGTCTAGATGTTGTCTGCCCACTGAAAAGTGGGGGGGTGAACAAGGAGGGCAGGGATGTCAGATAGGACTCATCGGACCCTGAAGTCACTTTGTCGCAGTCGATGAGCAAACAGACATTGGCCAATGTATGTACCAAGAACTTCAGAATTAAATAAAAAATTGAAAAAATAAAAAATTGGAGATTTTTGAGTTTTTTGAAAAAAACGTAAGTTTTTAAACTTTTTCCTCAAATATATATAGCTAGTAGCTTATGTACATCATTGGTAGTAGCTGTGTGCTGCAAGGATCTTTTTCATATCACATATATATCTATATATATATATCTATCTATATATATATATATATATACTGTATATATTGTGAGGTAGTGATGCAAAGTCCAGCAATTTATTAAAATGCTTCATAAACTGCATGTAGTGCACAGTTCACACGGTAATACACAGTTCACACTTTAATGGAACGATTCCAGCCTTCTTCCAATGGCAGATGTGCCACCCCGGCAGTGTTTACATAGTCCTTGACACTTGAGACACTCCCAGTGTCTCTCAATGGCAGTGTCCTCTAGTCCATGACAGTGCCACTGTGCCCACTGACCTTACTCCAACAGTTACAGAGGCTGCTGACTCTCACAGGCCACATGGACTCCGGCCTGATCCAAGCCCATACCAAGTTCAGGCCTCCTGAGCTCTGGGTTACTCGAGGCGTCTCCAAGGTCTCCTCACGACGTTCAGGAGTTCCAACCCTTCTCTGTCTGGCCGCAAGCCTCTTCTCAACTCAAAGGAACAGGCCCTGTGCTGACCTCACAGCCCAATATCATATGTCCTGCACCATTGCAGGCTTCTGGAAGACTGCCTCACACAGCACTAATCAGATGATATCCCACCTGTTCCACATAAGCAGACATGTGGGAGGATTCAGGTTTTTCAAACACTCCTCTGGCTTTTTAAACACCTGCTATGTAGCACATGTAATCCATTAGGTCTCATTCACACATCCGTGCCTCCGGCATGTGTGCAGCCTGTGCCGACACATGCCGTAGGCATGGACATACGGGGACACATGATCCCCTATGGACCCATGCAGACATCCGTGTTTCCGCACAGACCGTGTCTCCGTGTGGAGCACATGCGTGTCCGTGTGCTCCACATGGCGACAATCCATTCCTTTGCGGAGCCACAGACCGCATTTACGTCCAAATGTCCTGCACATGGATGTTCACACTATGACATCCGTGTGCACGGACCACGGACAAAAGCAAAAAGTTTCAAAATAAAGAATTTTATACTCACCTCGCTCCTGCGGTGTCTGCTCCTCTGTCTTCCGATGCCGCTCAATAGGGCTCATAAATATTCACTTCATTGAGCCCAAGAGTGGATCGGAAGAGAGAGGAGCAGCGGCGCTGGAGGGAGGTAAGTATGTGGGTGACAGGCTGTCCGTGTGCTATCCATGGCCCCACGATAGCACACAGACAGCACACATGTGTGCACGCCCCGCCCCCAAACGGCCTTGTTTCACACATCCATGGTGACACGGATGTGTGAAACCGGACTTACTTGAACTTGTGGAACCTCAAGTCCCAGCATAATGCATCACTGAAAACATGCTGAACTACAAGTCCCACAAAACAAAGTATTCACTGATCTCTGGGAGACCAGTTCAAGGAAACACTGCGGGCAGCCAGCTAAAGCGCTCAACACAGTGAATTCCTAGGCCCATTGCCCCCTGGGAATTTTGAATATGCAAATAGAGTCTGTGGAGCCTCGTTTAGGAGTCTCAGCACAGGACTAGCCAGATCTTCCTCCAGGGAAGGACCTAGCCATGATAACCACCATATTAAGTGGCCCTTTGAATCTATATCCAGCTCTTTACAAGCTTAAAGATATGACAAGGGAATACCAAGGCCAGGTATCCATCCACAGACAGCTGTTTCGGGGTGTTGCCCCCTCATCAGTGTGGAGTAGGATTCTGGCTAGGTGGGAGTAATGCCTAGTAGACCAACAAAACAAAGTATTCACTGATCTCAGGGAGACCAGTTCAAGAAAACACTGCGGGCAGCCGGCTAAAGCGCTCAACACAGTGAATTCCTATGCCCATTGCCCCCTGGGAATTTTGAATATGCAAATAGAGTCTGTGGAGCCTCGTTTAGGAGTCTCAACACAGGACTAGCCAGATCTTCCTCCAGGGAAGAACCTAGCCATGATAACCACCATACTAAGTGGCCCTTTGAGTCTAAATCCAGCTCTTTTACAAGCTTAAAGATATGACAAGGGAATACCAAGGTCAGGTATCCATCCACAGACAGCTGTTTCAGGGTGTTGCCTCTCATCAGTGTGGAGTAGGATTCTGGCTAGGTGGGAGAAATGCCTAGTAGACCAACAAAACAAAGTATTCACTGATCTCAGGGAGACCAGTTCAAGAAAACACTGCGGGCAGCAGGCTAAAGCGCTCAACACAGTAAATTCCTAGGCCCATTGCCCCCTGGGAATTTTAAACATGCAAATAGAGTCTGTGGAGCCTCATTTAGAAGTCTCAACACAGGACTAGCCAGATCTTCCTCCAGGGAAGGACCTAGCCATGATAACCACCATATTAAGTGGCCCACGGACTCTATTTGCATATTCAAAATTCCCAGGGGGCAATGGGCCTAGGAATTCACTGTGTTGAGCGCTTTAGCAGGCTGCCCGCAGTGTTTTCTTGAACTGGTCTCCCTGAGATCAGTGAATACTTTGTTTTGTTGGTCTACTAGACAGTGCTCCCACCTAACCAGAATTCTACTCCACACTGAAAAGGGGCAACACCTTGAAACAGCTGTCTGTGGATGGATATCTGGCCTTGGTATTCCCTTGTCATATGTTTAAGCTTGTAAACAGCTGGATATAGACTCAAATGGCCCCTTAAAATGGTGGTTATCATGGCTAGGTCCTTCCCTGAAGGAAGATCTGGCAAGTCCTGTGTTGAGACTCCTAAACGAAGCTCCACAGACTCTATTTGCATATTTGAACTACAAGTCCCAGCATAGATATTTGAAATTCAGCGTTATTGGGGGCTGCCGGGTGATATTAAATATCTTTTGTTAATTAAAGCTGTGGTCATTTGATCCAAGTCACAGGTGTTGCACGTTTATTTTGGCTAAGTAATATATGGGTGGTGAGTACTATAAGGGTACCTTTACACATCACAACATTGCATGCAATCTCACTTGCAACTTACTGGTTGTAGTGAAATCACAGACACATTGTTCTATCTTGTTGCCATGTACAAATGTAACAATGCGTAAATGATTTCACTGCAACCAGTAAGTTGTAAGTGAAATTGCATGCAATGTTGCAACATGTAAAGGTACCCTAATTTGCACTTCACTAAGGAAGTGGAGAAACTCCAGTGCCACATTTAAGCAGCTTCCTCTAAGTCATGATTGCTTTCCAACAAGCTTTTAATATGACAAAGGAATTTGTGCCAGATCAGAACCCCAATCTACAGACACTGTGTTTCAGGGTACCTACCCCTCATCAGTGTAGTGTGTGGGATATTCTGATCTGGTTATGTGAGTGGCTAAGACAAGGTATGGGAACTTGCTATCTACCTTATGGAGACAGCGAAGTAGGTGAGGAGACTGTAGCCACTTCCCTCCTCTCAGATATATGCAAATTTGCACTTCACTAAGGAAGTGGAGAAACTCCAGTGCCACATTTAAGCACCTTGTCATATTAAAAGCTTGTTGGAAAGCGATTATGACTTTGAGGAAGCTGCTTAAATGTGGCACGGGAGTTTCTCCACTTCCTTAGTGAAGTATAAATTTGCATATATCTGAGAGAAGGGAGGTGGCTACGATCTCCTCACCTACTTCGCTGTTTCCATAAGGTTGATAGCAAGTTCCCAGGTGAAGGTACCCTAATGGAGGGTTTACACACACCAATTTCTGTGTCCAATATCTGAACAGATCTCTGGTTGCAGTGAAATCATGGACACATAGTTCCATTTTGTGGCTGTGTACAAATGATACAATGTGTCCATGATTTCACTGCAACCAGAGATCTGTTCAGATATTGGACACAGAAATTGGTGTGTGTAAACCCACTCTAATGGTGGGTTTACACACACCAATCATTGTATCCAATCTCTGAACCAATCTCTGGTTGCAGTGAAATCATGGACAGATTGCTCCATGTTGTACACAGCCACAAAATGGAACTATGTGTCCATGATTTCACTGCAACCAGAGATTGGTTCAGAGATTGGATACAATGATTGGTGTGTGTAAACCCACCATAAGAAACAGAGAATCCCTCCTAGGCCTCTTTCACACATCGATGTCATCACGGACGTGTGAAACAAGACCGTTTAGGGGCGGAATGTGCACACGTGTCACGGACGTGTGACACAATGTGTGCAGTCTGTGTGCTATCCGTGGGGCCATGGATAGCACACAGACAGCCTGTCACCCGCATACTTACCTCCCTCCAGCGCCGCTGCTCCTCTCTCTTCCGGTCCGCTCTTGGCCTCAGTGAAGTGAATATTCATGAGCCCTAATGAGCGGCACAGGAAGTGAGAGGAGCAGACACCGCTGGAGTGAAGTGAGTATAAAATTCTTTATTTTCAGGCTTTTTGGTTTGTTCACAGTGTGAACATCCATGTGCAGGATGTTTTGACAAAAAATTGGTCCGTGGCTCCGCAGAAAAACGGACAAGTCGCCGTGTGAAGCACACGGACATGCATGTGCTCCACACGGAGACACAGTCCGTGCGGAAACACGGACGTGTGCATGGGTCCATAGGGGATTATGTGTCCCCGTATGTCCGTGCCTCCGGTATGTGTCCGCACGGACCGCACACGTGCCGGAGGCACGGATGTGTGAAAGAGCCCTAGATTGTCAAGGAAGGCCAGGGAGCACAATAATGGCAAACAAGCCCACAACAATCTGGAGGGGCATGGAGTTTAAGGGGATCAAAGGTTGGAGTTGCATTTCTGAGGGGACAGGGATTGGTGGAGAATTAATGGGATTGGTTTATAGAGGGGTTATACGGGGTGTGAGAGGAAGGGTACCTCATCTTCTGATGTCCAGATTCTTGCACAGCTTAATTGCACCTACCCAGACAAGCAGAAAGTGTTCGATCCACATCTGCTTTCTTACATCAACAATTTACTTGTCTGTGACAACTGCAATAGGCAGTTTGCTTATGTAAAAAGGCTTTAAGTCCTTTCAAAGCCAAAATTGTTGTAACCAATATTTATTTTGTTTAAATGTTTAATTGACCTCTGCCAAGACTTTCTGCTGTGCTGGGATGAGGCAAGTGATAAAGGCTCCTGATGCAGCATGAGAGCTTAGAGGAAAACCGTGCACAGTACTTTTATATATGATATATATATATATATATATATATATATATATAATATATATATGTTATATACACAGTATATATATATATATGTATATATACATTTATTCATATCTATATACGGTATATATAGATATATGTATGAATAATTTACAGAGTCAGACCCACCGAAGGAAAGAAGGATCCCCTAGTGGGCACAGACATTGGCGCCTGCTGACACTGCACAAGACTTGTGTTTCTGTGATGCATTCACTGCTCTCCCAGGTTATCTACCTCTGGGAAGAGCGTGACTTAAACAGTCATTAGGACAGAAGAACACTATTCTGTTCTTATCACTAGTGAGTGGCATCTGAAGCAGATGATTCTGTCAGCAAGAACTTTTGTGTACTGGTCTCCGATGTAGTCTAAACCTGGGACACTGCTTGCCACCCATCCCAGCGTTAAACAATATCAAGGAGGAGTCCGTTTCCTGGGTGACACTTCAATAAGGGGTTATGTACAGGGGGATAAGAGTTTGTTGTTGTCACGTGACGCCACCTGTAGTACCTGGTGATGGGTTTCCAACGCCGCCACAGTCCTCCAGAGGTCGATGGTAATGCGGTTAACATGGCAAAGCTCCCTATAGGTGGAGCTCGTCCTCCGGGGCAGCGTAGTGTGGAGGGGCAGCTTGGAGTGGGACTTGAGGTCGGGATGGGGAGTGATGGAGCAGTCTATAAGGGCACCGGGAACGGAGAGGAATAACTCACACACACCGAAGCAAGTCTCTTTTACCTTTTACTGGTAGTATAGCAGGTAAATCTGTCCAGAGCAGTCGGGTGACCAGGTGCACAGTGAGTCTCCACAGCAAGTGGGTATAAGGCCTCCTCAGCTTCTCTGCAGTTTCTGAAACCCTGTTTGCTTGCAGCCAGACTGGCCTCCTCGCTTTCTCTAGTCTCTACTCTCTCCTCTTGCGCGGTCCACGGGTTACCCTGTCTGATCACTGCGGTGCTACTCTGCACTACGGTGTTTGGCTCCCTCTTCCTGGGTACACAGGAGGATCGGGTGACTGAAGTCCCCACGGTGTGCCGGAGTTTTTTGCAGTCTTGAAGTAATCCTGCAGGTGCGGACCCCCAAAGTCCGTTGTTTCCTGGGCGAACCACCACTGGTTCCTCGCTCCCTTGGCTCTGCTCCTTGCCTTCTGTCCCCACTCCTAGGCTTGGTTCGGCGTAGAAGGGCCACTTTGGGTCACTGGTTCGGGTCTAACCGTGGCACCGATCATTAGGATGTCTTCGCAGCTCTCCTAGTGTCTGCACATTCTAATTAACTCCTCCCCCAGCAGCAGTATTTATAGGGGATCTCACCTAAAGTCAGTGAGGTTAGCTCTCCCTATTGTGTCGGGGTGGAAGGTGTGGCATGAAGTACATACCTGCTGTGGAAACCCGACTGTGCAGTAGGGAAGGCTGTGGCTACCTGCGTGAGCAGGGCACCACATAAGCAACAAAACTTTTCCATCTTAATGTTTTCTTATCACTAGTGATGAGCGAACTTTGCTCGAACATGTGCGCCAATATCAAATTCGGCAAGAACATGGCTGATTCCCTTCAGTGATTGGAAACCTGAACATTTTCCCAAAAAGTCGTTGAATCCAGCTAAGCTCAGGAAAAAGTTAGAAATTTAAAATGGCCCTAAAACTTTACCTGTTTATTTTGGGCCAAAATGCTTGCCGAAGGACCCTCTGGTGCGATGACCAGTATGACACGATTTTAGCCCCGCCCCTTTCATGACGCGGCCAGGCTCTTAGCAAGACAACAAGCTGAGAGGGGCGTGCATAATTACAAGGGAGCAGCAGACAGGCACACCTTTTGAGACTTATTCAGAATCAGAGAACTCACACAGGACGAGGTGAATATAAACTTTTCTCTACTTTACAAAATCGATTTTTCTGCAAAAGGGATGGCTAGAAATGATAAGAGGGGGTGCAGGGACAGGTATAAAGATGCGGGGGGGTCAGTTTGTGAGGTCAGGTTCCCTTTTTAATCAATATTGAAAATAAATGGAATAAAAAATATTTTTATATTATAAAAAATTGTATGATACTTTTTTCTCCTATATTTTAGTACATTATACTATAATGTTAGGTGAGCTTCAAAACTATAATCCCCAGTAAAGCAAGCCCAAATAAAGCTACAGTGTTGGCCAAACGTATTGACACCCCTGCAATTCTGTCAGATAATGCTCAGTTTCTTCCTGAAAATGATTGCAATCACAAATTCTTTGGTATTATTATCTTCATTTAATTTGTCTTTCAATGAAAAAAACACAAAAGAGAATGAAGCAAAAAGCAAAGCATTGATCATTTCACACAAAACTCCAAAAATGGGCCAGACAAAAGTATTGGCACCCTCAGCCTAATACTTGGTTGCATAACCTTTAGCCAAAACAACTGTGATCAACCGCTTCCGGTAACCATCAATGAGTTTCTTACAATGCTCTGCTGGAATTTTAGACCATTCTTCTTTGGTAAACTGCTCCAGGTCCATGATATTTGAAGGGTGCCTTCTCCATTTTTAGATCTCTCCACAGGTGATCTATGGGATTCAGGTTTGGACTCATTGCTGCCCACCTTAGAAGTCTCCAGTGCTTTCTCTCAAACCATTTTCTAATGCTTTTTGAAGTGTGTTTTGGGTCATTGTCCTGCTGGAAGACCCATGACCTCTGAGGGAGACCCAGCTTTCTCACACTGGGCCCTACATTATGCTGCAAAATTTGTTGGTAGTCTTCAGACTTCATAATGCTATGCACACGGTCAAGCAGTCTAGTGCCAGAGGCAGCAAAGCAACCCCAAAACATCAGGGAACCTCCGCCATGTTTGACTGTAGGGACCGTGTTCTTTTCTTTGAATGCATCTTTTTTTCTCCTGTAAACTCTATGTTGATGCCTTTGCCCAAAAAGAGAGAACATTCTTCCAAAACGTTTTAGGCTTTCTCAGGTAAGTTTTGGCAAACTCCAGCCTGGCTTTTTTATGTCTCGGGGTAAGAAGTGGGGTCTTCCTGGGTCTCGTACTCTACAGTTCCTTTTCATTCAGACGTCGACGGATAGTACGGGTTGACACTGTTGTACCCTCTGACTGCAGGGCAGCTTGAACTTGTTTGGATGTTAGTCAAGGTTCTTTATCCACCATCCGCACAATCTTGTGTTGAAATCTCTTGTCAATTTTTCTTTTCCGTCCACATCTAGGGAGGTTAACCACAGTGCCATGATCTTTAAACTTCTTGATGACACTGCGCACGGTAGACACAGGAACATTCAGGTCTTTGGAGATGGACTTGCAGCCTTGAGATTGTTCATGCTTCCTCACAATTTGGTTTCTCAAGTCCTCAAACAGTTCTTTGGTTTTCTTTCTTTTCTCCATGCTCAATGTGGTACACACAAAGACACAGGACAGAGGTTGAATCAACTAACTTTAATCCATGTCAACTGGCTGCAAGTGTGATTTAGTTATTGCCAACACCTGTTAGGTGCCACAGGTAAGTTACAGGTGCTGTTAATTACACAAATTAGAAAAGCATCACATGATTTTTCTAACAGTGCCAATACTTTTGTCCACCCCCTTTTTTATGTTTGGTGTGGAATTATATCCAATTTGGCTTTAGGACAATTCTTTTTTGTTTTTTTTCATTGAAGACAAATTAAATGAAGATAATAATACCAGAGAATTTGTGATTGCAATAATTTTCAGGAAGAAACTGAGTATTATCTGACAGAATTGCAGGGGTGTCAATACTTTTGACCAACACTGTATGTCATTGAAAACATTTAACACCATACTTAGGGCAACTGGATGATTGGAGGAAAAAAAGCAAATAGCAAAAACAAAATCATTTGTAGCTTAATGGAATTTGGGTCATGATTTGAGCATCTGTAATTTCTTTTTTTCTGACAGATTCTGAAACTTACTTAAGTAAAGACATACTGACAGTCTGAGAATGTAAAGAATGCGATGTTTAAAATGTAGACATAAATACGTTTTGGGCAAAAACTGAGGCTAGGGTCACATTTGGCCAGGCAATTGCGGTTGCCGCATCCAGATCCAGATGTGGTAACCGCAATTGCCTTTACACACATTTTGGGTTAATAAGCCCTTTACAGTATAGCCGGATATTGAATGCTTTGTACACATTTATGAATGAAGCTGTGGCTCCTCACATTACAGCAGATACTGTACGTAATGTACGTATAGTATAAGCTGCTGTCCTTGGTCCTGAAACCTTTAACATTAGGTCTATGGGCAGCCACCGCCATAAATCTAATGTTAATAGTTACAGGACCCTGGACAGCGGCTGATACTATGCATACTTTACGTACAGTATCTGCTGTAATGTGAGGAGACAATAGCCGACAATAGCCGGCTATACTGTAAAGGGCTTATTAACCCCTGACATGCTGAAAGGAGTGGACAACATGTCTCTAGGGAAGGTGGGCACCACCTAGAGACATGTTGCCCACAGCTAATATTAATATTTAATGTTGTAATACACATTTAACACTTTGTTCATCCCTGCGGCAGTATACGGTAACCACATTGCTCAGTATTACACATCCTGAGCAATCCGGTTACCGCATTGCAGTTGCCAGAACCACTCCGATAACTGCAGCCTGCATGATTATTACCGCAGGCTGCAGATCCGGAGTCGGTAACCGGATTGCATGTAGAGCAATCCGGTTACCATAATGGGCTCCTATGGGGAGCGGTTCTTGATCCGGTTTTGAGCTTTTTGACAGCTCAAAACCGGATCAGGATTTCTAAATTAAAACGCATATGTGACCCCAGCCTAATTCAATGATAATATTAAATGCATGTTATAGGCCTTGGTATAATGAAAGCTAACCTTTCACCATGGTACAAGCTATTTGCACCTGAATGGAGACTAATCTATGTGAAGGGATAGAATTCTCGTAAATTAATTTGCACGATGGGGAGATGACTTTAAGGGTACCTTTACACGCTGCAACCGTGGCGAGGAATCTGTCCGGCGATATGTCGCCCTGGCACCATCACCGTCAAATTGCCTCCCAGTTGCGGCGTAGTAATTGAGAATTTGGCGGCGATAGAAAACCTGTCACCTGGTTCCGATTTTAGAGCACTGCTCCAAATCAGAGGTAATCATGAAGGCGAGATTCCCTGTTTTTAGGCGATATTGATGAAATCTGCATCACCTATTAATTTCTCGGAGGCGTGCCACAGCGTGCTGGAGTCAGCGATGATTGGTGGTGGCTACTGTGTTTCCATTGGCTGTCACTTCACAAGGCGCCATATTTGAAGAGCTGTCCATTCACCACCACACAATGGCAATAGCGTCATTTATTAGCCAGCCTTCCAGCGAAGGCTGACCAATCATAATGCTATTGTGCTGTCTAATCAGAGTGCTTGGGGCACGGTATACACCTGTCTGCCACACCTATGTTCTCGCCGCGCTGAGCATGTACGCCCACATTCCTTTGGGGATTGCGGCGTGTGAAGCGGTGAGGGGAGTCGACTGGATGTTCCCGGCTGTTGGTGTGGCGATTTCCGGGGCGACACATCGCCTTAGGTTGAGGGCGTAAATGCGGTGTGTGAAAGCGCCATCAGTGATCTGAGGCGACCGTGAAAAAACGTGAAAAACGTGCACGCACATGTTAGATTGCCTCCTATCGCCACCAAAAATTTCGCGTGTAAAGGTACCCTTATGGTGGGTTTACACACACCAATTTATCTGTTCAATCTCTGAACCAATCTCTGGTTGCAGTGAAATCATGGATACATTGCTCCATGTTGTACACAGCCACAAAATGGAGCAATGTATCCATGATTTCACTGCAACCAGAGATCTGTTCAGAGATTGAACAGATAAATTGGTGTGTATAAACCCACCATAAGATGTATCACACACTGTCAATGAAGACAAAAGAGGCCACAAAACTTTAAGCAATTGCATCACTCAATATGAATTTGCCAAATTAGTTGGTAAATTGGGCCACATTAAACAAGACTGGCATTATTGTCATAACTACAGGGCATTATGGGATTGCAATGCAAAATGACGTTAGCCTGCTCTTTGATACTTCAGCAGTGTGGGAAATGGTGCCAGGCAAATTTTTTAATGCAAATTGCAAATCGAATCTCAAACTGCTAATTTCAATAAATTCAACTAAAACTCGATTCTCCATAGATCTTTGTGCTCATCTCTAAATCTAGTCCTAAGTGATATACATTCATTGCCGAAATTGTTGGTACCTTTGAACTTGTTCCTGAAAATGTACTATTTCTCTCAAAAATTATTGCATTTACAAATGTTAAGTTATACACATGTTTATTTCCTTTGTGTGTGTTGTAACAACACAAAAAAATAAATTGTGGGTAAACAATTTTGTTTCAAGGATGTGATGTTAATTAAAACTCACCTGTGGCTAGTAACAGATGTGGGCAATATGGAAATCACACCTGAAACCACATAAAAAGGATAGTTCACTCAATCTTTGAATTGTGTGTCTGTGTGTGCCACACACAGCATGAGAACATAAAGAGGAGAAGAGAACCATCTCATGACTTGAGAACCAAGTTTGTTGAAAAATATTAACTATCTCAAGGATACAAGTCCCTCTCCAGAGTCCTTGATGTTCCTTTGTCCATGGTGCACAACATAATCAGGCAGTTTCCAATCCATGCACTGTAGCTAACTCTCGAAGTCCCTGGATGTAGACGGCTGAGTAAAATTGCTGATAGGTTGAAATGCAGGAAAGTCCAGATAGCGGATAAGCATCCCCAATCAAGTTCCAAAGAAATTCAACTGTCCTGCAGGCCAGGGTGCATCTGTCTCAGTGTGAACTATCTATTGAAATTTGAATGAAATTAAACATTATGGTTAGGATCAGACTTGCGTCTGCCCATGAGCCTGGCCATTCCATCAGAAACTTAGATTCTGCATGGAGCAGTGCATAGCATTACCAGTAAGTAACGCTATGTGCCACCAGGCTATGTATCTCTATGGCAACCGGACGCTTACCGCAGCCGCTGGCTCCATAGATCTCTCCGGGATATGCGCTTTTGCAGAGCGCACAGGAAAATGCTGCAGACCGCGTTTCCTGTGTGCTCTCCAAAAGCGCATATCCGGGGATTGTCTGAGGAGCCAGTGGCTGCGGTAAGCGTATGGTTACCATAGCAATCCATACACTGCTGGTAACGCTATGCGCTGCTCCATGCAGAAACTAAGTTTCTGATAGATTGGCCAGGCTCATGGGGCAGAAGCAAGTCTGACCCTAGCCTATGGCAGGAGACCCAGGAAGGACACCCCGCTGACAAAGAGACATAAAAAATCTGGACTAGTTTGCCAAAATGTATGCGAGTATGCCAAAATTCTTCTGGAAAAGCATATTGTTCACAGATGAGACCCAGAGTGAGATTTTTGGTAATGCATGTAATTCTATTGTTTACCAAAAGGGGAATGAGGCCTACAAAGAAAATAACACAATTAGGGATGAGGAAGTATATTCGCAAGTATTCGGTATTCGGCAAGTAATGCAGTACTCGTGGTACTCGAAATATAGCAAGTATTTCACTACTCGCCTTGCAATATTTGGATCTCCCGCCCAGCATTAGCTAATCACAGTAATAGAACAGCCTTATGGTTGTGGCATTAGTATCATTGGCTGGCTGCCCAGCGTCATATATGAGTCATAGCCTATGTATGACTCATAGGCTCTATATAAGTTCTGTCGCCGCCATTTTCTGCACATTGCATGCAGAACACAGCTAGTGTAGGGAGAGCCTGAGCAGCTTTAGGGAGAGTTGTGCTTGTGCAGAACATCCAGAAATCCTCTGTAAAACCCAAAAGTTCTTGTGAGAGCTACCAATATTGTAGTACTAGTTGACTGTAGTACAGTGAGACAGGCAGGATCGTTACAGTACCACATAGTATAGTAAGCAATATTTCAGCTTTTCTCAGAGCTGAAAGTATAAGGTCAGGGAGTAGTGAAAGTTTTACCAGCTATTTTTGGGGTCACATTTACTCCTGCAATGCCAATTTTTTTGCCATTGCGGTGCTGTGTTCACAACGAATAGCACGCATGGTACTGCACAAGTGACACGCAGCCAACACCGCTGTCTTGTGTTGTGACTGGTTTTTCGAAATATTTAGCCTTACACCTCAGGGCAATTTTTTGTACTGTTGCAGTGCTGTGTTCACATCGAATTGCACGCGTGGTACTGCACAAGTGACACGCAGCCAGCACCGCTGTTATGTTTGGTGATTGGTTTTGTGTAATATTTAGCCTTAAACCGCAGGGCAATTTTTTTGTGCCGTTGTAGTGCTGTGTTCACACCGAATAGCACGCACGGTACTGCACAAGTGACACGCAGCCAGCACCACTGTGTTGTATGGTGACTGGTTTTGCATAATATTTAGCCTTAAATTTCAGGGCATGGGGTTTTCAGTGGTGCCCGACACGGCACAGAGTCTGGGAGACAGAAGAAGGTTGATGCATTTATGTTCCTGGTGAAATTTCCTGGTCTGGAACGTAAAAGGGTCTGGAAGCCAGAAGAGCAAGAGCACATACTGTCTTGGATGGCTGATAAGGCCTCCACAAAATTTTTTAGCAGCACCCAATCGTCCACGACCACACAGTCTCCTAGCATAGTTTTTGCAGTGCCTAATGTGGATGTATAGCCATAGTGTCTCCAAATATTAGCCCAAAGGGCTGTAACATGGTTGATGAAGGAAGGAGGGTCTCATCACAAGTGACTCCAATGTGAAATATCAATTAACGGAACATTGTTTTTAGCTTATTGACCATGAGGTACATGTGGCAGAAGCAGGAATTGAAAACATGTGTAAGAAGAAGAAAAGGGGTTTGTATGGGAAGGGATGGACGTGATCACCAGTTGGCTAAAATAGCATTATGGGTGACTTTAGGTTGGGATACTGTCATCAGGAGGGCATAAATACTCTTGCGAAATCCACTCCTTGTTAAATTTTATCAGAGTCAGCCTGTCTGCATTCTCTGTAATCAGCCGTGTGCATGTATGTGTGATGATTTCCCCAGTGGCACTGAAAACACGCTCTGACATCACACTAGCAGCAGGGCAGGTTAGCACCTCCAAGGCATATAAGGAGACGTCTGGCCAACTATGCAGCTTGGATACCCGACAATTAAACAGAACAGAAGCAGGTAACAGGGACATAGGTATGGGCACTTAGATAGTTGTTGACCATCTTGTGCCACTTTGCCCTCCATGATATTGTTACCGGTCCAGCTAGCCCTTGCTGATGAGCCGGTTTATTGAAAATGGCCCAGTTTGTGGACATTTTACTACCACCTCTATGGACCTGCAGGGCGTGCCTTTCCCCATTAATGCATGTTGTTGCACAGAGCTGGTAACTCTGCTAGCAGCGGTGTAAGAGGGTGATGTTACCATCAAATGATCAACAATGGACCTCTTGAAGGTTTCAATTGTAAAATCCGTTGATGACTGCAACAGTAGCGAAGGAAATTTGTCCTTGTAACATGGATATACAAAAGGTGGTCAACCAGTATAGGTTGCTGTTGAAACTGTGGATCACTCGAGGGTCTTGGCACAAACAGTTAGATATGAAGTGTGCCATGTGTGCCAAGTTGCAAAGAGGCAAATCTTCTGTGACCCCAGAAGGAGGAACAATACCCATGCTCTCCTCACACTGACTCTCCTCCTCCACCTCCTCCTCTCCAGCCCACCCATGCTGGACAGACATGAAGCTGGGATTGGGAGTCCCTTCTGTAGCATGAGTGTCCCCTTGGTACCACTGAAAAAGAAGTCCTCTCCCTCCTCGTCTTCCTCATCATCTTCATCCCCTCATCTTGCTTGAGAGAATGGATGGGCTGTGTAGGATCACCCATTGTGAAATCTTTCTCCATACCTAGCTGCTGGGCACTCAAAGATTCCAATTTTAGATTATGCAGCAATTCTTTCAGCAAACATAGCATAGGGATGGTTATGCTATTAATAGTCTGTTCACCGCTCACAAGCTTGTTGCACTACTCAAAGTTATCAAGCACCTCACAAATGTCTCCCCTCCTGTATCTGTAAGATTTTATTGTCCATATATACTGTATTTGTCCTTGTTCTCCCCTCTTCATATGTAAAGCGCCATGGAATCTAATGGTGCTATATAAATAAATAACAATAATAATAATAAATATCAGCAATCCACACCCACTTGACAGTTGTTATGTGTCTTGGCTAAGTCTCAGTCTGACGGGAATGTTCAAGCTGGTATTCAGCAAGTGCCCTCTGTTGCTCACTTATCCTTGCCAACATATGATATATTGAATTCCACCATGTTGGCAGGTCGCAAATGAGTCGGTGGTTTGGCAAGATAAATTGCTTTTGAAGCCTGCAAGACTGGCAATAGTGGTTGAGGAATGGCGGAAATGGGTGCAAATACGGCGCACCTTTTCAAGTAGGTATGGCAAGTTAGGGTATGTTTTATAAATTTCTGCACCACTAGGTTCAGCACATAAGCCATGCATGGCATGTGTACCAGCTTCCCGAGCTTTAAAGCCGCCACCATGTTACGCCCATTATCGCAGACAACCAGACTGGGTTGGAGTTGCAGTGAGGAGAGCCACTAATTGGTCTGTTGTTTTATTCCTTGCCATAGTTCTGCTGCAATGTGTGGTGTTTCATCTAAACAGGTGAGCTTCAGCAAAGCGTGTTGCTGCTTTGCTGCTGCACAGCTCCCAACTTTAGAGAGATGTGGAGGGTAAATCAGCATAGGATGACAAGGCGGAGGAGGAGGAAGAGGGGAAACAGGACGTATACGATGAGGCGGGAATCCTGATTGAGGTTGGGCCCCTATCTGTGGCATGGGTAGGATATGTGATTGTCCATTTTGAGAATTTGTGCCACCCTCCACAATGTTGAGCCAGTGTGCCATGATAGAGATGTATCGTCCCTGTCCACAAGTACTTGTCCACGTGTCTGTTGTAAGGTGGACCTTCCTGGTTACGGCGTTGGTGAGAGCACGCTTTAAATTGTTTAAGACGTGCTGGTGTAACACGGGGATGGCGCACCAGGAAAAATAATGCCGGCTGGGAACCAAGTATCGTGGGGCAGCAACAGCCAACAGATCATGGAAAGATTGTGACTCCACAACCCTAAACGGCAACATCTCCACGGGCTAGCAACTTGGCAATGTGCGCGTTTAGTATTTGTGCTTGTGGGTGCGTGGCTTGATATTTACTCCTCCTTTCATAGTGTCAAGCCCCAGGCCGTGGGGTACTCGGGTATCATTCGGCAAGGGTTAACTTTGTCACAGGGAATGGCGGCCGCACCTGATCCTGTGTCCTGGGTGACACTTCAAAAGGGGGGTTTTATGTACAAGGAATTATTTACAGTTTGTTGTCGTGACGCCACCTGCAGTTTCTGGTGAAGCAGCACCAGCACCGCCACAGTCCGCCGGAGGGTGGTGGTATTGTGGCTGAGATGGTGTAGCCCTCCGCAGGTAGGACTGGACCTCCGGGGCAGCGTAGTGAAAGGGGAACAGGTTGGAGTGGAGCTGGGATGGTATAGGGAGCGTTGGAACAGCCTATGGGGGATACTGGGAGTGGAGCAGAAGGATACACACACGCAGGAAAGTCTCTTTTACCTTTTACTGTTGTTAACAGGTAAAACGGTCCAGGGCACTGACGGGTGGACAGGTTGCAAAGTGGGTCCCCACAGCAAGTGGGTATAAGACCTCCTCTGCTCTGTAGTATATGTCTGAAGCACAGCCTGCATGCAGCCTGACTTGCCTCCTCTCTCTTCCTGACTGTAGTGTCTTCCTCTCATCCTGTGCGGTCTCCGGGATACCTTCTCCTGATCACTGCAGCTTTGCCCTGCTGTGTCTGGCTCCCTCTCTTGACCCACAGGGGATACCGGATAGCCGAAGCCTCCACGGTGCGACGGGGTTCTCTGTGGTCCTATAGTGTCCCACAGGTGCGGATCCCCAATATCCGGGTTTTCTCCCGGGATGAACTTTCTCAAGCTCCTCCCTCCCTTTTCTGCTCTATGCTCCTTGCCTTCAGTTTCACTTAGGCTTCCGGGATATAGAAGGGCCACTCCGGGTCACTGGTTCGGGCCTAATTGCAGCACCGACCACCAGGATGTCCTTGCAGCTCTCCTAGCGTCTGCACACTCTGACTAACTCCGCCCCCAGCAGCAGTATTTATAGGGGATCTTGCCTAAGGTCAGAAAGTGGTGTCCCCCTACTGTGCCGAGGTGGAAGGTGTTGTATGTGGTAGCTACCTGCTGTGGAAACCCAGCTGTGCATTTAGAGGAGTCTGTGGCTACCTGCGTGGGCAGGGTGCCACAATAGATCTGAGGCACGGAAAACTGGAGCTCTTGGCAGGGACAAACAAGTGGATGAGCTTGTTGTCTCCTGCGTATGTGCAACTGCAGCTTGTGAACAAGAGGTATGATCACCTGCTTCCTGCCCAGCAGATTGGGATGGACAGATCACAGGCGTCATGGCAGTGGTTTGACCTGTAGACGCCTATTTGGTACCCTGGTGTTCCGCCCACCGACTCGGGTGGTTGGCTGCCATGTGTTTCCGCATACTGGTGGTGCTTTGGTTGCCTTTGCCCCGACCTCTGCTCAGCATATGGCAGATGCTACAGATGACAACATGACAACATTTGGTTAAGAAGGACTATCTGAAAAACATTTCCAGACAGTGGCTAAATGCACCCTTGCCTTGACTTGGGGCACAGAGGGATTGCTCTTGGCAACAGTTAACACACTTCGTACTCTGCTCAAACCAGTACCCGGTCAGAGGCCACGGGCAACAAAAGAATATGGCTTAAACAGATCCTCGGAGTGGCCAAGGTTGGGGTCAAATGTTTCCTGTGACTCCTGACGGGGTGATGAACTAGGAACAGGTTGAGAATAGGATGACCCAGTGTTCTCTGTCCATACATGGGCTACTTTTTGGAGACACAATAGCTATGCCTGGACATTGGGCACTGTAACTGCTGTGCTAGTAGTCCTAGCTTCATAATTGTTTGGGCCCTGAGGCCTGTTTCCTTCATCAACCATGATACAGTCCCTTGGGCTACTTTTTGGAGGCACTATGGCTATGCCTGGACATTGGGCACTGCAAGAACTATGCTAGTAGTTCTAGTAGTCCTAGCTTTATAATTGTTTGGACCTTGAGGCCTGCTTCCTTCATCAACCATGATACAGCCCCTTGGCAGTGGCGTAACTTCAGGCCCAGGGGCCCCGATGCAAAAGTTCCAACGGGGCCCCCAATTATTGCAAATCTTTAATAGTATTAGTCTTTTTCTATGGGCCAAAGGGACTTTTGGGGCCCCCTAAGCTGCAGGGCCCGGGTGCGATCGCAACCCCTGCACCTGTTGTAGTTACGCCCCTGCCCCTTGGGCTAATTTTTGCCTGCACATTGTGCAGTGGCAGTGGAACAACAATGCCAGTAGTCCAAACTTTATAATTGTTAAGTCCTCATGATGATGATGATGATGAAGGGTGGCTTCTTCCTGCATTAACCATCACACAGCCCCTAAGGCTGATCACTCTCTTTACACCACTTACACACTGAGCTGTCATAGCATCTCCTCCATCATAACTAGCTCTTACTGCAATCATGCACCCATTTCAGCCTTTTCCTCAGCCCCCAAACCACTTTTCTGGTTCCAGCAGACAATTACTCGCATTTCCCATTGACTAACATTGGACTTGCTGCTCGCACCGAATACCCGAATATTACGATGTACTTGGCAAGAGTAAGTATTTGACTACTCGCTCATCATTAAACACTATACCTTCGCAATTATAGTGGAGGCTCAAAGCTTTCTCTATGGTTGTTTTGTAGCCTTTGGCACTGGATACCATGACTGTGTACAAGGCATCATAAAATGTGAAGATTACCAAGGATTTTGTTTACATATAGTGCCTTGTGTCAGAAAGCTGGGTGTGCATCCTTGGTCATTGGTCTCGCAGCAGGATAATGAACCTAAACATACTGTACTTCAAGAAACACTCAGAAATGGTAGAAATTAAGCTTTAAAGAGCTCTGAAGCAACCAACAATGAATCTGGATTAAAATCCCAATGAACACCTGTGGAGATATCTTAAAATTCCTGTTGGGAGAAGACACCCATCATATATGAGAGACCTGGAGCAGTTTGCAAAAGAAGAGTGGTCCAAATTCCTGTTGAGAGGTGTAAGAAGTTTGTTGATGGTTATAGGAAGTGATTGATTATCGTTATGTATTCGAAAGGGTGTGCAGCCAAATAATAAGTTGATGGTGCCATCAATTTTGTTGTCATGGGGAGCTTTGGGAGAAAAGGAGTAAAGGAACCTGGGCCTCTGATTTGCTCCTCAGGCTAGGGGAACCCAAACTTTCCTTAACTCAGGGGTACCCTTGATGGTAGAGAGGCCCGAGTCTCCTATCTTTCCCTTTCTCTTGTTCAGCACTTAGCTGAACCCCACCCCAGAAGGTAAACTATTTTGGAATCCACACATATAGACAGACAGGGATAAAGCAAACAGCTCCACACAGCATACAATCAGGAAGTTACAATATGTGCATAGGGAGAACACAAATACAAATAGGAAATGAAAAAACAACAAGGTATACTTCACCAGACATTAGGCAATGATTAAAGTTTCAACAGCAATTGCAACACAGGACCGGTATGCAAGAAGCACGCAAATGCCAAAGTCAGCATCCAGGAATGTTCTGAGCCATACCTAAAAGGAAAAGGCATTCCAGCAGCTGCCTTCAACCTTTAATTGACATTAATCAAAAAATTAACTCCTGCAAAGCTGAACATCAGTGAACAAACCACCTCTGACAGCCTAACTCAGGCTGAGCAACAAAAAGGCCTAAAGCTACACATCAGACTCCCCAGTTGTGAAAAGAGTCTAAACCTTGCTTGACAGTACCCCGTCCTCTATGAAGGACCTCAGGGTCCTCAGGACGCAGCGGACCTGGTTTACAATGAAAAACTACAACTACCTGATCAGCATGGACATCTATCGCATTCACCCAAGTCCTCTCCTCAGGGCCATAGCCTAGACCATGCACCAGATACTGTAGCGAACAACGAACAATACGAGAGTCTACAAAACTGGATACCTCAAACTCTAAAGAACTATCCACTAAGACTGGTGGTGGAGGAGGAGCAATAAAGTTCCCTGAACCCACAAACTTCTTCAAAAGAGACTTATGGAAAACATTATGAATTCTGTATATGACAGGTAATTCAAACCGGAAAGCCAGGGTGTTGTTGATGACCGAATTTCTGAATGGACCGATAAAGCGGGGACCTAACTTATGTGATGATAACTTGAGTTTGATGTTCCTAGTGGATAACCACACCAAATCACCCACATTCAGGTCCGGACCAGGCACACATTAACAGTGAGCCCCACGCTTTTGCTCAGAACCCATGCTAAGTGAATGCTGCTTAACTTTCCTCCATGTAAACGATAATGCCACACTGACCCGATTCTCTTCAGGGACCCCAGAAGAATACTCTTGACAAAGAGTACAGAACTGAGGAAGTTGACCATAGACACAGAAAAAGGGGGACTCCCCAGAGGACTCATGACAATAATTATTAATGGTGAACCACTTCTCCTGGTCGTCAGAGGCAAAACAGTGCAAGTACAGTTCTAGATTTTGGTTTATGCATTCTGTTTGTCCATTAAATTGAGGATGGACAGCAGACGAGTGAGACGATTCAATCCCTAAGTAAGAACAGAAAGCTTTCCAGAAATTAGCAATAAACTGGATACCCGTATCAGATACAATGTCAGACGGAGCCCCATAGAGTCTGATCACTTCACGTACGAATATCTGAGCCAGGGTCTTGGCATTGGGTAAAGACAGTATCGCAACAAAATGTGTCATTTTAGAAAACTGGTGAACCACAACTAAAGTAAGGGCCATTTCACATCTGCGTTTTTCTTGCGTTTGGGTTTCTATGCATTTTTACTGCTATAAAAAGTATCCAAACGCATCCAAAAACACACCCAAAGGTTCAATGCAAAACTCATTGCAAACGCAATGCAAAACGCATGTCATTTTGCAAAAAGGAAAAACGCAGCCCAAAACGTGGGCTGCAACGTTTTGGACTGCATTTGCAAAAACGCATGCATTTTTACAAAATGACATGCGTTTTGCATTGCGTTTGCAATGCGTTTTGCATTGAACCCTTTGGGTGCATTTTTGGATGTGTTTGGATGCGTTTTTAGTGGTAAAAAATGCATAGAAACTCAAAGGCAGCCAAACACAGCCCAGCCCTAGATGTGAACTGGGTCTAAGTGTTACCAGCAGAGGAAGGTAAATCGGCAATAAAATCCATGGAAGTATCTGTCCATTGTTTGCTATGCACACTAAGTGAAAACAGAGTACCCGAAGGACAAGAGTGCAAAAACTTAGAATCCACACAAGTAGAAAAGGCCGATACATAGGAGGCTACATTGTCCTGGATTTTGTTCCAATGTGCCCTTAAACCCAGGATGATCAGTTAGGACTGAATCATGATCCTCCTTCAACACCTTAAGATGAAGGTTCAGAGGAGCAAAAGACCCATTAACTGGAAGACTCGGCGGTACCTCCTCCTGAGCCTTAGCTATCTTAGCTTACACCTCAGTACTGAGAGCTGAAACTACAACACCCAACTGGAGGATAGGAATTGGCTCCTCAGGTGGTTCTCTACCAGGAAAACATCTGGACAATGCATCAGCCTTAGTGATTTTAGAGCCCAGATGGCAAGTACTAAAGAAATTGAATCTGTTAATGAATAGTGATCAGCGAGCCTGTCTAGGAGTAAGGTGCTTGGCTGACTCCAGATGCAAGAGTTTTTATGGTCAGTAATCACTGTAACAAGATGAGTGGCCTGCTCCAAGAAGTGTCGCCATTCCTCAATAGCCAACTTGTTGGCTAGCAATTCCCTGCTACCTATCTCATAATTGTATTCTGCTGGTAACAACTTCTTTGAAAAAAAGGCACAAGGACGGGATTTACCAAGTTATTGACCTTGAGACAACACCACCCCTACCCCTACCCCAGAAGCATCCATCTCCACAGTAAAGGGAAGGGACACATCTGGCTGAATCAGGACAGGTGCCGAAGCGAAGCTTCTTTTCAAACATTCAAAAGCATGCACAGCATTTTCAGACCAGTTAGTAAAGTCAGTGCCTTTCTTAGTCATGTTGGTTCACACCTTAACGACGGCCCACTGTAAAAAAATGGCGGCTTTACAGGGTACTTATTCTGTTCTGATGTGAAAATAATCAGAAAGGAAAAAGCCCTGTAGTGCCCCCCAGTGCCCGAAAATCTCCAGGGTTTCAGCTACCGGGGGTAGCTGAGACCCTGCAGATTAAGGATCAGGCACTTTTTTCCGAGTATCGGTGATGTCATGATCGGTAAACGTGTTTACCGGTCATGACATTACAACATCCAACATCAAAACATATGTCGGATGAAAGTTAAGCATTAACCCCTAAGGCCCCCAAGACCCCTGCTACCGGGGATCTCCCTCCCACCCCCTCCTCCAATCTATCCCAAAATGGCGGCGGCGCGAAAACCCGCCGCCCCCCCTGCAGCTCCATGCGATCTGACATGTCACACATGTCAGATCGCATGGAAATCGCATCCCCCGGTGCCCCTCAGTCCCCTTCACAGTCCAATCCCTGCCCCTGCCCCCTCACCCGACCATAGATCCTTGGCCCCTGCCCCCTCACACATATGCTGCCGCCTCCTCTGAAACTCCATCCGATGTGACCAAACATCACATCGGATAGAGTTTGCAAGCCCTTCGTTCCCCAGTCAGGACCCGGTCCCCCAATCAGGTCCCCCTTCCCTCTCCCCCTCAGTGAGTTCATGACCTATCAAGATCCTGGGTTCACACAGGGGTTAACACAGATTGTTATGGTGATCTCCAAAGCAGGTCACCATGAAGATCAGTGTTAACCCCTGTGTGACCCCAGGATCTTGATAGGTCATGAACTTACAGAGTTTATGACCTATCATTTCCCTAGGATGATGCCTGGTCTTATAGCATGTGGGGGATGCCCCCATATGCTATAACACTGAGAATTGTCACGGGACCGCCTACTAGACTACATCAGACATCACCACCCATTGGACTACGTCGGATATCATTACCCACTAGACTACGTCGGATACCACAGACTAATAAAGGTGGGGTCTAAATAAGTGTTTGTATTTTTTTTTCCAATAAAAATATTTTTCTATGTTGTGTCTTCTTTTTACTATTTACTAGAGATTCCTAATAGCCCGGTCTAATATTGGCCAGAAATTATGAATCTTGGGCTTAGTGCCACCTGAAAAAAAGTAGGCTTTAACCCGTTATTACCCAGTCTGCCACCGCTACACGGTAGCTGGAAGAGCTGGATACAGCGCCAGAAAATGGCGATTCTATGAATGGTTAGTTCTCTGGGGTGGCTGCGGGCTGCAATTTGCAGCTGGGGGGGTAGGCCCAGAAAGCTTGGGACTCCCTATGCTGAGGATTCCAGCCCCCAGCTGCCTAGATGTACCTGGCTAGCCCAAATATATGGCAAAGCCCACACCGTTTTTTTTTTTTCAATTATTCAAGAAATAATTAAAAAAAAAAAGGCTTCCCTATATTTTTGGTTTCCAGCCAGGTAAAACTTGGTGGCAGCCCGTAGCTGCCTGCTATACCTGGCTGGACCAAAAATATGGCGAAGCCCCACGTTTTTTGTTTTATAAATATAATAAAGAAATAATAAAAAAAATGCAGGAGAGGAGACGTCCAGGACACGGTGTCTCCGGATCTTGTGCACATGCCCTAAGGCTAGGGTTATATTAACGTTTCAGGGGGCTTGCGTCCAAAACATAGGTTTTGGCAACCCTGACACCTTGTTACCGCCATGGTAACACCGCATCGGCACTGACAATACTTACCTATGGAGACGCGGTCCCTAGCGCAGCTGAAAAGCCGGCATCTGAGTGCTTTCAAAAGCGTTGGGAAAAAGCATGAGATTTCAAACTCCGCACTCAGATGCCGGCGTATCAGATGCCAGTGCTGATGCCGCGTTACCATGGCCATAACAAGGCGTCAGGGCTGCCAAAACCTATGTTTGCAGCGTGACCCTCATGAAAACGTTAATCTGACAATGGCCTAAAAGGGAGAAATTGTGTGAAAAGAAGAGAATGTTGAATATGACAACCTATTGTTAGGAAATTCTGTTAAGTAGCTGTAGGTTCCAAATGCTCACTATATGCCTAGATATGCCCAAAATGGGGTCACTTGTGGGGGGTTTCTGCTGTTTAGGATCCCTGTGACCCTGCAAATGTGAAATGGTGCCCGCAATCTATTTCAGTTTTTCCAAAATTCATATAATGCTCCGTTCCTTCTGAGGCCCCCCATTTGTGTAAACATAATATTTTGGCTACTAGTGGGTTTCGTTGCGCTTATAAGAATGTGGGAAACAAATTGTGGTATCCACTTTTTGGCGTTACCTCTTGTAACAGTGAAAAATGTGTTGCTAAAACAACACTTTTGTGAAAAAAAGAAAATTTTCATTATGAAGACCTATTGTTATGAAATTGTGTGAAGAACCTGTGGGTTCAAAATGCTCACTATACCCTAGTTATAGTCCTTGAGGGGTCTAGTTTCCAAAATGGGGTCACTTGTGGGGGAGCTCCAAAGTTTAGGCACACAGGAGCTTTCCATACGCGACATAGTGTCCGGTAACAATTGAAGCTAATTTTCCATTCAAATTGTTAGCGGACACCATGTCGCATATGGAGAGCCCCTGTGTGCTTAAACATTGGATCTCCCCCACAAGTGACCTCATTTTGGAAACTAGACCCCCAAGGAACTTATCTAGATGCATAGTGAGCACTTTGAACCCCCAGATGCTTCACAAAGTAATCTGTAAAAATGAAAAAAGAAATTTTTGTGAAAAAAAAGTACTTTTTCATTTTTATGGATCAATTTGTGAAGCACCTGGGGGTTCAAAGTGCTCACTATGCATCTAGATAAGTTCCTTGAGGGGGTCTAGTTTCTAAAATGGAATCAATTGTGGGGGAGCTCCAATGTTTAGGCACACAGGGGCTCTCCATATATGATATGGTGTCCGCTAACAATTGGAGCTAATTTTCCATTCAAATTTTTAGCGGACACCATGTCACGTATGGAGAGCCCCTGTGTGCCTAAACATTGGAGCTCCCCCTCAAGTGACACCATTTTGGGAACTACACCCCCCAAGAAACTTATCTAGATGCTTAGTGAGCACTTTGAACCCCCAGGTGCTTCACAAAGTGATCTGTAAAAATGAAAAAGTACATTTTTTTAACAAAAGCTTTCTTTTGGCCTCAATTTTTTCATTTTCACATGAGCAACAGGATAAAATGCATCCTAAAATTTGTTGGGCAATTTCTCCTGAGTACACCAATACCTCATATGTTGTCATAAACCACTGTTTGGGCGCACGGCAGAGCTCGGAAGGGAAGGAGCCCCATTTGACTTTTTGACTTAGCTCCAAAAGTCTAATGGCGCTCTTTCCCTTCTGAGCCCTGCCGTGTGCCCGAACTGTGGTTTATGACCACATATGAGGTATCGGTGTACTCAGTAGAAATTGCCCCACACATTTTAGGATCCATTTTATCCTGTTTCCCATGTGAAAATGAAAAAATAAGGCTAATGAACATTTTTGTTGGAAAAATTAAAATGTCCATTTTTTCATTCCACTTTGCTTTAGTTCCTGTGAAGCACCTGAAGGGTTAATAATCTTCTTGAATGTGGTTTTGAGTAGCTTGAGGGGTGCAGTTTTTGGAATGGTGTCACTTTTGGGTGTTTTCTGTGATGTACACCCCTCAAAGGGATTTTAAATGTGATGTGGTCACTAAAAAAAATGGTTTTGTAAATTTTGCTGGAAAAGTGAGAAATTGCTGATGAACTTTGAACCCTTATAACTTCCTAACCAAAAAAACGTTTCTTCCAAAATTGTGCTGATGTACAGTAGACATGTGGGAAATGTTATTTATTAACTATTTTGTGTCACATAACTCTATGGTTTAACGGAATAAAAATTCAAAATTTGAAAACTGCAAAATTTTCTAAATTTTCGCCAAATATTTTATTTTTTCACAAATAAATGCAAAAATTATTGACCTAAATTTACTACTAACATGAAGCCCAATATGTCATGAAAAAACAATCGCAGAATCGTTAGGACAACCAAGGGGAACCCCAATACCACCTGTGGAGGTAGATTTTTTAGAACATTGCACGTTACACGCTATGAATTGAGGACCCTGATGCGGAGTTCCAAATCCAGCACATATTCCTTAAAGCGAACCTGTCACCCCCCCTGAACATCAAAAGCTATAATAGCCACCTTCTGCAGCACTAAGGCTGCATTCAGGGAAGGTGGCTATAGGCTTTTGATGCCCTATATACTGTTAAATATTCACTTATATAACTGCTTACAGTTTAGAAGACCAAACACCGGGAGGCGGGGTTTCGCGCTCCTCCGACCCGCCCCTCTTGTCAATCAGCCTGGTCGCCTGCTGCTGCCTCACCTCACAGTCTAGCATGAACACGCGCCTCCGTTCTCCTCTATGGCGCCGTGCATGCGCTGTGCGCGCAGCCCGACGACTTCCTGGACACCCGGCGCACAGCGCATGCGCGGCGCCATAGAGGAGAACGGAGGCGCGCGTTCATGTTAGACTGTGAGGGGAGGCAGCAGCAGGTGACCAGGCTGATTGACAAGAGGGGGCGGGTCGGAGGAGCGCGAAACCCCGCCTCCCGGTCTTAGGTCTTCTAAACTGTAAGCAGTTATATAAGTGAATATTTAACTGTATATAGGGCATCAAAAGCCTGTAGCCACCTTCCCTGAATGCAGCCTTAGTGCTGCAGAAGGTGGCTATTATAGCTTTTGATGTCCAGGTTCGCTTTAAAAGCCTTTTGAGAAAGTGGAGATACATCAATGGCAACAATCCGTCTAGGACTAGGAAACTTGTCGACTCATAACCCTGAGTGCGGGCAATAATATTCGCCGCAGAGCAGCTATCTAAGAAAATCTTGCTAGAAACCTCCTGACCACCGATTATTACTCTTGTGGGGAGAATACACTGAGACGCCATCATGGCGAATATACATATGCTCAGGCTGGGATCCTCCAAACCCCCTGAGCCTACAAGTTTTCCACTGAAACTAGCTCCTCAGAGCAGTGTCATTCCACTAAGTATCCATGGTCCAGCGGCAAAACTCAGCACAGTAATCCTCAACTGGCTGAGTCCCCTCAACACGTGAACGAATCTTGGACTCAGCCAAAGCCAATTTATCTGGATCATCATAGATAAGGCCGAGTGCAGAAAAAATGTCCAATGATCCAAAAACAGGGAAATTAGAGGGTAGAGAAAAAACCCACATTTGTGAGACCACAATACCCAGATGCTGAGCCTCACTCCCAGAAGAAGGAGGACGCAGATGGACATACAGTTTGCAGGACTTACGAAGAGAAACAAACTTACTGCGATCTCCTGCAAACCGCTCATGAAGTTTATAGATTCTGGTAGCACACTCCTAGAATGGTGCTCAGTAATGGGATAGCACACCCGGCAGTATGTTTAGCAAAATACTGGCACGCATACAATTTTTGCTCTTTCAATTTATTTCAATGCATATGTCTTACAAGTCGAGATAAGACGCATTTCTGCTATAAGTTTAGCCTTTTTCAATGTTACAAGTTCAATGAAACACAAAAACAAATATATCTCATTAACAACCTTATTTGCATGGGAGTGTAGTCATGGGTTTGGATTGCACTAACTGCTCACATTCTCTCTTGCATGTGTATTCGTACTCCACAGAGCTATTTATTATGTTAAGAGAAAAACCAGAAACAAAATTCTAAGAAATTTTTTTTTAGCAAAATTATATTTAATAATATTATTTACTTTTATTTTTATCAATAATTCTGACTTTGTATTTGTGCACCCCCTGTAATAATGTTATCATGGTATATACGGTACTTTCCATCATCCTCACAGAGGTCAATCCTTTAAAATCAAAGACTATTACACTTGTGATAGTAACTTTCTCATATATAGTGTACAATGCCCCTGTGGATTGTTATATATTGAGGAGATTATTATGAAAATGAAGGATCGGCTGTACAAACATAAATACACAATACGGCAAAAGACACACTTTTATCCGTACACACACACTTTAGGTACCGTCACACGCGACAATTTTGCAAGCAATTTCACTGGCAATTTGCTGGTTGCAGTGAAATCATGGACACAGTGTTCTATTTTGTTGCTGTGTACAAATGGAACAATGTGTCCATGATGTCACTGTAACCAGCAAATTGTCAGTGAAATTGCTAGCAAAATTGCCGCATGTGACGGTACCTTATGAGAAAATGAAACATAATATTTCAAATATAACAAATCTTGGAACAAATCAAAACTCCCTGGCAGGATGCTAATCAGGTCCTAAGTTTGAAACAACATGAGATGTACTTGATAGATAAACTTCAGACTCTAGAGCTGCAAGGTATGAATCGAGACTTTGATGTATCCTGCTTCTTGTGATAAAATCCTTCCGATAGTGTGCCCCTCTGACCTATTACTTGCACATGATTTAGAAATCTAGCCAATCGTGTTTTACTATTGTATTAGAAATAAAAAGAACAGAAAATTAATTTGTTTTAAAATATTAGTAGAATAAATTGAATTTAAAGAATGAATGGTTTTATTCTGTTCCAAATAATATAAATATATTAAACACCCTTATGCAATGTAATTCTAATACTAATCATTAATATTTTTTATCATGTGAGGCAAGCACATTATTCAGAAATACGAATCTTCGAATACTTGCTAGCATCTACAAGAATTTAACTCCTGCATCTCTGGATATTAATTATTGACATGTACTCCATCTAACAAATGTTTTCTTTTTACTTTGTTTAAGGGTTTTTCCTTAGTAACTTTGTTTCACATAATATGTATCAATATATGTTCAATATGAAATAATTATTTATGCTTGGGATTTTAGCTATAATGTACACATGGGTGAATTTATTGCACTTATTTCCTCAAATACAAAGTCAGAATTATTGATAAAAATAAAAATATATATTATTAAATATAATTTTGCTAAAAATAATTTTTTCTTAGAATTTTGTTTCTGGTTTTTCTCTTAAAAAAATAAATAGCTCTGTGAAGTACGAATACACATGCAACAGAGAAAGCGAGCACTTAGTGCAATCCACACCCATGACTGCACTCCCACGCAAATGAGGTTGTTGTTAATGAGATATTTGGTTTACGTGTTTCATTGAACTTCTGACATTTGAAGAAGGCTAAACATAAAGCCAAAATGCGTCTTATCTTGACTTGTAAGGGCCCTTTCACATCAGCGTTTTTCGTAATTCGCGGCAGATGCGGTGAAAAAACCGCATCTGCCGCGTTTGCCGCATAACGGTTCCACTTGCGGCACGGTTGCGGTTTTTTCCATAGGAAGTATAGGGGGACTTGCGGCAGATGCGGCAAGTGCGGTATTGCACTTGCGGCAGGTGCGGCAGAGAAAAAAACCGCGGCTTACTGCGGTTTTTTTCTCTGCCGCACCTGCCGCAAGTGCAATACCGCACTTGCCGCATCTGCCGCAAGTCCCCCTATACTTCCTATGGAAAAAACCGCAACCGTGCCGCAAGTGGAACCGTTATGCGGCAAACGCGGCAGATGCGGTTTTTTCACCGCATCTGCCGCGAATTACGAAAAACGCAGATGTGAAAGCACCCTTAGACATACGCATTGAAATAAATTGAAGAAGCAAAAATCCTAAATGGGGGAGTATTTTGCTAAATATGCTGCAAATTGCTCAGGAAGGGGCAGTTTTGGTTCAGATGAACTGGCCAATGCTTCAGACTGCACTGCAGAAGCTGATAGGGCCTGTTGCCGAACCGCCCATTTAAGCTCTGTAACCTGGATAGACAGAGCCCCCAACTGACTAATAAGGGAAACAATGGGATTAATGGAATGTTATTTTGGGGCAGACTATAATGTCACAGGGAGCTTTGGGAGAAAAGGTACCTGGGCCCTTGATCTACCTTTCAGACTAGGTGAACCCTGACTTTCCTTGACTCAGGGGTACCCTTGATTCTAGAGAGGCCTGAGTCTTTGACCTGTCACTTTCTCCTGTCCAGCCCTCAGCTCAACCCCCAACACACACCCCAGAAGGTGAACCCACAAATATAAACAGACAGGTATAAAGAAAACAGCACCACACAGCATACAATCAGGAAGATACAATATGTCTGTAGGGAGAGCACAAATACAAATAGGGAAGGAAAAAATAACAAGGTATACTTTACCAGACACCAAGCAACAATTAGAATTTCAACAGCAACTCCAACACAGGACCGGTATGCAAGAGGCACACAAATGCTATCGTCGGCATCCAGGAATGTTCTTATTTAAATCTTTTTATTAAAACACTTAAAAATAACAGGATCATATAAAAAATATAGGTGTACATTCCATTTTTATACATATGAATATAACCAAGTAATACTATTTAAATAATTGAAGAAATATTTAAATTAAAAATTAAAAAAAAGAAAGAAAGAAAAAAAAAATATATATATACCAACTAAAACTATATACATTGACATGGTAAATTATATACTGCAGGTGAGGGTGGGGGCAGCTCTGCAGCGGTTCCGGGGGCTGAAGCGGGCTGGCTGCGGGCTGCAGAGAGAGCGGGAGGTCCTGTGCATTTAATATGCAATGCCGCTGTCCATCACCTTGGTGCTGAAACAGCGCCGAGTTATGGACAACTGATCAGGCATATTACCTGCAGTCACCACCGCATCCAGACTATGCTCTCCCCCCGGTCACTCTTTATGCCCCCTCCCCAGCTGGCACACACATAGCCTCCCCCCCCGCATCCAGAATATGCCCCTCCAGCTGGCACGCACATTTAAAACAACAAACCGTTAACTCACCCTCTGATGCTTGGTCTGTGTTCACAGCTCCTCTGTTGCTCTAACTGTTTCCAGGTAACACATCATGTAACCAGGCGCACAGTGATGACACTCGCCTGGTCACATGATCCGATGCCTGGGAAACGCATCATGTGACCTGGTGCACAGTGTTTATACTGTGACCCCAGTCACATCATAGAGAGCAGACAGCCGGCTGAGCGGACAGGAGCGGCCGGGGCACAGAGCGGACAGCAGGGATCACCAAGAGCAGCGCAGCCCCCGGAGCCAAGCATGGAGTGAGCGGAAACTGGCACTGTGGGTCTCTACAGCCCTGGAATGGTCCTGACATCTGCCCACAGCGCCACCTCCACCTGCAGCTTGGAGCCTGTCACCACAGGGTGAGTGACACCTGTGCCCACACGGTGGCTGTGTGTTCCCACTGTATGATGCCAGATCCTATCTGTGCCACCCACTGTATGTCACGTCTATATGATTATGATGCCCAGGTCCTATCTCTGTATGTCACATTATGATGCCAGGGTCCTGTCAGGGTCCAGATGTCTGCCCCACCCACTGTATGTAGCACCTATAGGATTTATAATGCCAAGGTGTATCTGTGCCACCCACTGGATCTGTCATGACTGTAATGTGTATGATATGGTGTGCCCTCCCCCTTTTATCTATATGTGTGATACCAGCGTACTCATCACTGGGGGACGTGTGCCATCAAGAGGGGACATGTGCCATGAATAGGGGATGTGTGCCATCAAGAGGGGAAGTGTGCCATCAATAGGTGACATATGCCATCAAGAGGGGACGTGTGCCAGCACTGAGGGATTTTGTTCTATCAATGGGGGACGTGTGGTATCACTGGGAGATGAGTGCCAGCACAAGAGGGCCATATCCATATCCAGGCGGCTAATTCTAGGATGGGGGGCTATATCCCAGGATGAGGGACATTGTACCAGGATGAGGGGCTATGACGGACATATACCCTATATGATTTGTTAGACGGGCACTGTGACCCCATTTAACATTATAAATTATTTTTTTCTCTTTTCCTTCACTAAATTTGGTGGTGATCTTATTATCAGGTGTGTCTTATAAAGCAAAAAATACGGTAATTGCTTTTAAAATATCAGAGATTGGTAAGCGTTTTTTGGATTAATAATATAGGAAGTAATGAAAGAAGTGGGGTTAAGACTATGCATTTGAGTTTTTTCAATATTGACCAAGGATGGACTGCCCTACGTCTCCCACCATCTTCTGCTTATTTATCAAATTTGTAAAATAGTATGCTTTAATGTTAGGGACGCTCAGACCTCCTCTTTTCCTATGTTTCATTAATGTATTTCTAGCAACTCTTGAGGATCTACCTCCCCAAAATGAATTTAGACAATTGCGTCTGCAATCTTTGAATATATTTTTGCTGAATCAAGAGAGGAAGAGATCTAAAATAAAAATTTGAAATACGATCACTTTATATGAAGCTATTCGACCCATCCAGGATGTATCTAATTTAGAAAGAAAATGTAAGCCTTCTGAAATCCTTTTAGTGATAACATATTTTTATCTATTATATTGCATAGAGGGTTGGTTAAAATAATGCCTAAATAAGAAAGGTCAGAGGACGACCATGAGAGTTGAAATTCTCCTTTCAGGAGGTTTAGTAGTTCACCATCAATGTTGTAGGGTAGAACTTTTGTTTTGTAAGTATTCAATTTGTAGTAAGAAACATCGGAAATAACTTACTGATCTCCTAGAGTTTTCTCAAAGAGTTCATTGGATCTGTATCATGACCATCAAATCATTAGCAAACATTGAAGTCTTGTGCTGCCATCCATTTAAAGGAATTCCCCAAATATCTTGTCCATTCTAATCTTTTCAACAAAGTGTTCTAGAAAGAAGTTGAAGAGGATGGGTGACAAGGGACAACCCGTTTAGTTCCATTGGTGAGTTTAAATGGATTTGATACAACATTATTTGTTAACAGCCTGGCTGTTGGGGATGAATATAAGGCTTTAATAATATTAACAGTACAACCAGATAGACCAAAGCATTGGAGAGTAAGAAACAGGAGACCCCAGTGCACCCTATCAAACGCCTTTTCGGTGTCCATAGTTATGGCTAGCACCGGGTCCCTGAGCTCTCCACTTGTGCAATAACATTCAATACCCTTCTGTTCACATCTATTGTTCCTCTATTCTTAATAAAGCTAGTTTAATCCTAATGAGTAAGTTTTGGGATGTAGTCTGTGAGTCTGTTAACTATTACTTTTGCTATAATTTTAGTATCCAAGTTAATAAGGGAGATGGGTCTATAATGGGCTGTATTTTGAGGATAACCATTTTCTTTTGGGATAACTATTATAATTGACTCCTGCATTTCAGCAGGAAGCAGTGATGTCATAGACGCTGAATTAATAAGTTTGGTAAGATAGGGAGTCAGTATTGAGCCAAATGTCTTAAAATACTCATTCAATAATCCATCTGTTACTGGGGATTTCCCACTCCTGAGAGAATTAATAGAATAGGAGATTTCAAGGTCGTGATGGGTAAGTTTATAGGCCCAGTTACACCTGGCGACTGGCGGCGGCGACTGGCGGGTGCACGCACGTTTTTGGCGCCCCTCCAGCATCACGTCCCCCATTTACATGGGGCAATCTTCTCCAGCCCCCCGCCGGCGAGCTGACAGGCACATCGCGCCGGGGTGTCTGAAAACCCCAGCGGCAGTGCAGGACAATGGGAGCCTATGGCTCCCATCGCCTGACAGGTTGCCGGCGGCCGGTTACATGGGCGATGTGTGCACATCGTCCCTGATCAGTCGCCTGGTTTCAGAGCACTGCTCTGAAACCAGGCGACCTCCGGGCGGCGGCGACATTGCCCCTTTACATGAGGCGACCTAGGGGCGATGTCGCCGCTGATAGGCCACGCCCTACGTCGCCTATGTAATCGGCGGCGTTGTGGTCTGGTGTAACGGGGCCTTATAAGTCAATATCCTCTTTATCTAGGAGAGGTAGTTGTATGGAATCTAGGAATGCATTTATGGAAAAGCTAACAGGTTGTTTAAGAATCATTTTTTAAATTATAAAGGTGTTCATAAAAGTTTTTAAATTCGTTTGAGGTATCCTTTGCATTCCTAAATAGAATTCCTTTATCATTTCTACTTTGCAAAATTATTTTTTTAACTCTTTTTTAAGACGTTTAACAAAAAAATTTGTTTGGTTTGTCTTGGCAATTATGATAGTTCACGTTAGAAGACTGAATCATCTTTTCATATTCGCCAAGAAATAGAGATTTGAGTTCTGATCTTAATTTTAAGAGCTTTAGATGGGTATCAGTGAGGGCTTGAACATCTTCCAATGCGCGAATATTGCATTGGATATCTTCAAATTTTTTCTTTCTTTTTTTTTGTAATCTTGAGTTCAACTCAGTAAGTGCACCGTGGATAACCGCATTATGAGCAGTCCAGAGAGTTACAATAGAAACCTCTCCAGTATCATTCGTATCAAAATATGAACAAATTAGATCGGATAACTCCTTCTTATACTTGAGATGTTGAAAAATAAAAGGGTTGGCCCTCCATAGTGTGTGGGGGTTGGAATTATGGTTATTGTTTAGTTAAAAACTATTGGAGCATGGTCTGACCAAGTCTTAGGTAAAATCTAAATTTAAAAAAATAATTTTGTAGAGAATGAATATCAGCCAAGACTAAATCAATTCTATACAGGGAAAAATGCTAAATTTGAGTAGTGAGTAAATTTTTTCGGATGTCAAGCATAAACAACGAAAAACGTCAAAAAGACCTTTCCTGTCCACCTGTGGATTGAGTGTTACGCTTTGTTGCCTAAGTTTATTAGTTGAGTACATTAGAGCATTGGGTATAATGTTAAAGTCACCAAAAATTAGAAATGAGCTCTTCTGATGGTCACGTATCAAAACCAACAACTTTGTTAAAAAAACAAATTTGCCACTTATTAGGGCATATAATTTAACTAGCGTATATAATTTCCCCTCTTGTCTACATATGAGAATTATATACCTGCCATCTGGGTCTAATATAGTGTTCTTTTCTTCATACTGCAATGAGTTTTTAATTATAAATGCTACGCCTACTTTTTTTCTTTGTGTTAGAGGCCAGAATTACTCTATAATAATTTTTGTTTTCTAATTTTGGGGTATTTATACTAGAAAATGTTGTCTCTTGTATCCCTGCAATCTCAATATTTATTTTATTTAAGACTCTCTATAGCAGGTATCTTTTCTGTGGAGAGTTTAAGCAGTTAACAGAATAAATCAGTATGTTAATTGAGTAAAATAATTGTAAAGCTGTTACTATCATATTTTCTCATTGAAAGTTTTCCACTTGTGTGACCAAGTTTCCCCCGAGGAATGCCAGTTATATACCACTAAAACGTTTATTGCAAAACCATTAACAAAATAAATGGAATACTAAAAAAAGAAAAACAAATAAAAACAATGAAATGGTACTGTCAAAATATTAACTGATGACAAAAGTTCCCACAGGCATCAAATATCGCCTCCTACCATGCCAAATCAATAGTCACTAAAAATTAGTTAATATCTCTCTAAGGGTCCTTTCACATCAGCGTTTTTCGCTGATCGCGGCAGTTGTGGCTGAAAAAAACCACAACTGCCGTGATTACCATATAACGGCCACGATCATACAATGTCTATGGGGCTTGCGGTAAGTGTGCGGCAGGTGCGGCAAGTGCGGTTTCGGCACTTGCGGCAGGTATGCCACGTTTTGTTCGCGGCCGCACCTGCCGCAAATGCCGAAACCGCCTTGCCGCACCTGCCATAAGCCCCATAGACCATTGTATGGGGCTTGCTGCAAGTGTGCGCGATCGAAGAATCGCGCAGTTGAGTTTTTTTCAACTGCCGCGATCAGTGAAAAACGCTGATGTGAAAGGACCCTAAGATTTATGTGTTTCCTGACTTTTCAATATTCATCACTCTCAAAATTTTCAACCCCTCTTCCAGCTCTCCCACTCAGGTAGTTTTTTGCCTATGACTGAAGTTTAAGTTTGATTGCACATACCAACGATAGGCAATGCCATTATCTTGAAGTATTTTTGTTACAGGTCCCAGAGATCTTCTTTTGGCAAGTGCATCTCTAGAAATGTCTGTAAAGACTTTAATATTATTATACGGATCAGGCAAATTGATATTTTTTCTCAGATATTTCAGAAAATAGAATCCCTGTTCTCTGAAAGTCAAAGGTAACCAATACATCTCTTGGAATATCTTCACAAATTATTTTAGGTTTTGGAATTCTATATGCTTTTTCAAGAGAACATTCTATCTCAGACAAAGAGGGAGGTGTCTTTCTTAGTAAGGAAGTTACATAAGAATAAATGTCCGCCCTCACAATCCTCTCTGAGATACCTCTTAGTTTTCTAAGTTTCTCTATAGCTAATTTTTTCAATCATGGTTTTCAAATCACTCTTTACTTTAGAATGTTCCTCCTGTATGGAATTGTTTTGCCTTATTAAGGATTTAACTTTCCCCTCCGTCTTGTCAACTCTGTTTGTCAAAGATGTCAAAGAAGTTTGAATTCATTAAATCTTATCTTGATCTTATCACTGAAATTAGCGAGAAAACGAAGTAGAAACTCCTGTCCACAGGTAGGTCATTTCTTTGTTTTAAATCATAAGGAATATCAGAAGAGTCAACCCTGAGTCTCTGTCTAGCCGGAGTTAAGACAGGAAAAAAGTCTCATCTGTGTCAGCCTCTTCCATAGAATAAATGTTGTGTGAGTTAGTACTACGGTAGTCGCTGACCTCATTTCTTTTCTTTTATCAATATCTTTAGGACAATTTATTTTGTCCAACCTATTATGAATGCTCGATATGTCCTGAGTCAGGTGAATCAATTTGCCTTGTTTCTTCTTACTATCCAATAATTTTAAGTTGGAGGTGTAATCTAAGTGGGGTTTAAAGAATTTAGACACAGAGGTAGCTTTAGTGCTTGGGATATTCTTAAATTTACGTGACATGAATAATCCTTTTTTCGCTTGAAGACAAGTTTAAAATGAGTAGCTATATTAATGTATTAAGTGATATGAATGTCTTCTAGTTAATATATTATTAAGACTTCTGTAGGATCTGCATCTCATGCAATAGAAGGGTGTCTTTTTTCTATAAAGGCTGCTTACTCTTTAAATAACTCTGTTATTAACATAAAATATTTTAAACACTAAATCCATTTACAGAAGAGTGCAATATTAGTATAGTCTAAAGGAGTCTAAAAGCATGCAACAAGTAGGGTTTTTAAATATAGAGTTCTCTCTATATATCCTTTATATATATCTTCTGTCAACTTACTATAAATTGATATTATAATATAATATTTAGTATCTTCCCAGTATGATGAATCACTCTTAAGTCACTATTGAAACTATCTTGTCTATTATATTGAATTAACAGTATTGTTACACAACACAATACACTAATCATTGAAGGACAATACCAGAATTGCTTGTGTCAATTGATAGTGATGCTATTGCTGAATATTATTATTAGTGTATCAAGCTATGTAGATGTCTATAAAACATTCTCTATAATATAGAAACACCAACACTACCCTAACCATGCAATTATTTCAGTATTTTTATGAATTATTCTATTAAGCAAGAGTAACTCACATCAATGTCAGTATATGTATTGAATGATGATGAAACTGCACTTAGTGCCTCCCATCTGTCTGTCAAGGCAGTGGGCGTGTTTTAATACAGACAGCTGGCTGTGAAACTGCAGGTGCAGCTTCAGTACAGAACAGGAGAAGCGCTCCCTCTTTATAGACCGTAGTGGTTCTCAAATCTCTGATTCAAGAAGCAGTCTCCACAACTACTCCGCGCTGTAATCAGAGAAAAGTATATAACAAGTAGAAAGTCTCTTCTGTCTGCTCTCCTCTGTGAGGCTCAGGAATGGTGAGAGCCCACCGGCTCTATTTGCTCATGGGGGGATCAGTCTTAAAATCCTGGTGTAGATTTAGCTGATATATGTTTGGCCCGTCACTGGTCAGTGCGCCACTATAGGGGTACTACACCCATATCAGTGTGTGTGGTACTCCAGTGACCAGAGGATGTGATGTTAATCTGAAGGCCTCATCCCTGCATTCACACACCTAGAATAGGGTAACTAAAGAGTTAACCTGTTTGCCTGGGAGACCCAGCCCCAGTGGGAGGAGTTTTGGTGTGGAGAAAAGAGCGGGAAGAGAAGTAAGCTTAGTTAGAACCTGAGGGAAGTTGAGGAAGGAGGACCCTGTGAGGATTGCAGTGGAGGGTGCCAGAAAAGGACGGCAACCCAGACAGAAGGGGATCCCTGGCTTGTGCAAGCCCATGCCGGACTGAAGATTGTGAGTCCGGGAGGGAACCCAGTCCAAGACGGAGTACTGGCTCCGAGTGCGGTGCAAGAAAGTTTAACTCTGAGCCACCAAGCCAGGTGGGTCGAAGGCCTTTCATATAGCTCTGAAATAATATACAGCATGGTCTCTTGTGGGTGCTCAAATCACGGCGCGGACTCCGGTCCAGTTGAGTATCCTTTATTGGCAAAACCTCCTTCCCCACAACATTTTCAACGGTCACACACCGTCTTCCTCAGGTGGTTTCCACCTGAGGAAGACGGTGTGTGACCGTTGAAACATGTTGTGGGGAAGGAGGTTTTGCCAATAAAGGATATTCAACTGGACCGGAGTCCGCGCCGTGATTTCAGCACCCACAAGAGACCGTGCTGTATATTATTTCATTCTACTATCTCCAAGAGTGCACGGCAGGAGCAGCTCGGTTGCAAAGTGCAGGACCTTCGGTCACCTAGAAAACCACTAAACACTGGAGCTTTGGAGGTCGCAGGGTAGGAGACTCCCAGCCCACCATAAGGAGAGGATAACGGCGTGAGCCACTATAAAGGGGAGGACCCCTAAAACTTTTCTCATTTCTCACCAGTGTTGTGCATGGACCGCACAACACTATAAGGTTAGTAGGCACAGGTCCACAATTAAGGAAATCCATTTCACAGGCGATATTGCACTATTGCGCCCCCTTTTTCTTTTTGTCTTTCATTTCATATAGCTCTGACCTGGTCCGACACGCACGTTCCCACCAGGAACTCCAAACCAGGTCGAGCCCCTTAGAGAGAAGGGTAACCTCTACATTCCCAAAGGGCCTGGCAGTAAGAGGGCTCCTTGCAGGGCTAGTAAGGAGAGCGCAGTAAGAAAGAAGGACAGAGAGTGAAATTTGAAGGAACATCATTGGGGCCTCAGAGAGACTTTGTATCCTTTGGTGCTATGTGGCACCCCACATGGTCAGGCGTCACAGTGGGTATTGCACTCGTAAAAGTGGTGCAATCTTCTCCAGCTGCAAGTGGATACTAGGTTGGTGAGTGGGACCCATTCCTGCACTCCCACATTAGAGTAGTGGTGGAAGGTTACTCCTGGAGGGAGATACATTCACCTCTAGAGGAGTAGAAGGAGAGTTAGGGAGAGTTAGGAGTTGGAGAGGAGTCGAGGAGGAGTGTGGAGCGAGCTGAAGGTTAACCGGACAGCTCTACGCTGATCTGGAGGGAAGATGACAGAGGATCCTAGGCGGGGATCCTGAGAGAGGGGCCTGACGCGGGAGTCTGGACCCTAGAGAGAAAGGGGGAACCCCAGCTGGAGTGGAGTGACCATACTCCAGGGAATTCCACAGTCCACCATATCCACCCGAGGAAATGCCAGAGCTACCCGAATGCACAGGCTGCTGCGGTATGTTCACCGGCTGTGGCATCCTGCCAGATGGAGCAGTCTGCCTGCTTCCTCACCACGAGGGAGGGGAGCCCCAAGTCTACCTACAAGGAGCCATTGGGTATAGACTCATCCTAGGCGGGGAAGAAAGGACACGGGTTCGTCAACTAAGGTATGACCACTGGTACCACCATACCACCTGGCATCCACTTGCAGCCACCCGTAGAGCTACCTGTTTCTTTAACAACTTTTGCTGAACTGTGGACTTGTATGCTGATGACTGTTTACAGTAAAGTACCCGGAAAAGTGACTTTGCCTCCATGTCTTTGTGCTGAGAATTCAACCTGTTTGCTTTCAGCAACTGCTGCCCCGGAGGACCAGCTCCACCTGTAGGGATCTTTGTCATCCTTGCCACAATACCATCACCCTCGGAGGACTGTGGAAGCGCTGGTGACCCATCACCAGGTACTACAGGTGGCGTCACGTGACAAAAACTCTTATCCCTGTACATAACCCCCTTATTGAAGTGTCACCCAGGCCGGGGCTTAGGCGCTGCCACCGTGACATCCCGCGAATCCCTCCTACCCTGATACCCGAGTACCCCGGGCCTGGGGCTCGACAACTACCTGGCCAGATATTACGTTGACTGTGTACCTTGAGAACTGCCTTGAAAAGTCACCAGTAAACACCCTCGCAGAGCTGGACAGTCTCCTGTGTCTCATTTCTTTCTTGCTGGGTAAGCTGCATTCTAGTCTCATCAGCAGAGGTGCATCAGACAACCAGCACTGCAGAGAGCTGCTCCTGTGAAAAACAACACGACAACCAGTAATACAGAGGTCTGCCCTGGGGATTCCGCTCCACCTGTGGGGAGCGAAATCATCCGCTGCCTACCCATCATCTCCAGAGGTCTGCTGGCAGTACTGGTGCCATCACCAGACACCGCAGGTGGCATCACAAACATTACACTTTTATTATTTTATTTTCAACACTTGTCAGTGACCACCAGGGCCACGGACCCAGGCACCAGCCACCAGTGACAGCAACTGTAATCAATGCCCGGGATCTGAGTTCCAAAGGCCTTGGGGTGGGTCACATGCAGCAAGTATGCTAATAATGTACGCAAAGTGCATAAGGTCTCAGTTGCACAAATAGCATAAGTTCTATCAATGACTGATTCTGCAACGTTGTTTCTTACGCAAATAGTGTAAATGGCGGCGATCATGTTACCAGCATTACTTTTACCGGAAAAAACACTGTAATTTCACTGATTATATAGCGGATAGTCAAATAAAGCTCCAAATATCCCCAGTGGATTATTTCATTGCTGATTCTATAAGTCAGGGGTCTCAAACTTCAGGCCTCAAGGGCCGAACACAGTCCAGGTTTTCAGGATTTCCATAGCATTTCATAGTTGGTAATCAAACTACCAACTGTCAAATTTTAAGGAAATCCTGAAAACCTGGAATGTGTGCTACCCTCGAGGCCTGGAGTTTGAGACCCCTGATTTAGATCCTTTAGTCCTACAGCATAAAGGAGGCTGTTACGAAATGGCGGTTCTGTTTTTCTTCAAAAAACAAAATGGCTCCGCTTGAAAACATCTGACAGTTTATTGTCCTAATTGCTTTTGGTATTAATAGGACCAAAGGATATGAGAGGATATTGCTTTACTGATGATAGGTTTGAGACAATCTTTGATTAAGACTTAAGCGATGTGACAGGGAACTGCACAAAATGGCCGCACACTGTTGGATTCCTCTTAGATGAGTAACCTGACTGGATAGTGAGTTGATAGTATGTCCCAGAGATGTCAAAATGGTCTTAAACTGATCTTGACAAGTCATGGAAACTTCTAGAAAGCTTTTGATAGGGAATTGTTACTTTTGAAAGGCACAAAACCCTGTTGCTTCCTTGGATGGCAGGAGCTCGGGGGAAAGGCTACTTACACCATCACTCCGCAGGCCACGTCCACTCCAGGAATGTTCTGAGCCAAATTTAAAGGGAGAAGGCATTCCAGCAGCCTAAAGCTTCAATTGACTTCAATCAAAAAGTTAACTCCTGCAAAGCTGAACATCAGTGAACAAACCACCACTGACACCCTAACTCAGGCTGAGCAACAAAAAACCCTAAGGCTGCACATCAGACTCCCAAGTGTGAACAGAGTCTGAAGCTGGCGTGACATTTGTCCTGCCCTTTTTTGGAGTTTTGTCTGAAATTGTGTCCAAATTGCCTTTTTTTCTCAGTTTTTTTGTGTTGTTCCAATACACATAAAGGAAATAAGCATGTGTGTAATAAAATATGTAATAGCACTCATTTCGTGGGAGAAATATTTCAAGGATGTCCAGATTTTCAGACTGTATTTTAGCTTAATATTTTGTGAATATAATCCCTACTTTAGTTGTGATCCCCCAAGAAAGCTGCTATATCCATTTGTGATTTGTTTGCAATTCCCTTATAGAGATGAGCGAACCTTTGGAAGTTTGAATTGGGTCAATGGGAGGCAAAATCAAGAACCTAGAAAACACCTTAAAATGGGCCAAAAGCTGCCAATTATAGTTCAAACCATTTTACAGTGAAGACCTGCTGTTTTGGCACAGATATTATCTTTTACTGTAATACTTAGCAAGCTTCAGTGCCGTTGTAACATTCACCATGCTTGCAGTCCTGACAATACACATATGTCACGATGGTCTCTCTTACTTTGGAGACTTGTGACAGTTTTGGGATCTGTGTCTCACTCCTGTATTTGGACTTCACATTCAACGAGTATCTTTCCTTTGGCAGTTGATGAGTTAATGTCAGTTTCTGTTGCTAGCAAGCTTGCTAGTTCTTGTTTAGGTGTGGATACTCTGAGAACACTCCCATCCCCTTTATATGGTCACATGGTTCCTACATCCTTTGCTGGTGATTGAACTCATTCCTGGCCAAGCTTCTTGAGGTGAAGGAGGTTCTCTGGAGAACTGTCTACCGCTAAGCAGTCTGCTGCAAAGGACTGTGGCAGCAGGCGTGAAGTTGTTTGTTGTTCCCCTGTCTGCTTTTCCTTCCCCTCTTGCTGATTTTAGTGCAGTAGTTGGGACTAGTGCTCCAAACAGTCATTGCCATATTGAGTTCTAAAATCAGGGCCAACAAGGGACTAGGTTTCCTGATCTGTGACAGCTTGGAAGAACCCATATAGGGACAGTAGGGTGATCAGGGCACAGCCAAAGGTCACCTCTTCCCCTTTCCCTACAAGCAGGGCCCTCCATTGTACTTGTCCCCCCCGTGTCTCCCATCTTTTGTTTTGTGTAGTGCGCCAGACATCGTTGGTCCATGTGCCACAGTCACACACGGTAGCTGGACCCCTTTAGTCCAGTGTGACACCCGCTCATGAATTGCAGATATCCTCATCATGACTTATGAGTTTGTCTCAGATTACAAAGTGGCTATGATCACATGGTTCTTGCATCCTTTGCTGGTGATTGAGCTTATTCCTGGCCAAGCTTCCTGAGGTGAAGGAGGTTCTCTGGAGAGCTGTCTACTGCCAAGCAGTCTGCTGCCAAGGAGTGTGGTAGCAGGCATGAAGTTGTTTGTTGTCCCCTGTCTTTCCTTCCCCTCTTGTTGATATTAGTCCAGCAGTCGGGACTAGTGCTGCTGGCAGCCATTTCTCTATTTTGGGCTAACATTAGGGCCAGTAAGGGACTATGTATTCTGCTTGGCGATGGGTTGAAAGAACCCATATAGGGACAATAGGAAGATCAGGGCACAGCTGCAGGTGAGTGCAGGAGGTCCTCTCTTTCCCGTTCCCTATGAGCAGGGTCCTTCGATGTATTTGTCCCCCCAATGTCTCCCCGTCTATTGTTTTATGTAGTGCACTGGACATCATTGGTCCATGCCCCACTGTTACTCACAGTAGTCGGACACACCTTTAGTCCAGTGTGACATAAACACCAGTCCGATACTTTTTTTTCTTGGATCCATTATGGATCCTGCAACAGTGTTTGCACAATTCAAACAGACTTTCACAGGAGGTGATGGATCTGCAGGAAGAGGTGGTGCAGCCGCTGTGATATATTGCGGGGTCTGCTGGTCTCTGCCTAGGCTCAGACACAACCAGAACCCAAGATTCCCCTCCTTGATAGGTTTTCAGGGGGGCGTGATAAGTTTCGGGTATTGCAGTAGGCCTGCAAGTTATACTTCAGTCTCCGCCCATGTTCTTTGGGGAGTAAAGAACAGAATGAGTATCGTTATCTCACTGTTGCAAGGAGATCCCCAGTCCTGGGTCTTCTCCCAGTCAACCATCTATGTGGTCAGTAGATGAGTTTTTACAGCTTTGACCCCTGTGTATGTGGACCATGATGGCGTCTCTCTGGCAGAATTGAAACTCCGCACACTCCAGCAGGGGATGTGGCAAACTGAGGAGTACTGTTCAGAGTTCCGGAGGTGGGCCATGGACACCCAATGGAATGATCCGCTATAAGAAGTCAGTTTTGTTATGAGTTGTCTAGTAGGTTCTAGGACTCCATGGCTCAGTACTCTACTCCAAAGTCGCTGGAGGTCACTATGACCTTTTCCATCAGAATTTATTGATGCCTCAGGGAAAGATTCACCCGGACCCAGCCCCCTGTTCTCCCCATGGAGAAGGTCCCACAGGTGCAGGTGGAGTAACTTATGCAGATAGGGGGGTGTCCCCTCGTGTTAGGTCGCCTGTAGTTCACCGTGGGATAGGGGCAAGCTTTTTCTGTGGGCTTAACATAGTAACATAGTAACATAGTTTTTAAGGTTGAAGGAAGACTTTAAGTCCATCTAGTTCAACCCATAGCCTAACATGTTGATCCAGAGGAGGGTCACTTCATTGGGGTTTGTCCATCTATTCCCAGACAAACATCTCAAAAGCCATCTCCCCCAGGTCATTTGGAGGTGACCGGTGGCAACCTAGGTGTGTATGTTGCCTCCATTTTTCCCTTTTTTAACGGCTGCCATTCCCACTCTTCAGGATTATGCTAAACCTCAGTCTCTCCTCCAGAGTTCTGTTGTCCATACTGGGGACGTGACTTCTGAATGAGCGGTTCCTAATTCAATTCTGTCAGAGGTGTCTACTCCCAATACACTATCTGAGGAGCCCCCTCCCCAGGTCATTTTGAGAAAGGCAACTTGGGTGTATAGAAATGAGGAAACAGGGTAGGGAAGGCCACTCAACATCCAATTACTCACAGACTCCTGCAGCGGTGTGACGGATTGTCAGCCATCTGAATTAGCCCCTCCGCGGCCAATTATATATTGTAATATAGAAAAATCTAAACATGAATACAGAGCATAAACAAATAAAAAATCATATGGGAATCTAAAGAAAATGTATTGGTAATAATATTCTAAAAAAAAATGTAAGGTAAGTTGAAATCAGAAATAATAACTTTAAAAGATATACGTATTGTATATATACTGGGGAAATTCATTGTACTCTTCTGGTGCAAGAACAAAACCCTCATTTTGTTTTGAATTCATTTTGTGTCAGTGGAAGTGATAATCGACTATACAATTATAATATCGGGTTACAATATGCCATCCTAGGTTTGTGCCAATGAGGATTTTTTTCTGATAAAAGTTAACCATTTGTTTGTTTCTCATCTGAATAGAGATGAGTTCCAAGTTTGAACAAACCTTTTGCCACAATGATATGGTTCATTGACATCACGTTTGACAATGAAAACATACATCATAAAGGTGTTAATGGTGTAAATTTTACTTTAGGGTACCATCACGCTCCAGCGATCCCGACAACGATATGACCTTGGAAGGGATCGTTGGTGTGTCGCTACGTGGTCACTGGTGAGAAGTCAAACAGTTAAATCTTACCAGCGACGCAGCAACGATACGGCGGTCGTTGGGACCCTGTCACTCAGACCTGTAGTATTGATGTTGTTGGCTGTTGTCCCTGTCAAACACACCGATGCATGCTGCCCAGCGGGAGCATGACAACCAAAAAATGGTCCAGAACATTCCAACACGACCAGCGATCTCATAGCAGAGGTCTGGTCACTGCTACATGTCAAACGTAGCGAGATCGCTGCTATGGTCCTTGTTGCATCACACAACTTGTGACTCAGCAGCGATCTCGCTTAGTGTGACGGGGGCTTTATATATGGCATTTGCATTGTGGAAGTTTTCAATCCTTAAATTGTAAGCTTGTTCAAAAATCAATTTTTTTGTACCTACTTCTTGTAACAGTATATTAATTTTTGATATACTTGTATGATCTAATCGAACACTGAACCAGACAAGGGTTAATTCTTGTTCATTGTTTGTATATGTGTGATTTGTTTCAGCTGGATGTGGGGAATCCTTTCTATATTTATATGTGTGTTTTTTATTCTTGATGATTAAGAAGGTTTCTTCAAAATGCGTCTAGCCATCCCCTGTACAGGCGCTTTGATGCTTTTATCATTTGTATGAAATAAAGAACATGGAAAAGATGGATTGCACCGGTATTTTTCTTCAATCAGACTTGGGTGTATACATTTCCTCTGTACTTTCCTCTCTTCTGGTTAATGTGAATAAGGAGCAACTGGAGAGAATGTGCAATTTCTCCCTCTGCCCAGGTTCTTTCTAGACCTACTTGTCCCCCCAGCATAGGTGGTCGAGGGGGGTGGTCGCTCCTACAGACGTTCCTCATTCTGAGGGTAAGAGTTGCAAGTTTCAGGGTGACACCTCAGTTGTCATTCCTTCATAGGGTTGTTCACTTTCCAAAAGAAGCATGCTTGGTAATAAAAGTGCAGGTCCGTACCTGCATGTGAATGCCTGTGATTGGCTGTCTGTCCACTAATGCCATCAATGTGTGCTTTGGGAGCTTTGGGCTGTGCGTTTATCAGTCCGTATCAGATGACAGACATTGTTAATCCTTTGGCCGTCTGCCTGGACCTACCCTCAGCTCTTGTGGTTTTGGAGGCCCCTTGTTAAAGGGGGAATACTGTCACTATGGCCTCTCTTACTTTGGAGACTTGTGACAGTTTTGGGATCCCTGTCTCACTCCTGTATTGGGACTTAACATTAAACTTGTATCTTTCCTTTGGCAATTGAGGAGTTAATGTCAATATCTGGTGTCAGCAAGCTTGCTAGTTCTTGTTTAGGTGTGGATAATGTGTGATCACTCCCATCCCCTATATATGGTCACATGGTTCTTGCATCCTTTGCTGGTGATTGAATTTATTCCTGGTCAAGCTTCTTGAGGTGAAGGAGGTTCTCTGGAGATCTGTCTACTGCCAAGTCATCTGCTGCCAAGGAGCGTGGCAGCAGACGTGAAGTTGTTTGTTAGAAAAGGGTTAATTGGTCACAGCAACACGGGTTACCTGCTAGGCTATTCCAACTTCAAGCCTGCACCTGGACGCACGTCCACCCCGGAGAGTTCACATCCGGATCATTATGAGTAACAAAGTTGAAAAAGACAGCGCCACAGATTTTTGATGGTGAAAATTCTTGTGTCTTTTTATTCCATGGTTAAGAGAAGCGACGTTTCGACCACTCCTGTGGTCTTTATCAAGCTTTATAAAGACCACTGGAGTGGTCGAAACGTCGCTTCTCTTGACCATGGAATAAAAAGACACAAGAATGTTCACCATCAAAGGTCTGTGGCGCTGTCTTTTTCAACTTTGTTACTCGTGAAGTTGTTTGTTGTTCCCTTGTCTGCTTTTCCTTCCTCTCTTGTTGATTCTAGTGCAGTGGTTGGGACTAGTGCTCCAAACAGCCATCTCCATATTGAGGGCGAAAATCAGGGCCAGCAAGGGACTAGGTTTCCTGCTCTGTGACAGGAAAGAACCCATAAAGGGACAGTAGGTGATTGCAGGAAGGTCACCTCTTTCCCATTCCCTACAAGCAGGGCCCTCAACTGTACTTGTCCCCCCAGTTTCTCCCCTTCTTTTGTTTTGTTTAGTGCGGCAGAAATTGTTGGCCCATGTGCCACAGTCACGCATTGTAGCCAGACGCTCTTCTCATTGAAAAAAATTAAATTGGATACAAAATGGCTGACTTAAAATGGCCACCTTGGTCACCACTCATCTAGAAAAGTTTTCCCCCCCTCCCATATACTAATGTGCCACAAACAGGAAGTTGACATTACCAACCATTCCCATTTTATTTAAGTGTATCCATATAAATGGCCCACTCTGTACTTTCCGTACCCACTGTAAATTGGCAGAAGCTTAGAGTCTCGAGACTTCAAAAATACAGCTTGATAATATAGACATTTGCTGCTTCATATCAACAATTGTGTAAGGTTCATAGCAATAGTGGCATATAACTTCACAGCAGCAGTGGTACACATTATTACCTGAGATACTGTACTAGGAATTCTTATTATAGCTCCCACACACACTGGTGACCTTTCAGAGCTGCTGCACTACTAAGGCATTGGGACAGTATTAAACATGCCCTCCTTGAAGTCTGCTTATAGAGTTACAGAGTGTTACATGAGATACTGGACATTCATAGGTCTCGGCTAACTTACTGGCTCCCTACTTTAGGCATAGAATGAGGCACAAAGGTTAAACATGCATCATAGTACCAAATAGACACATTAATAAACAATTTAAAAATTGTATTTAGTATCATCCAGTGTAAAAATAATTCGAAATTATGGCATTCATCAAAATTATTACCATTATCTATGTCATTAGTCCTTCAAAAATGTGTGAGAACTTTTCAAAGACTTTGCATCTGTGTTTTGCCTTTAATCTACTTAGGTCTTCAGGAAGGAAGGGCATAAGCTGAATGAGGAAAACCACGAACACAGACATACTGTAAGTAAAACAACATAAGAAAAGACGTCATACTTTAAATGTAACCAGTCATGAGCCTTCCACTTTTAATTTCAGAAGACTGTTTACATTGATACATTGATATCCATACCTTCCCACCCACCCCCATCCACACCTGATGACCCTTAACTGTAGATATATTCAGAACCATGAGTCTGATCCAGACTCTAGTCTGATCCATGAATCTTCTAAAGTACAGCTTCCTAAGTACAAGACTTTGAAATAGATTAGAAATGGACTGGAAATGACTGGAAGGTACTGGGTAGAAAGCCACTACAATATTTCTATTTTGTTTCACTTTCACCCCCATTCTACTTCATTTCTTATTAAATCCTCAAATTCTTCCAACTAGTAAGGAGCTAGTCATCTCTCTCTCCATCCTCCCCAGCCATCTCACCTCCTTCTCACAACTGTTCCTCCACAAATCAATCCTTTCACAATGTTTCCTCTTCTTTTCACCCTCACTCCCATACTACTTTACTTCCTACTAACCCCTCCAATCCCCCCACCCAGTAATGATGTAGTGATGTCTCCCTCCATCCTACCTAGGCACGTCTCCTACTCCAAACTATTTCTTCACATGCAGTTCCGTGTCTCCAAACTTACATGCCCACCTCGTGCCATCTCCTGTTCTCACCTCCTAACCCTCTCGCTGCTTCTCTTACTTGCCAGTGATATATCCCCAAATCTCGGTCCCCCCGTCTCTTCTCCACAATCACCTCTCAACCACCTCTCCCAATGGTCCTCCTCAACCACTCATAAGGATGGTCATACGCTTGACTTTATCTTCACCTGCCTTTGTTCCCTTACCGACCTCTCAAACTCTTCCCTCCCCATATCCAACCACAACCTGCTGAGTTTTTCATCCCTCTCCCCCCCACCACTCTCCCCCCTCTCCGGAAACTCTCTCATCCCCGCAGGAACCTTAAACTTATTGATTGCCACTCATTCTCTGAGTCCCTTGACTCTCTCACAGACTTAGCTTCCTCACATGACTCTGACTCTGCTGCCACCCTCTACAACACTACAATATCTACCGCTCTCGACCTCACAGCACCCCTCACTTAAAAGAAAACTCGCATACACAGGCAACCCTGTCTCACCACCCTCACCAAAAAGCTGCATCTAGTGTCTAGGGCAGCCAAGCGGAGATGGAAGAAATCTCACTCCGTGGTGCACTTCACCTTGTATAAGCAGTCCCTCTTTATCTTCAAGTTCGCACTCACTGATGCAAAACAAGCTTACTTCAAATCTCTAATAACCACCCTTTCCCACAAGCCCAAACAACTATTCAACACTTTCAAGTCCCTACTCTGTCCCCCTGCACACCCTCCCTCTCCCCTCATCTCTGCCGATGACTTTGCCTCATTCTTTAAACAGAAGATCGACAAAATCAGAGAAAGCTTTGATCCACAGTTCCCCCGGCCCTTCCTCATCACTGCTCAGCCCTCCTCATCCACAAGATGCTTTTCCACCATGACAGAGGATCATCTCTCCTCCCTTCTGTCACGATCGCACCTCACCACCTGTGCACTCCCACCTCATCCTGAACCTCACCTCTGTCCTCATTTGTGCCCTAACCCACCTCTTCAACCTATCACTCACTACTGGTGTCTTCCCTCATCCTTCAAACATGCCTTGATCACACCCATCCTTAAAAAAGCCTCCCTCGATCCAGCATCTGTTTCCAACTATTGCGCCATATATTTTCTCCCCTTCGCCTCAAAACTACTTGAGCAACATGTCCATTCTGAACTGTCCTCCCACCTCTCCTCCTGCTCCTTCTTCGACCGCCTACAATCTGGCTTCCATTCCCATCACTCCCATCACTCCACTGAAACAGCCCTAACCAAAATCACCACCGACCTACCGACTGCCAAGAGCAAGCGACATTACTCCGTCCTCCTCCTCCTCGACCTATCTGTCACCAGCGATACTGTTGACCATTCCCTCCTACTTCAGATTCTGGAATCCCTAGGCATCACTGACCTAGCCCTCTCCTGGATCTCGTCATATCTAACTGACCAGACCTTCACCGTCACCCACTCCCATACCTCCTCTTCACCCTACCCCCTATCTGTCAGTGTCCCCAGGGCTCAGTTCTAGGACTCCTACTCTTCTCCATTTACACCCTCTGCCTGGGACAACTCATTGAGTTCCATGGCGTTCAGTATCATCTCTACGCCGATGGCACCAAGATCTATCTATCTGGGCTGACATCACCTCCCTTCTATCCAAAATTCCAAAGTGCCTGTCCGCCATCTCCTCCTTCTTCTCTGCTCCTTTCTTCAAACTTAACATGGACAAAACAGAGTTCATCGTCTTCCCCCCAAATCTCCTATCTACCAGACATATCCATTAAATGTCAATCACTGCTCACTCTCCCCAGTTTCCCACGCCAAGTGCCTTCTGGTAATCCTTGATTCCTCCCGCTCCTTCAAGCCCCACATCCACGCCCTTGCCACCTCTTGCCTACTCCAGCTTAAAAACATTTCCCAGATCTACACTTTCCTTGACCTCGACACAGATAAAACACTTGTTCATGCTCTCAGCACTTCCCGCCTTGACTACTGCAACCTCCTGCTAACCAGCCTCCCCGCTACCTCCCTTGCACCTCTCCCATCTATCCTAAACTCCCCTGCCTGACTTATTCATCTGTCTTTCCGCTACTCCTCAGTTGCTCCCCTCTGCCAAGCCCTTCATTGGCTCCCCACCTCTCAGAGATGCTGCTTCAAGTTCCTAACCATGACGTACAAAGCAATCCATAGCCTGTCCCCTCCATACATCTCTGAAATGGTCTCCCATTACCTACCCTCACACAACCTCCTCCCAAGAACTCCTCTAATCCCCTCTCATTTCCTCCTCTCACAACCGCATACAAGACTTTCCCCATGCATCTGCCATCCTCTGGAACTCTCTTCCCCAACATATCAGACACTCGCCTACCTTGGGAACCTTCAAAAGAAACCTGAAGACCCACCAGCCTACAACCTGCAATGAGCTCCAGTCCACTGCACCGTCTCATGTTCGGCACTACCCCCTCTTTCTGTATCCCCTCCGGTCCCCATAGACTGTGAGCCTCATGGACAGGGTCCCATCCCCTCCTGTTTCCTGTTTGTCCGGACTACACGAATATATTGATCTTGTCCTTGTCTACCCCCTTATCATGTAAAGCGCCATGGAATCTAATGGCGCTATATAAATAAATAATGATAACAATAATAATAATATATCATATCTTTATTTGGAATTCCTAAAAATTTGACTTTAATGAGTGGGAGAACAATAGGTCATATTGGAATTCCTTGAAATTGATCTTCTAAAGAGGAATATATGTTTTGACAATACAGTGGGTACAGAAAATATGTAGACCCCTTTAAATTTTTCACTTTTTCTTTCATTCCAGCCATTAAGTAAATTTAAAAAAGTTCATTTTTTTCTCATTAATGTACACCAAGCACCCCATCTTGACTGAAAAAAAAACAGAAATGTAAAAATTTTTGCAAATGTATTAAAAAAGAAAAACTGAAATATCACATGGACATAAGTATTCAAACCCTTTTCTCAGACATTCATATTTAAGGTTACGCTCAGACGCAGCGTAATTGCCACGTAACTTTGCAGTGGCACTTTTTTTGCACACGTTTAGCGCAAAAAAGCGCAACTTCATTCTGACGCCACACTTTTCCCAGCACTTTTCCCGAAGCCATTTTATAATGTGGCCTATGGGGAAAGTGCGCCGAAAAAGGCACAAAGTATTACTGAGGCGCCCTGCTCACACAGGTAGCCACAGACTTCTCTAATGCACAGCTGGGTTTCACAGCAGGTACCTACTACATGCAACATCTTCCCACCCCGACACAGTAGGGGGAGCCCTACTTGCTGACCTTAGGTGAGATCCCCTATAAATACTGCTGCTGGGGGAGGAGTTAGTCAGAGTGTGCAGACGCTAGGAGAGCTGCGAAGACGTCCTGGTGGTCGGTGCCACGGTTAGGCCTGAACCAGTGACCCGGAGTGACCCTTCTGACGTCCAGCAAGCCTAAGTGGGGACAGAAGGTAAGGAGCAGACAGCTTAAAGGGAGTGAGGAACTTGAGGGCGTTCACCCCAAGACATAGCGGACATTGGGGATCCGCACCTGTGGGATACTCCAGGACCACAGAGAACCCCGTCACACTGTGGAGGCTTCAGCCACCCAGTCCCCCTGTGGGTCAAGAGAGGGAGCCAGACACAGCAGTGTACCACCGCAGTGATCAGAGAGGGTAACACCGAGACCACACAGGAGGAGAGACAGACATCAGACTCAGGAAAAGAGAGGAGGCAAGTCAGGCTGCATGCAGGCTGGGCTTCAGCAACAACAGAGGAACAGAGGAGGCCTTATACCCACTTGCTGTGGGGACCCACTGTGCAACCTGGTCACCTTTCAGTGTCCTGGACATCTTTACCTGCCGTAAAATCAATAAAAGGTAAAAGAGACTTCTGCTGTGTGCGTGTATCATTCCCCTCCGTTCCTGGTGCCCCTCATAGACTGCTCCAACACTCCCCATCCCATCCACAGCTCCACTACAAGCTGCCCCTTCATACTACGCTGCCCCGGAGGTTCAGCCCTACCTGTAGAGGACTTTGCCAACTTGCCGCATTACCATCTACCTCCGGCGGACTGTGGCGGTGCTGGTGACACCTCACCAGAAACTACAGGTGGCATCACGTCAAACTGTATATAAAATCCCCTGTAAATATATCCCCTTTTTGGAAGATATCTCAGGACACGGGATCAGGCGCGGCCACCACTCCCCGTGACAACAGGAGTGTTAACCGCTTGCAGCCTGATAACCAAGTACCCCAAAGCCTGGGCACTACATTACCATGTCCATTCTTTTTATGGACGCGCTTTACAGTGAAAGCACATCCGCAAAAACATGCCAGAATATGCGGCGTCTGATTGCTTTTCAGCAAAAGCCATAGCTTTTGCTGGAAGGCGTATCCAGCTTTGCTTTGAGCTGCATTTACATGCTCATAAGCACTGCATAAATGCGGGATTATGTGGAATTACGCCGCGTCTGAACGTAGCCTGTCACATGATGTTTATTGTGATCCTACTTGAGATGGTTCTACTACATCATTGGAGTCCAGCTGTGTTTAATTAAACTGATAGGACTTGATTTAGAAAGGCACACACCTGTCTATATAAGACAGCTCACAGTGCATGTCAGAGAAAATGAGAATCATGAGGTCAAAGGAACTGCCCAAGGAGCTTAGAGACAGAATTGTGGTAAGGCACAGATCTGGTGAAGATTACAAAATACTTTCTGCGGTACTCAAGGTTCCTAAGAGCACAGTGGTCTCCATAATTCTTAAATGGATGAAGTTTGGGACATCCAGAAGTCTTCTTAGACATGGCCATGCAGCCAAACTGAGCAATCATGGGAGAAGAGCCTTGGCAAGAGAGGTAAAGAAGAACCCCAAGATCACTGTGGCTGAGCTCCAGAGGTGCACCAGGGCGATGGGAGAAAGTTCCACAAAGTCAACTATCACTGCAGCCCTCCACCAGTCGGGCCTTTCCTCAGTGCAAGAAATATATGAACTGTTTGCTGTGATGAAAGACTGTGTAGAGAGGGCTCCCTACCACACTGTGGCACCCTTTATACCAAGAAGGCCCTATCCAACACTTTTTCACCACAGTCACTTGATCCCCCCACTGAGTCACCTCTAAAAGCCTGTGGGTCCCCCCTCACACTATATCACCCCCTAATAGCTGGAGGACCTCCTCCCACAATGTCACATATTTGCCTGAGGACTCTATAACACACTGTGTCACCCCTAATAACCTTAGGCCCCCTCCCACATTGTGTCATCCCTAACAGCCTGAGAGATCCTTGCCACACTGTGTCACCCCAAAATAACCTGAGGGGCCCCCTCTCATACTGTGGCACCTATTTTATTTGCTATTATTGTATATATTGTGTTTATTAATAAATTATAAAAATAATAAATTATTTGTATTTTGTTACTTTTGGCTCATACACGTGTTTCTTTTTTGGTTGAATTTGCTATGTAGGACCTTATAATTTAATGGTCTATTGGGATTCATTGTGGCATCTATACTAGCTAGTGATGGGCGAGTCCTAAATTACTCGGAATCGCTTGACTCTAGCGAGTCCGAGCCCGGGACTCGCTACTCGTTGCGAGTCTAGCGAGTCCAATGTTAATAAATGGGGAAGCGAGTAATAGCGAGTAATGTGCGATTTACAAATCGCAGATGTGAGAAAATCAAGCCCCCATACAGCACACGGTGCGACTTTGTAGCACCATGCTACAATAGCTAAATAATGTTTAATAGGCTCCCGCTGTTACTTCCGGGGCCGCCTATTAAGTTCATTACATATTCACTGCACTGTCAAACTAACAGCCAATCACAGGAAACTCACACTTACCGCTGGAAGAGCCCGGTAAGGTGCCTGGAAATGGTGCTTATTATTAATGCGCAATTTTCAGGGGCGGCTGCGGGCTGCTATTCTTTAGCGTGGGGGGGCCCTATAACAATGGGCCCTCACCCCGCTGAGAATACCAGCCCTCAGCTGCCTAGTTTTACCTTGGCTGGCATGGAAAATAGGGTGGAGCCCACGCATTTTTTTTTGCCAGCCAAGGGGAAATTAAGCAGCTGAGGGTGGCAGTTCGCAGCTTGCCTGCTTTCATCGGGCTAGACTTAAAAATGCTGTGAAGCCCCACGCGTTTTTTTTTTTAAATAATTATTTATTTTACACCCTACAACGCCAGATTGGTTGCCATACACTAATGTGTATGGCAACCAAGCAGAATCACTGTCCAGATTGAGAAAATCCAGTCTGATTACAACAGCCAATCACAGAGGCTCCCACAGAGTGTGAGCTCCTGTGATTGGCTGTTAGTTTGACAGTGCAGTGAATATGTAATGAGCTTAATAGGCGGCCCAGGAAGTAACAGGACTCGGATTCGTAGACTCGCTCAGACTCGCTCAGACTCACTGCTGACAGCGGGTATCCGTGAAGCGGTGCGATTGTTTAAACGATTTGGGGAGATTCAAGCTACATAGCGATGTGATATAGTTAGTTTAGCGAGTGAGAAAAAGTAAACTCTGACAAAACTAGGATTGCCATTGACTTGCATTGGACTCGTTACTGTGCGAGTAATCGCTGGGAAACTCGCAGAGTACCGAGTCCTGCGAGTCCCTTACTACTCGCCGAGTAACGAGTCCTAGCGAGTAGACTCGCCCATCCCTAATATTAGCCTGAGAATCCCATCCCACACTTATTTAAGCCACATACAGTACCTAATGCCCCCCACACTAAGTCACCTCTAATAGTCTGAAGGTCTCCTCCCACACTATGTCACCCCTAATAGCTGGAGGACCACCTTCCACACTGTTACACCTAATTATCTGAGGGCTTGGGCTCAGAGTGTCATCCCTAATAGCCTGAGGGCCCCCTCCTACACTCTGTCACCCCTAATAACCTGAGGACTTCCTCCCACAGTGTCACCCCTACTTACCTGAGAGCCCATCTCACATCCCTCACTATGCCACCCTTAATAGTTGGAGGAACTCCTCCTACACTGTTACACCTAATTACCTGAGGGGTCCGTCCCACATTATGTCACCCATAATAGCCGTTTCACCCCCATTACCCTGAGGGCTACCTTCTATACTGTGTCACCCCTAATATCCTAAGGGCCCCCTCCCACACTCTGTGTCACCCCCGATAGCCTGAGGGCCCTATCCCACATTGTGTCACCCCAATTAGCCTGAAAGCCCCATCCTACACTGTCACCCCTATTATCTTGAGGGCCACTTTCCACACTGTGTCACATGTAATTACCAGAGGGCCTCCTTCCACAGTGTGTTTCACCCAATACCCTGAGGGCCACTTTGCATACTGTGTCACCCCTAATAGCTTAAGGGTCCCCTCCCACACAGTGTCAACTCCAATTACTTGAGGGCTCTCTCTTACACTGTGTCACCACTAACAGCCTGATCGCTCCCTTCTCACTTTATCATAACTAATTATCAGAGGGCTCCCTCTCACACTGTGTAATCCCTAATTGCCTGAGGTTCCCTACCCACACTGTGACACCCCTAATAGCCTGGGGGAGCCTTTCCCACAATGCTACCCCTAATTGCCTAACTAACCCTTGCCCCTCCTACAAAAAAATATCATGAGGCCTCAATGCCACACTTAACCCATTCTCGACCCATGATGTTAGACAAACGTCATGGGTTTGGGTGCCTTCTCGACCCATGACGGTGTGCAACGTCATGGCGGGATCCCGTTCCTGCAGATTGGGAGACCGTGGTCAATAAAATGCCTCCAGACCTGCAGGTACGAGGGCACCTACAGTTTACCCCAGGGGGGTGACTTTGCCCCACCCCGTGGCTACAGTCGCGGTGGTTGGTGGTTGAAAGTTAAACCGCCAATCACCACGATTGTAATGTTATGTTGGCACTCCCTGCCCCCCCGCTTCTCCCCCCTGTCCTCCACTGTCTCCCGCTTCTCCCCTCTGCCCCCCGCTTCTCCCTCCTGCCTGCCAGTGATCACTGCTGATCTCCAGTAATCACCTCCTCCCGTTCTCCTCCTCCCGCTCACCTCCGGTCCTCCTGTGCTCCCCGCTGGTGTCAGCTCCTCTGATCCTGGTGTCAGCTCCTCCGGTCGGCTCCTCTTCCTGTCCTCTTCCCGCTCTCTTCCAGTCACCCCACCGCTGGTTCTGGCTCCTCTGCAGCCTCATCTCGCTGCCTGGAGATGTGGATGCAGAGGAGCAGTAGGACACAGAGCCAGGGCACAGTGATCCATTATGTGATCACTGTGCCAGGGCTGTCAGATCCCTTCTCTGCAGCCCTGATCTCCATGCAGGGGGATCAGGCTGAAGTGAAGGGATCTGAGTGCCCTGTTGCAGTGATCCTGCTGCAGCCCTGATCTCCATGCAGTGGGATTAAGCTGCAGAGAAGGGACCTGACAGCTCTGGCGCAGTGATCCATTATGTGATTACTGTGCCAGGGCTGTCAGATCACTTCACTGTAACCCCGATCTCCATGCAGGAGGATCAAACTGCAGTGAAGGGATCTGACAGCCCGGGCGCAGTGATTCATTATGAGATCACTGTGCCAGGGCTGTCAGATCACTTCTCTGCAAAGTCTGCAACGCCTAAGAAATCTCTGAGACTTGGGTTTGCACAGTGATGCTGCACTGTATGGCAATGATCTGCCATACAGTGCATCATCGCTATGACACCAGAGACTGCAACAAGAGGACACTTGATCCCTTGCTGCAGTCTCTGGATGTAGCAGAGGCAATCAAGCGTCATGAGACCTTCATTGTGGACTATGTACGAGGCGATCGTCGAGCGTCATGGGACCTTCATTGTGGAGTACGTCGGATCTTTAGAATAAAGATTGAGTCCAAATTTTGTTTGCGTTTTTTTTTCAAATAAAAAGATTTTTTTCTATGTGGTGTATTTTTTTTTACTATTGACTAGAGATTCCTAATGGCCGGGTCTAACACTGGCCCGACATTATGAATCTTTGGCTTAGTGCCAGCTGCCAATAGAAAATCTAGCATTAACCCCTTTATTACCCAATTTGCCACCGGCACCAGGGCAACTGGAGGAGTCTGGATACAGCGCCAGAAAATGGTGCTTCAATGAATGCGCCATTTTCTGGGGGTGGCTGTGGGCTGCAATTTGCAGCATGGGGGGCCCAGAACGCTTGGGACTCTCCATGCTGAGGATTTCAGCCCCCAGCTGCCTAGTTGTACCAGTCTGGACCAAAAATATGGCAGAGCCCCACGTCATTTTTTTTCTCCAGTTAGTTCTATGAATAAAATAAAAAAATGGGCTTCACTGTATTTTTGGTTGCCAGCCAGGTGCAACGAGGCAGCTGGGGGTTGGTGGCAATCCCTAGCTGCCTAGTTGTACGTGGCTGGACCAAAAATATGGCGAAGCCCCATGTAGTTTTTTTTCACAAATTAGTTCTATAAATAAACAAAAATGGGCTTCGCTGTATTTTTGATAGCCAGCCAGGTACAATGATGCAGCTAGGGGTGGGTGGCAGTCCGTAGCTGCCAAGTTGTACCTGGCTGGACCACAAATATGGCGAAGCCTCACGTCATTTTTTAAAAAATTATTTCTACAAATAAAACGACATGGAGCTTTGCTGTATTTTTGGTTGCCAGCCAGGTACAACTTGGCAGCTAGGGGGCTGGAATCCTCAGCGTGGAGAGACCCAAACATTGTGGGCCCCCCATGCTGCGAACTGCCACCCACAGCCACCCCAGAAAATAGCGCATTCATTAGAGGCACCATTTTCTGGTGCTGTATCCCGACTCTTCCAGTTGCCTACTTCGGCCTACTTGAACTTTTCAACCATTTCCCACATTTCAAGCTTCAAACATAAAGATAAAAATTCTAATATTTTTGTGAAGAATCAACAAGTGGGACACAATCATGAAGTGGAATGAAATTTATTGGATATTTTAAACTTTTTTAACAAATAAAAAACTGAAAAGTGGGACATGCAATATTATTCGGCCCCTTTACTTTCAGTGCAGCAAACTCACTCCAGAAGTTCAGTGAGGATCTCTGAATGATCAATGTTGTCCTAAATGACTGGTATTGATAAATAGAATCCACCTGTGTGTAATCAAGTCTCCGTATAAATGCTCTGTGATAGTCTCGGGGTTCTGTTTCAAGTGCAGAGAGCATCATGAAGACCAAGGAACACACCAGGCAGGTCGAAGATACTATTGTGGCGAAGTTTAAAGCCGGATTTGGATACAAAAAGATTTCCCAAGTTTTAAACATCTCAAGGAGCACTGTGCAAGTGATCATATTGAAATGGAAGGAGTATCAGACCACTGCAAATCAGCAATCTCACAGCAGGGGCCTGATCGCAGCTACATGTCAAACATAGGAGTATCAGACCACTGCAAATCTACCAAGACCCGGCCGTCCCTCTAAACATTCATCTCGAACAAGGAGAAGACTGATCAGCTATGCAGCCAAAAGGACGATGATCACTCTGGATGAACTGCAGAGATCTACAGCCAGTGGCATAACTTCAGGCCCTGGGGCCCCGATGCGAAAGCTCCAAAGGGGCCCACAATTATTGCAAATCTTTAATAGTATTAGGCTTTTTCTATATGGCAAAGGGACTTTTGGGGCCCCCTAGGCTGCAGGGCCCGGGTGCGATCGCAACCCCTGCACCTGTTGTAGTTATGCACCTGTCTACAGCTGAGGTGGTAGAGTCTGTCCATAGGACAAAAATCAGTCGTACACTGCACAAATCTGGACTTTATGGAAGAGTGGCAAGAAGAAAGCCATTTCTCAAAGATATCCATAAAAAGTCTTGTTTGAAGTTTGCCACAAGTCACCTTGGAGACACCAAACATGTGGAATAAGGTGCTCTGGTCAGATGAAACCAAAATCAATCTTTTTGGACACAATGCAAAACAATATGTTTGGCATAAAAGCAACACAGCTTATCACCCTCAAAACACCATCCACACTCTCAGACATGGTGGTGGCGGCATCATGGTTTGGGTCTGCTTTTTTCAGCAGGGGGATAGGGAAGATGGTTAAAATTGATGGGAAGATGGACGGAGCCAAACACAGGACCATTCTGGAAGAAAACCTGTTGGAGATTTATCTTCCAGCAAGACAATGATCCCAAACATAAAGCAAAATTTACAATGGAATGGTTCAAAAATAAACGTATCCAGGTGTTAGAATGGCCAAGTCAAAGTCCAGACCTGAACCAATCGAGAATTTGTGGAAAGAGCTGAAAACCGCTGTACACAAATGCTCTCCATCCAACCTCACTGAGCTCGAGGTGTTTTGCAAAGAAGAATGGGCAAGAATTTCAGTCTCTGAATGTGCAAAACTGATAGAGACTTACCCGAAGTGACTTGCAGCTGTAATCGCAGCAAAAGGTGGCACTACAAAGTATTAAGTCATATTGCACGCCACAGTTTTCAGTTTTTTATTTGTTAAAAAAGTTTAAAATATCCAATAACTTTCGTTCCACTTCACGATTATGTCCCACTTATCGTTGATTCTTCACAAAAAAAATTAGAATTTATATCTTTATGTTTGAAGCCTGAAATGTGGCAAAAGGTTGAAAAGTTCAAGGGGCCCAAATACTTTCACAAGGCACATATATATATATATATATATATATATATATATATATACTGTATATACTACCTGTACTACTCGGCTACGCCAGGGTTAATAAATAACTGATGTTAGCTATAACAAAATAAAATTTGAATATGTCATATTAATGACCTGTAAGAAAATAGAAGCTGAGCTGTGATTGGTTGCTATAGGCAGCCTAATAAATCTCCAGCCAACAGTAAACCCTCCCCCTGGCCGGGTAGTATATGTTACCTCACACATACACATAATAGACAGCTCATGTGACTGACATCTGCCTTAATTCCCTATATGGCACATGTGTTGCACATTGGCTGTTTTTAATCAGATGTTTATATTTGGAAATTAAAGATAGCACACGTATGAGGCAAGTTGTGTGAGGTGATTTGTGCACATCTGTATCTGTCTGTGTGGTGTGTGTGTCCCTGGGGTGTGTGTATGTGTGTGTCTCTGTGGGGTGAGTGCATGTGTCCCTATAGGGCAGGGGTCTCAAACTCAGCTGGGTTGGTGGGCCGCATGTAGAAAAAAATTGATATCGGGGGCAGGGGCTGGCTGGAGCCTCTTTCCCTGGGTGGCAGTTAGGTATCCCGGCCCTGGTTGAGAAGCGGGGGGGGGGGGGGTGCTGTCGGGTCCGGTCCGGCAGCCTTGAGAAGCGGGGGGGGTGCTGTCGGGTCCGGTCCGGCAGCCGTGAGAAGCGTTGGTGCTGTCAGGGTCCTCACCTCCTCCAGCCGCAAAGCGAGCCCGCCTGCCGCAAACCGTCGCGCCGGCCGCAAAGCGACGCCCGCGGCCGCCCGTTTCTGCAGGGGGCGGCCCTTTTGGTGGACTATACCACCAGCCCAGGGGCACTTGCCCCCTGCCACCTGGGCCAGCCCGCCCCTGATCGGGGGGCCGCATCGCTTGTAGGACTAAAGGTACCGTTACACATCGCAACATTGCATGCAATTTCACTGGCAATTTGCTGGTTGCAGTGAAATCATGGACACATTGTTCTATTTTGTGGCCGTGTACAAATGGAACAATGTGTCCATGATTTCACTGCAACCAGCAAATTGCCTGTGAAACTGCATGCAATGTTGCGACGTGTAACGGTACCCTTAGTGACAATTTAGCAATACCAGAATTTTTTGCTCAATCTAGTAAAGTACAAATCCTGATCTTCTTGTAGGAATGTTCCTACCCTAATCTCCTTTATGTAGTAATGTCCCCATACTGGTCCCCATTGTATATTAATGTCCCCCAAACTGGTCCCCGTCTTGTAGTAATGTCCCCATCCTGATTGCCCTTTTTAAAGTAATGTTCCTCCCTGGTCCCTACATGTAGTAATGTTCCCATCCTATATTAATGACCCCCATCCTGGTACTCGTCTTGTAGTAATGCCCACGCCCTGGTCTCCATCTTGTAGTAATGTTCCTCCCTGGTCCATATGACTCACCGCGGCCGGCTGACTCCGGTTGATACAGGCGATGCTTCTTCCTTCCTTGTCACGGGTGGACCGCGCCTGCCGGTAGTGGGGCCCGGTGTAGTGTAGATCAAAAGGGTTTGAAGACGTCCTTGTGGAACAGATTAAAAGGGGTTTAATTTGTTTTATTCGTGACGCCACCTATGAGTAGATTCGGTAAGGGTTACCGACGCTGCGGAACCCCCGGGGGATGGACAGCAGCAAGATGTTACGCTCCCCACAGGCTGAGCGGTGATCCCCGGGGGCTGGAGCTGCTCAAGATGTTGTGCGGCAGCTGCGGTTACCTTTGAGTGCGGACGGACAGGTCATAAGGAAGCACGGACACAGGTAGTCTCTGCAACGGGTCTTTACTGTAACCAGCAGGCAATACATGGTATACAGTGGTTGAGTAGTAGACCGGGTGGACTCAGCAGTGATAGTGTTCCTCAGAGATCCGCAGTGTTCCTCCATTCTACCTACTTAGTTCCTTCTTGCCAGCGTCGCCCAGGAATACCAGGTCGGGTACGGGGAGGCTGCTTCAATGCCCTATCCATGATGTACGTTCTGGATTCTTTGGGGAGCCTTGGATCCCTCAGTGGGTACACCGCTGGTTAGACGACTGGAAACTGGCTGGTGGTGGGGTGCTCCTATAAAGCTGATCCTCCACTCTTCTGGTTCGCGTGGCAGAGGTGAACTGCTGCCAGCTTCGGTACCAGTGAACCGGCTGTAAGTTGTGGGCACGGGAGTCTTTTGGGGAACCCGTGTAGAAATGCCCAGTCCCGGTGGTTTAAGGCCTCAGGTGCTGACACCCGACCGGTGACGGCCCAGGGGCCCGCACGGAGTGCGGAGCCCCCGCTCCTCTCCAAGCTCTAGTCTGCTCTTGTCAGGTTCTAGATTCTCCTCTCAACTCTCAACTCTCAAGATTATTGTGTGTTCTCCTACACTACCCTAACACTCCACCCCCCAGGACCTATGATTGGTCCCCTGTTCTAGGTGTTGCATTTTGGGTTGGATCTCAGAGTTAACTATTTCACTGCTTTGTCAGAGAATATTGCGGCTGCAATACTCCCTTGTGACGCACTCGTTGCGGGGCGCCACACATATGTGTAGTAATGCCCCATCCTGGTCCCCATCCTATATTAATGTCTCCCATCCTGGTCCTCATTTTGTAGTAATGTCCCCATCTTTTAGTAATGTTCCCTCCCTTGTCATCTTGTAGTAATGACAACGCCTTTTTGTAGAGAAGTCCCCACAACCTGGTCTCTGTTCTTTTTGTTCTCACACTCACACATATACACACCCGCACACTCACACATATACACACACACTCACATACACACTCACACACACTCACACATACATCCTCAGACATATTCACACAAACACACACACTCACACATTGACACACTTACATAGGGCCATATTTGGAGTTTCTGCCGCCCTAGGCACTTTCAGCGGTCACGTTCCCCAGGCTGCTATCTTCGGCTGTAACAGCGCCTTACCTGACTCCACTCTTCTCATCCCGGCCGCTTCTTCCTCTGTGGCTCCCGGTCTCCCACTTGCCGGCACCAGCCTGCAGCCGGCAGCACCCGGCAGCTGCCAGCACCCGGCATTTGGTGGCACCCGGCAGCCGCCAGCACCCAAAAGGTGGCACCTGGCAGCACCCAGCGGTAGCCGCCAGCACTAGGCGGCACCCGGCAGCACCTGGGAGGCGGCACTAGGTGGCATCCGGCAGCTGCCATCACCCGGCATTAGGCGGCACCCGGCAGCACCCAGTGGCCGCTAACACCCGGCAGCTGCCAGCACCAGGTGGCAGCTGCCAGCTGCCAGCACCCGGCGTAAAGCGGCACCTGGCAACTGCCAGCACCCAGCGGACAGGAGAAGTGGTACTGTGCAGGGTATATATACAGAATAATACAGATACTGAGGATTACACCCAGTATACAGGACAGAAGTGGTACTGTGCAGTGTATATATACAGAATAATACAGATACTGAGGATTACACCCTGTATACAGGACAGAAGAAGTGGTACTGTGCAGTGTATATATATACACAATAATACAGATACTGAGTATTAGACTCAGTAGACAGGAGAATTAGACCCAGCATACCCAGGAGGCTGTGCTATAGAGATAGCCAAGACTCAGCCAGAATATACAGAATAATACAGATATTGAGGATTACACCTAGTATACAGGACAGGAGAAGTGGCACTGTGCAGTGTATATATACAGAATAATACAGATACTGAGGATTACACCCTGTATACAGGACAGGAGAAGTGGTACTGTGCAGTGTATACACACAGAATAATACAGATACTGAGGATTACACCCTGTATACAGGACAGAAGAAGTGGTACTGTGCAGTGTATATATATACACAATAATACAGATACTGAGTATTAGACTCAGTAGACAGGAGAATTAGACCCAGCATACCCAGGAGCTGTGCTATAGAGATAGCCAAGACTCAGCCAGATCGTAAAGATGGGGAAAGATGAAAGGTGGCGGCAGAAAGTCCAGTGCTGGGCACAGAGAGGAACAGAATCCATGGAGGGACCAGGAACAACAGAGCGCAAACTCTGCCCGCAGGAAAACTTTCTGATGCTGCACATTACACACTGCGGGCTCTACACATTACACACTGCGGGCTCTGCACATTACACACTGCGGGCTCTGCACATCACACACTGCGGGCTCTGTGCACATTACACACTGCGGGCTCTGCACATTACACACTGCGGGCTCTGCACATCACACACTGCGGGCTCTGCACATTACACACTGCGGGCTCTGTACATTACACACTGCGGGCTCTGCACATTACACACTGCGAGCTCTGCACATTACACACTGCGGGCTCTGCACATTACACACTGCGGGCTCTGCACATTACACACTGCGGGCTCTGCACATCACACACTGCGGGCTCTGCACATCACACACTGCGGGCTCTGCACATCACACACTGCGGGCTCTGCACATTACACACTGCGGGCTCTGCACATTACACACTGCGGGCTCTGTACATTACACACTGCGAGCTCTGCACATTACACACTGCGGGCTCTGCGCATTACACACTGCGGGCTCTGCACATTACACACTGCGGGCTCTGCACATCACACACACTGCGGGCTCTGCACATCACACACACTGCGGGCTCTGCACATTATACACTGCAAACTCTGCACATTACACACTGCGGGCTCTGCACATTACAAACTGCGGGCTCTGCACATTACACACTGCGGGCTCTGGGCACCTTACACACTGCGGGCTCTGGGCACTTTACACACTGCGGGCTCTGCACATTACACACTGCGGGCTCTGCACATTACACACTGCGGGCTCTGCACATTACACACTGCGGGCTCTGCACATTACACACTGCGGGCTCTGCACATTACACACTGCGGGCTCTGCACATTAAACACTTGGGGCTCTGTACACATTTTAGAGTGCTGCAGTATATCTTGTATACTCAGCACTATACTGTATATACAGGTCCACACTATATATATACAGTATATAAGCACACTAGTAGAGCATGTAGTGTGGACCTGTATATACTATTTAGTGTTGTGTAAAGACAGACAGACAGACAGATAGACACTCAGACAGACACAGATATGATACTCACACACAGGACCTGTCATGATGTCACATGGAGGGAAGTCATCAGGGGTCACATGATCAGCTGAGGTGGGAGGGCCTGGCTACTGCACCTTTCATCTTGATTGGTGTGAGAGGGTGCCTGCTTTAGGTAAACGGCCCCGCCCCCTTCACGTTTGTGGCCCCGCCCCCTGAATGATGTGCCCGCTCGTCGGCAAATGATTTAATGCGGCCAGAGGCCACACACTTCTGGCCTTACTCCTCTGGCAGTGTGCGGACATAGGAGTGGGTGGCCCATAGGGAAAAGTCACAAGAGGCTTCTGATTGGTCCGCCGGCCGCCTCCTGTGACAGGAGGCTTCTGATTGGTCCGCCGGCCGCCTGCTTGCTTGAATGTACAGGCGCGATCATGGCACTTGTTTCAGCGGTACCCGGAAGTCACTATAAAGCGGGTACCACGGCGGCTCCCTTCACAAAGGCCCGGGGCATGTTATTTCTTCAAGGTGCCCCGGGCCGCAGTGGGAAGCCAGGCGGGCCACTTGCGGCCCAGGGGCCGCGTGTTTGAGACCCCTGCTATAGGGTGTGTATGTGTGTGTGTCCCTGTGGGGGCGGGTCTGTGTGGTGTGTGTGTCTTTGTTGTGTGTGTCTCTTTGTGGTGTGTGTGTGTGTCCCTGTGGGGTGAGTGCATGTGTCCCAGAGGGTGTGTATGTGTGTGTGTTCCTGTGGGGGGGGGTCTGTGTGGGGTGTGTGTGTCTCTGTGTTGTGTGTATATCTTTGTGGTGTGTGTGTGTGTCCCTGTGGGGTGAGTGCATGTGTCCCTATAGAGTGTGTATATGTGTGTGTCCCTGTGGGGGGGTGTCTGTGTGGGGTGTGTGTGTGTCTGTGTTGTGTGTGTCTTTGTGGTGTGTGTGTGTCCCTGTGGGGTGAGTGCATGTGTCCCTATAGGGTGTGTATGTGTGTGTGTCCCTGTGGGGGGGTTTGTGTGGTGTGTGTGTCTGTGTTGTGTGTGTCTTTTTGTGGTGTGTATGTGTGTCCCTGTAGGGTGAGTGCATGTCCCTATAGGGTGTGTATGTGTGTGTGTGTCCCTGTGGGGGGGTGTCTGTGTGGGGTGTGTTTGTCTCTGTGTTGTGTGTGTCTCTTTGTGGTGTGTGTGTCCCTGTGGGGTGAGTGCATGTGTCCCTATAGGGTGTGTATGTGTGCGTGTCCCTGTGGGGGGTCTGTGTGGTGTGTGTGTGTCTCTTTGTGGTATGTGTGTGTGTCCCTGTGGGGTGAGTGCATGTGTCCCAGAGGGTGTGTATGTGTGTGTGTTCCTGTGGGGGGGGTCTGTGTGGGGTGTGTGTGTCTCTGTGTTGTGTGTATATCTTTGTGGTGTGTGTGTGTGTCCCTGTGGGGTGAGTGCATGTGTCCCTATAGAGTGTGTATATGTGTGTGTCCCTGTGGGGGGGTGTCTGTGTGGGGTGTGTGTGTGTCTGTGTTGTGTGTGTCTTTGTGGTGTGTGTGTGTCCCTGTGGGGTGAGTGCATGTGTCCCTATAGGGTGTGTATGTGTGTGTGTCCCTGTGGGGGGGTTTGTGTGGTGTGTGTGTCTGTGTTGTGTGTGTCTTTTTGTGGTGTGTATGTGTGTCCCTGTAGGGTGAGTGCATGTCCCTATAGGGTGTGTATGTGTGTGTGTGTCCCTGTGGGGGGGTGTCTGTGTGGGGTGTGTTTGTCTCTGTGTTGTGTGTGTCTCTTTGTGGTGTGTGTGTCCCTGTGGGGTGAGTGCATGTGTCCCTATAGGGTGTGTATGTGTGCGTGTCCCTGTGGGGGGTCTGTGTGGTGTGTGTGTGTCTCTTTGTGGTATGTGTGTGTCCTTGTGGGGTGAGTGCATGTGTCCCTATAGGGTGGCTATGTGTGTGTTTCCCTGTGGGGGGGTCTGTGTGATGTATGTGTGTCTGTGTTGTGTGTGTCTCTTTGTGGTGTGTGTGTGTGTGTGCGTGTCCCTGTGGGGTGAGTGCATGTGTCACTATAGGGTGTGTGACCCTGTGGGGTGTGTGTGTCTCTGTGTTGTGTGTGTCTCTTTGTGGTGTGTGTTTGTTCAGGTGCGTGGTAAGTATTAAATGTTGGGGCTGCACTTTAGAGACTATACACTTGCTGTTACTCTTTGTGTGCATGTTGTGTGTATACATGTCTCTGTGCATGGTGAATATCCCATGTTGGGGCCCCACCTTAATGACTATATGCTGGTATATGATGTTAGTCTTTGGTGCTGTCATTAAGCCCTCTCATTCACAACTGTCAACTGGTAACTGTCACTTTTTCCCCATTATGTAGATAGGGGCAAAATTGTTTGGTGAATTGGAATGCGCAGGGTTAAAATTTTGCCTCACAATATAGCCTATGACGCCCCCGGGGTCCAGACGTCTGACTGTGCAAAATTTTGTGGCTGTAGTTGGCAGCTGTCGATTTTCCTCCAACACGTTTCCATTCACTTTTTCCCCATTATGTAGATAGGGGCAAAATTGTTTGGTGAACTGGGACACGCAGGGATAAAATTTCGCCTCACAACATAGCCTATGACGCTCTCGGGGTCCAGACGTGTGACTGTGCAAAATTTTGTGGCTGTAGTTGCGACGGTGTAGATGCCAATCCCGGATATACACACATACATACATACACACATACATACATACACACATTCAGCTTTATATATTTATATATATATATATATATATATATACTAGGGATGGGCGAGTCTACTCGCTAGGACTTGTTACTCTGCGAGTAGTAAGGAACTCGCAGGACTCGGTACTCTGCGAGTTTCCCAGCGATTACTCGCACAGTAACGAGTGCAATGCAAATCAATGGCAATCCTAGTTTTGTCAGAGACTCTGACAAAACTAGGATTGCCATTGACTTGCATTGGACTCGTTACTGTGCAAGTAATCGCAGGGAAACTCGCAGAGTACCGAGTCCGGCTGTCTGCTCTGTGCCAGGATCGGGTCCTGTGGGCTGCCGCAGCTCCAGGGTCCTAGAGCCCGCCTGCTCTCCCTGTGTACAGACATGAATGTCTGTGCACAGAGATGATGTAGCAGAGCTGAGATTGTTCTCAGTCTGCTCACTCCCTGTGCATAGACATCTATATCTATGCACAGGGATATAGCAGAGAGGACATCGCGTTTTGGACTACGTCGGACGGAAGAGGATTTTTTAAAATAAAGATGGAGTCCCTAATGGCTTTTTTTTCTTCATTTCAAATAAAAAATTTTCTCTGTGTTGTGTTTTTTTAAAACAATTTAATAGAAATTCATGGCGGCCATGACTAATATTGGCGTGACCGCCATAAATTTCGGGCTTAGGGCCAGCAGATAATACAAAGCTGGCCCTAACCTCTTTATTACCCAGTGAGCCGCCGCCACCAGGGCCACTGGAAGAGCGGGTTTCAGCGCCAGAGGATGGCGCTTCAATGAACGCGCCATCTTCTGGGGCGGCTGCGGGCTGCAATTTGCAGCGGGGGGTGCCCAGAAAGCTTGGGCCTCCCTGCGCTGCAGATTCCAGCCCCCAGCTGCTTAGCTGTACCTGGCTAGACATAGAAATTGCGCGGAGCCCCACGCATTTTTCTTTTATTATTTCATGAAATTCATGAAATAATAAAAAAAGGGCTCCCCTATATTCTTGTGTCCGGCCAGGTACAAATAGGCACCTGGGGGTTGGGGGCAGCCCGTCGGCACATGATCCAAGGCACACCACATCCTCTGTAAAACATGGTGGAGGCAACGTGATGGCATGGGCATGCATGGCTTTCAATGGCACTGGGTCACTTGTGTTTATTGATGACATAACAACAGACAAGAGTAGCCGGATGAATTCTGAAGTGTACCGGGATATACTTTCAGCCCAGATTCAGCCAAATGCTGCAAAGTTGATTGGACGGCGCTTCATAGTACAGATGGACAATGACCCCAAAGCTACCTAGGAGTTCATGAGTGCAAAAAAGTGGAACATTCTGCAATGGCCAAGTCAATCACCAGATCTTAACCCAATTGAGCATGCATTTCACTTGCTGAAATCCAGACTTAAGACGGAAAGACCCACAAACAAGCAAGACCTGAAGGCTGCGGCTGTAAAGGCCTGGCAAAGCATTAAGAAGGAGGAAACCCAGCGTTTGGTGATGTCCATGGGTTCCAGACTTAAGGCAGTGATTGCCTCCAAAGGATTCGCAACAAAATATTGAAAATAAAAATATTTTGTTTGGGTTATGTTTATTTGTCCAATTACTTTTGACCTCCTAAAATGTGGAGTGTTTGTAAAGAAATGTGTGCAATTCCTACATTTTCTATCAGATATTTTTGTTCAACCCTTCAAATTAAACGTTACAATCTGCACTTGAATTCTGTTGTAGAGGTTTCATTTCAAATCCAAAGTGGTGGCATGCAGAGCCCAACTCGCGAAAATTGTGTCACTGTCCAAATATTTCTGGCCCTAACTGTATAAATGTATATTTATATTTAACATAATGTCTATCTCCTATTGAGCAAAACAAAATAAAGAGCTCATGAAAAAGAGTTGGGGTAAGATAAAAGTAGGCTAGGAAGTGGATCTAGTGAAGCAGCTTCTTGGCCAGTTGCAGAATACTCTAGAATTCGGCTGGCACCATGTGTAAGTACACCCAGGCCTTGGCTAAGGGGGTTCCAATGACACAGGCGACTTCTAATTCCAGCCCTGCTGCTGGGGTCTTTCCCATAGAACCTAAAGTTCCCCTTCTTGATTTTTTGCGGAGAGATAAGAAACAATTCATTAATTTTATAGAGGAATGCAATTTGCATTTCCAACTTCATCCTGCTTCCCCCGGAAATTAAAGCACTTGGGTTAGTGTCGTTATTCCCCTTCTTATAGGGGATCCCCAATCCTGTGCATTTTCATCCGCCCATTCTCTCATTAGTAGAGTCATTTTTTGAGGCAATATGGGAGATATATGATGAACCGGACCAGATGCCTTAGCTGAGTCCAGCTTCAGGCTTTTGCGTCAAGGTGACCTCACAGTCATAGAGATTGGGTGCAACAACGCCGCTCTCTGCAGTACTTTCCTGTCTGGACATAATGACCATATTAAAGATATGCCTGGGTAGAAATCCCGGAGACCCCCGGAACCTAAATACTGCCATGACTCTGGTGGTTCAATTGGTTTGGAGAAGATGGGAACGATTTCGGAAAAGTTGTTCTTGGGGCAGAGTTTATCATTACATTACATATATAGTCAAGCTCCTCCTGCCCGCACTCCCTGCCCGGTCACCCCCCGCCTGTCACAACTGTTCCCCCTGCTGCCCCATCAACCCCCTGCCTGTCACCATAGCCATCCTCCACTGCCCGCTCACCCCCCGCCTGTCACAACACTTCCCCCCGCTGCCCCATCAGCCCCGATCTAACCTACTCTGCCTACTCATCCCCCTGCGCTGCACACTGACCCACGATCTGCTCCCTCACCCCCCGCTCTGCCCACTGACCCCCACTCTGCCCCTGCTCTGCCCACTCACCCCCACTCTGACCACTGACCCCCACTCTGCCCCTGACCTGCTCTGCCCACTCACCCCCACTCTGACTACTGACCCCCACTCTGCCCACTCACCCCCACTCTGACCACTGACCCCCACTCTGCCCACTCCCCCCCAACTCTGCCCACTCACCCCCCAACTCTTCCCCCTCACCCCCTCTCTGCCCCCCTCACCACCACTCTGCACACTGACCCGCACTCTGCCCCTGACCCTGCTCTGCCCACTGACCCCCACTCTGACCACTGACCCCCACTCTGCCCACTCACCCCCAAACTCTGCCCACTCACCCCCCTACTCTTCCCCCTGACCCCCACTCTGCCCCCTCACCCCCACTCTGCACACTGACCCCCACTTTGCCCCTGACCCTGCTCTGCCCACTCACCCCCACTCTGACCACTGACCCTGCTCTGCCCACTGACCCCCAATCTGACCACTGACCCCCACTCTGCCCACTCACCCCCAAACTCTGCCCACTCACCCCCCTACTCTTCCCCCTCACCCCCTCTCTGCCCCCTCACCCACACTCTGCCCACTCACCCTGCTCTGCCCACTCATCCTGCTCTGCCCACTCACCCCACTCTCTGCCCACTCACCCCCACTCTCTGCCCACTCACCCCCTCTCTCTGCTCACTCACCCTCTCTCTGCTCACTCACTTCCCCTCTGCTCACTCACCCCCTCTCTGCCCACTCACTCCCACTATGCCCACTCACCCTGCTCGGCCCACTGACCCCTCACACTGGCCACTCATCCTGCTCTGCCCACTCACCATGTTCTGCCCACTCACCCCTCACTGCCCACTGACCCCTCACACTGACCCTGCTCTGCCCACTGACCATCCTCTGCCCACTGACCCCTCACTGACCCTGCTCGGCCCACTGACCCCTCACACTGCCCACTGACCCTCCTCTGCCCACTGAACATGCTCTGCCCACTGACCCCTCAATGCCCACTCACCCTGCTCTGCCCACTGACCCTGCTCTGCTCACTGACCACTCACACTGCCCACTCACCCTGCTCTGCCCACTGACCCCTCACACGCCCCACTGACCCTGCTCTGCCCACTAACCCCTCACACTGACCCTGCATTGCCCACTGACCCTGCTCTGACCACTCACCCCTCACACTGCCCACTCACACCTCACACTGCCCACTGAACATGCTATGCCCACTTACCCCTCACACTGCCCACTGACCATGCTCTGCCCACTGACCCCTCACACTGCCTACTGACCCTGCTCTGCTCATTTTCTCCCGCTCTGCCCACTCACCCCCGCTCTGCCCACTCGCCCCTGCTTTTACCACTGACCCTGCTCTGCCCACTGACCACCCTCTGTTCACTCACCCCCGCTCTGCCCTTTCACCATGCCCACTGACCCCTGCTCTGCCAACTGACCGTGCCCACTCACCCATGCTCTACCCACTGACCCTTCTCTGCCCACTCACTGTGCACACTGACCGCCGCTCTGCCCACTAACCCCTGCTCTGCCCACTGACTATGCCCAATAACCCTTGCTATGCCCACTAAACCCTGCTCTGCCCACTCACCCCCACTCTGCCCGCTGACGCCTGCTCTGCTCACTGACTGTGCCCACTCACCCCTGCTCTGCCCACTCACCCCTGCTCTGCCCACTGATTTTTCCCACTAACCCCTGCGGTGCCTACTGACTGTGCCCACTGACCCCTGCTCTGCCCAATCACTCTGCCCACTAACCCCTGGTCTGACCACTGATCCCCGCTATGACCCTGCTCTGACCACTGACCCCCCAATCCTGCTCACTGACCCTGCTCTGCCCATTTACCCCCCACTCTGCCCACTCACCCCCGCTCTGCCCACTGACCCTGCTCTGCCCACTTACCCCCCCCCTCTGGCTACTGACCATGCCCACTGACCCCAGCTCTGCCCACAGACCCCAGCTCTGCCTACTGACCCTGCTCTGACTACTGATTATGCCCACTGACCCCTGCTCTGCCCAATGACTCTGCCCACTAACCCCTGCTCTTCCCACTCATCCCCCACTCTGCCCACTGACCCCCGCTTGGCCCACTGACCCCCAGCAGATCGGTTTCACAGCCAATGGCAGGTCCTGTCCTGCCACCTACAAGACGGGTGGAGCGAGCCGCCGCAGGGTAAGTATCCTCACTGAGGTTTTTTTATTCTTATTATCACCATGAAGGAGCGGGGGAGGGGGTGTGCAGCCCCAGAGGGAGGGGGGCCGCAGAGACTGGAGGCCCAGAGGGACGGGTGCAGCGGGGAGTGGAGGGGGTCAGGAGGAGCACCTCCATCCTGCCCCCCTATCCATCCTGCCCCCCCCAACACCATCCTGCCCCCCGACTCCATCCCGCACCCCCACCACCATCCTCACCCCCCCGCCAACATCCTGCCCAGCCGCCTCCATCCTCCCCCCCGCCACCATCCTGCCCTGCCGTCTCCATCCTGCCCCGCCTTCTCTATCCTGCCTCGCTCCGTCCATCCTGCGCCACTCACCTCCATCCTGCCCCTCCGGCTCCATCCTGCCCCTCCGGCTCCATCCTCCCCTCTGCCTCCATCCTGCCCCGCCCCCTCCATCCTGCCCCGCCCCTCCATCCTGCCCCGCCCCCTCCATCCTGCTCCGCCACCCCATCCTGCTCCGCCACTCACCATCCTGCCCCCCTTGCTCCTTCCTGCCCCACTCGCTACTTCCTGCCCTGCTCACTCCATCCTGCCCTGCTCGTTCCATCCTGTCCTGCTCTCTCCATCCTCACCCCCGCTGTTCTTGCTCCCCCGCCTCCATCCTGCCCCCTCCCGCTCCATCCTGCCCCCCCTTCCCGCTACATCCTGCCCCGCTCGCTCCATCCTGCCCCACTCGCTCCATTCTGCCCCCCCAACACAATCCTGCCCCCCCTCCCCTCCTCAGCTGATCGCTTGCCCAGGCAACTACAGGTCCTAAAGGCCTGTAGGACCTACAAGGCGGAGGTGGAGCGAGCCGCCGGACAGGTGAGTATCCTCACTGAGGATTTTTTAAATTTTACTGTGGATGACCGGGGACCAGGAGGAGTGGGGGACCGCGGTGACCGCAGTATTGCCATATACCATAGTGCTGCTATACATGTGCTATAATGTACTGCCATATACCATAGTGCTGCTATACATGTACTGTAATGTACCGCCATATACCATAGCACTGCTATACATGTACTGTAATGTACCGCCATATACTATAGTGCTGCTATACATTTACTATAATCTACCGCCATATACTATAGTGCTGCTATACATGTGCTCTAATTACCACCATGTACCATCGTACTGCTATATACATATATATATATATATGTACTTCGCTCATGTTGACTTAACAAGTTCTGTCAATCACAGTATGTAAACTACATACATATTGTACACTACCCCATTCTTTACAATCGGCCCGCCATATATAAAAGCCAAAGCCACTTCCGTCTTCAAGTGACAACAATTACGTCACCGGACGCAAGTGCCTTGGGCACTACACCCGCTCAGGGTGGACCAAGATGCCGGCCGTAAGCAGAGCGGGACTCACCCAGCCCCGCCACGCTTACGGCCGCCCCAACACTGCCCAAAACACCCACACATCACGGCCGAGAGACGACCGGCGTTAGCCGGTTGTCTCCTGTCCGCCACACACCACTTCGGGAGACAACCGCCATTACCTCTGGCTCCTTTCACAAGTCCTGGCTCCTCCCCCTCACTTCCGGCACCCGGGGCTGCGCAATGGCGGCCGCACAGATCACCCTCCGCTCCTGCACTGCCACCAGCCTCCGGGGCTCAGTCCTCTGCTGGACGGCAGGAGGCCAAGTGGCCCCGGGGATACGGACACCGCTGCTGTGCAGCCTACACTGAGGGAGAGAGGTATGCAGCCTGTAGGAGGAGGATAGGTGGCGTGATGTCGCCCCTCCAGTCTCCCCTGTCCTCTGCCCTCCAGCTTCCCCTGTCCTCTGCCCTCCAGCCTCCCCTGTCCTCTGCCCTCCAGCCTCCCCTGTCCTCTGCCCTCCAGCCTCCCCTGTCCTCTGCCCTCCAGCCTCCCCTGTCCTCTGCCCTCCAGCCTCTGCTCTCCTCACCCCTCCAGCCTCCACTCTCCTCACCCCTCCAGCCTCCGCTCTTCTCACCCCTCCATATACAATGTACAGTATGTGCATATATGTGTGTGTATGTATCCACTTCCCTCACTTTGACCGCACTTCCGTCACTTTGCCTGCACTTCCGTCACTTTGTCCGCACTTCGTCACTTTGTCCGCACTTCCGTCACTTTGTACACACACATACACATACACACACACACAAACACACACACACTCCGCTATACTTACCACTGGCCCTGCGTCCGCCGCCTGCATCCTCAGTCGACATCTCGCCGCTCCCGAACTACTGGATCCAATATAGCGTCCAAGAAGTCTCGCCAGACTTCCCAGACCCAATATTGGATCCAGTCGTCCGGGGGCGGCGACATGTCGACTCAGGATCCACGTGGCGGGGAAGACGCAGGGCCGCTGCTAAGTATACCGAAGTGTCTGTATGTGTGTGTGTATGTGTGTGCTGACCACTCTGCCCACGGCGGTGCGCTGACCACTCTGCCACGTACACTCGCCAACGGCGTGCGCTGACCACTCTGCCAACGGCGCTGCGCTGACCACTCTGCCCACGGCGCTGCGCTGACCTCTCTGCCCACGGCGCTGCTCTGACCACTCTGCCCACGGCGCTGCACTCACCACTCTGCCCACGGCGCTGCACTGACCACTCTGCCCACGGCGCTGCGCTGACCACTCTACCCACGGTGCTGCGCTGACCAATCTCACCGCACTCACTGCTAACCACTGAGCCACCACACTCACTGCTAACCACTGAGCCACCGCACTCACTGCTAACCACTGAGCCACCGCACTCACTGCTAACCACTGAGCCACCACACTCACTGCTAACCACTGAGCCACCGCACTCACTGCTAACCACTGAGCCACCGCACTCACTGCTAACCACTGAGCCACCGCGCAGTGCTAACCCCTAAGCCACCGCCCAGTGCTAAGCACTGAGCCACCGCGCAGTGCTAAGCACTGAGCCACCGCGCTGTGCTAACCACTGAGCCACCGCGCAGTGCTAACCACTGAGCCACCGCGCAGTGCTAACCACTCAGCCACCTCTTACACACAATTCATTTCACCCCACTCCCCTATTACTAAATCTCTCTCTCTCTCTCCTGTAAGTGAGGCGCCAAGCTCATTGGTCGGCGACAGCACACACCGACCAATGAGCTTCGCGCCTCCCTTCCTATTCAAATACATAGAGGACTTTGAGTTTCACATTTACCGCTGTAAGTTATGCGCGAAGCTCATTGGTCGGCGCCAGCACACACCGACCAATGACCTTCGCACCTCACTTACACCACTAAATTTCAAACTCAAAGTCCTCCATGTATCTCAATGGGAAGTGAGGCCCTTCTCTCATTGTACTCATGACAGTAGCAACATTAACCCCTTACATTCCGTTTTATCTGTAATTTCTATAACACAGTGTGTAGTTGTACTGTCACTACAAAGTTAACCCCTTATATACCATTTCTGCCTTAACTCCATACGTTGTAGTCTCTATTACTACTCCCAGTAGGAACATTAACCCCTTATATTCCATTATTGTTGTTATTTCTATTACACACTGTATAGTTGTAATCACACTGCGAAATTAACCCATTATATACCAGTTCAGCATTAACTGCATATTTAGTAGTGTTTATAACTACTGCCACTGCTACATTAACCCCTTAAACACCATTTTCGATATAATTTACAGCGCTGAGTCTGTTGTGGGAGTGCCTGTGGGACATTAACTCCTTCAATAACATTTTTGATATCATTATAAGTTCCTACTCTGTTATAGTCCTGTTAGTCGGACATTAACTCTTTCTACACCTCCACTATATTGCTACCCTCACAGTTCTGCCTACATCGCCTACTTAGTCATATATCTGGTGTTTAAGTCTATTATTTACAACTCTTAAAAAAATTATACAGATTCTTGACTCCCGATTCTTTAGAATCGGGCTCACAGCTAGTACATCTATAAGGCTATATTTTCTGGACAAATCTTCCTTTGCCCAGAGTATTGGGTACCAAACCGCTGAGCCAGCGTCTATCACCACATGTTTTCTACGCAGGGAAGAGGCATGATTTTTTATTTTACAAGATCTTCTGACCACAAGGATGTTAGGTCTCCCTTGGCTTCTCACCCATAACCCTATTATTATAATAAAATCAAATGTCCAACAACTTTCGTTTCACTAAATACAATATATAACCAAAATCATCCGTGTTACCTCACCTGAGGTACACCAAATGATATATGAAACTGAACCATTTATATTACAAAGAATTCACTTTTATTAATAATTTCATATACAATAAATTTATTCAGGTACCATTAACAACTTGTTATTCAATAAAATTACATAAAATGATATAAAATGTGGTTTTACTCTATCCCTTTTAAACCAGCATCAGACAAGGAGAGTTAATAGATTATTTACACACTAGCTGTGAGCCCGATGCAAATGCATCGGGTGTCTAGAATATGTTTGTTTTTTTTAAAAAGATTTTTAAATAATAATCGCATCATCAATAGCAATAATATTAGCAATAGCATTATTATTAGCAGTAATAGCAGTATTAATAGCAGTAATAGCATTATTATTAGCATTAATAGCATTATTAATGCATTAATAGCATTACATTAATAATACAATTAATAGCATTAATATTAGCATTAATAGCATTAATAGTATTATTAATAGCATTAATAGCATTATTAATAGCATTAATAGCATTAATAATACAATTAATAGCATTATTAATAGCATTAATAGCATTATTAATAGAATTCATAGCATTAATAGTATTATTAATAGCATTATTAAAAGCATTAATAGCATTAATAGTATTATTAATAGCTTAATACATAATAGCATTAATAGCATTATTAATAGCATTAATAGCATTATTAATAGCATTAATAGCATTAATAGTATTATTAATAGCATTAATAGCATTATTAATAGCATTAATAGCAATATTATTAGCATTAATAGCATTTTGAATAGCATAAATAGCATGATTATTAGCCTTAATAGCATTATTAATAGCGTTAATATGATTATTATTAGCATTATTAGCATTAATATTAGCATTAATAGCATAATTATTAGCATTAATAGCATTATTATTAGCAGTAATAGCATTATTATTAGCATTAATAGCATTATTAATAGCATTAATAGCATTAATAATACAATTAATAGCATTAATATTAGCCTTAATAGCATTAATAGCATTATTAATAGCATTAATAGCATTAATAGTATTATTAATAGCATTAATAGCAATAATAATAGCATTAATAGCATTAATAGTATTATTAATAGCATTAATAGCATTAATAGCATTATTAATAGCATTAATAGTATTATTATTAGCATTAATAGCATTATTAATAGCATTAATAGCATTATTAATAGCATTAATAGCAATATTATTAGCATTAATAGCATTTTGATTAGCATAAATAGCATGATTATTAGCCTTAATAGCATTATTAATAGCGTTAATATGATTATTATTAGCATTATTAACATTAATATTAGCATTAATAGCATAATTCTTAGCATTAATAGCATAATTATTAGCATTAATATTATTATTATTAGCAGTAATTGTTATTTTTATATTTATTTTATTTTATTTTTTTTTTTATTATTTTTTTTTTATTTGTTATTTTTAATTTTTTTTAAAGATTTTCGCGGCCGCACTTGCCACAAGTGCAAAACTGCACTTGCCGCACCTGCCGCAAGTCCCCCTATACTTTCTATGGAGATTACCGCAACCGCGCCGCAAGTGTAACCGCATCTGCCGCGTATGCGGCAAACGCGGCAGATGCGGTTACACTTGCGGCGTGGTTGCGTTAATCCCCATAGAAAGTATAGGGGGACTTGCGGCAGGTGCGGCAAATGCGGTTTTGCACTTGCGGTAGGTGCGGCCGCGAAAAAAACCGCGGCTGACTGCGGTTTTTTTCGCGACCGCACTTTCCGCAAGTGCAAAACCGCACTTGCCGCACCTGCCGCAAGTCCCCCTATACTTTCTATGGGGATTACCGCAACCGCGCCGCAAGTGTAACCGCATCTGCCGCGTTCGCCGCATAACCGTTACACTTGCGGCGTGGTTGCGGTAATCCCCATAGAAAGTATAGGGGGACTTGCGGCAGGTGCGGCGGCTGAGGTAGCGACTCGCAATGGCCTCTCGGCCATTGCTCGCGCTACACAGCGACTCGCAATGGATCCCCATAGAAAGTATAGGGGGACTTGCGGCAGGTGCGGCGGCTGAGGGGGGTTGAATACTTTTTGGGGGGTGTTGAATACTTTTTGGGGGGTGTTGAATACTTTTTTGGGGGGTTGAATACTTTTTGGGGGGTGTTGAATACTTTTTGGGGGGTGTTGAATACTTTTTGAGGGGTGTTGAATACTTTTTGAGGGGGTTGAATACTTTTTTGGGGGGGTTGAATACTTTTTGTGGGCATGAATACTTTTTGGGGGGTTGAATACTTTTTTTGGGGGGGTTGAATACTTTTTGGGGGGTGTGAATACTTTTTGGGGGGGTTGAATACTTTTTGGGGGGGGTTGAATACTTTTTGGGGGGTTGAATACTTTTTGGGGGGGGTTGAATACTTTTTGGGGGGGTTGAATACTTTTGGGGGGGTTGAATACTTTTTTGGGGGGGTTGAATACTTTTTGGGGGGTGTTGAATACTTTTTGGGGGGTGTTGAATACTTATTGGGGGGTGTTGAATACTTTTTGGGGGGGTTGAATACTTTTTGGGGTTAATGTAATTAATATATTAATTTTATATATATATTTTTTTTAATTATTATTATGTTTTATTTTATTGTTTATTATTTATATTATTTATTTATTTATTTTTTAGTATTTTTATTATTATTAAATTTAAAAAAACGCACTTGCCGCACCTGCCGCAAGTCCCCCTATACTTTCTATGGGGATTACCGCAATCTCGCCGCAACCGTTACACTTGCGGCGCGGTTGCGGTAATCCCCATAGAAAGTATAGGGGGACTTGCGGCAGGTGCGGCGGCTGAGGTAGCGACTCGCAATGGCCTCGCGGCCATTGCTCGCGCTACACAGCGACTCGCAATGGATCCCCATAGAAAGTATAGGGGGACTTGTGGCAGGTGCGGCGGCTGAGGTAGCGACTCGCAATGGCCTCGCGGCCATTGCTCGCGCTACCTCAGCGGTAAATCGCTAAGTTTGTGGCCGAGCCTCTGGTTCTATTTTCGGCCAGCGACTCGCAATGGCCGCTTCGCGGCCATTGCTCGCGCGTGGTGACGTCACATAGTGACAAAGCCACGGCGATTTCGGGGTCCGACACGATTTTGCCTACGGCAATTATAGAGTAGATATTAGACTCAATTGTAAATTCAGTGAGTCTTTCAAACATCACTATTCCCACTGTGTACAGGCATTCAACAGGTGTCTAGCTACTTGCTACAGCAGTCCCCATATGGATCCACTATGTGTAATCATTCAGGCTGCTGCCGCTCACCTGTATACCTTCTGCCTCTTCACAACTCCTTGCTGTGCTGTATTACAGAGCTCCCCCACAATGAACCGCCCAAAAGGGGGATATTGTTAAGTGGTCATCCAGCGACCAATGAGAATAGCGCCTCTCTTCCCATTGAGATATAATGGAGGACTTTGAGTTTCAAATTTACCGCTGTAAGTGAGGCGCTATTCTCATTGGTCGGTGCCAGCACACAGCGACCAATGAGAATAACGCCTCACTTCCCATTGAGATATAATGGAGGACTTTGAGTTTCAAATTTACCGCTGTAAGTGAGGCGCTATTCTCATTGGTCGGCGCCAGCACACAGCGACCAATGAGAATAACGCCTCACTTCCCATTGAGATATAATGGAGGACTTTGAGTTTCAAATTTACCGCTGTAAGTGAGGCGCTATTCTCATTGGTCGGCGCCAGCACACAGCAACCAATGAGAATAACACCTCACTTCCCATTGAGATATAATGGAGGACTTTGAGTTTCAAATTTACCGTTGTAAGTGAGGCGCTATGCTCATTGGTCGCTGTGTGCTGGCGCCGTCCAATGAGAATAGCGCCTCACTTGCAGCGCTAAATTTGAAACTCAAAGTACTCCATTATATCTCAATGGGAAGTGAGGCGCTATTCTCATTGGTCGCTGTGTGCTGGCGCCAACCAATGAGAATAGCGCCTCACTTACAGCGTAAATTTGAAACTCAAAGTCCTCCATTATATCTCAATGGGAAGTGAGACGTTATTCTCATTGGTCGCTGTGTGCTGGCGCCGACCAATGAGAATAGCGCCTCACTTACAGCGGTAAATTTGAAACTCAAAGTCCTCCATTATATCTCAATGGGAAGTGAGGCGCTATTCTCATTGGTCGCTGTGTGCTGGCGCCGACCAATGAGAATATTGCCTCACGTACAGCGGTAAATTTTAAACTCAAAGTCCTCCATTATATCTCAATGGAAGTGAGGCGCTATGCTCATTGGTCGGCGCCAGCACACAGCGACCAATGAGAATACCGCCTCACTTCCCATTGAGATATAATGGAGGACTTTGAGTTTCAAACTTACCGCTGTAAGTGAGGCGCTATTCTCATTGGTCGGCGCCAGCACACAGCGACCAATGAGAATACCGCCTCACTTCCCATTGAGATATAATGGAGGACTTTGAGTTTCAAATTTAGCGCTGTAAGTGAGGCGCTATTCTCATTGGTCGGCGCCAGCACATAGCGACCAATGAGAATAGCGCCTCACTTCCCATTGAGATATAATGGAGGACTTTGAGTTTCAAATTTACCGCTGTAAGTGAGGCGCTATGCTCATTGGTCGCTGTGTGCTGGCGCCGACCAATGAGCATAGCGCCTCACTTCCCATTGAGATACATAGCGGTCTTTAGAGCTGTGCATGGCCGGGCCCTTGGTTCTATTTTCGTCCACGGCGCTCAGCTCTCGTCGGTCGTCGCCGGTGCGGGAGACTCGCAATGGCCGCTGCGCGGCCATTGCTTGCGCCCTTGCATCTGCTTGCAATGGCCGCCGTGCGGCCATTGCTCGCGCCCCTGCAACGGCTCACAATGCCCGCTGCCACAACGACGGAAGTAGCGCCGACACTTACGGAAGTGCGTTAGGGGAATTATATATTAGATGACTGTTCCATTAAGCTCATTAAGCGGGCAAAGGTTACTAAGGGTAGAATTTGTAACCTATCAGAACCCGAGAGGCAGGCCATGAGAGAGTACATATGTAAAGATTTGGCCAACAAGTTTATCCGCCCTTCTAAATCCCCAGTTGGAGCTGGGTTCTTTTTTTGACCAAGAAGGATGGAGGTTTGAGATGGTGTGTTGACTATCATGAGTTCATTCATATACATACGTGGTCAAACTTTTTGGTACCACTTGTTTAATGAAAGAAAAACCCACAATAGTCATAGAAATAACTTAAATCTGACAAAAGTAATTATAAATTAAGAATCTATGAAAATGAACAAATGAAAGACAGACATTGGTTTTCAACCCTGATGCCACAGTATTTTTAAAAAAAAATTAAACTCAGGAAATAGGCCTGGACAGAAATGATGGTACCCATAACTTAATATTTTGTTGCACAACCTTTTGAGGCAATCACTGCAATCAAATGATTCCTGTTACTGTCAATGAGACTTCTGCACTTCTCGACTGGCATTTTGGCCCACTCTTCAAGAGCAAACTACTCCAGTAGTCTTGTGTTTGAAGGCTGCCTTTTCCAGACAGTATGTTTCAGCTCTTTCCAAAGATGTTCAATAGGATTTAGGTCAGGGCTCATAAAAGGCCACTTCAGAGTAAATAGTCCATTGTTTCCCTCTTAGCTATTCTTGATTGCTTTTAGGCTGCCTTCAGACTTGCAGATGCATCTGCAGCGTTTTGCAGATGCATCTGCAAGCATCTGCATGCAGACCGCGGCCCCTATGTTTATAATGGAGCGCACGGCGGTCTGCAGATGCTTGCAGACCGCCGTGCGCACCCATTCACTCCTATATGTGATCTGTGCGCAGGCGGATGCCTGCGTACAGATCACACACTCTCATCCATACCAGGGACGCGACATCTGGCGTCCATGGTGCGGAAGGGAGTGTGTGATTTGTGCGCAGGCATCCGTGTGCGCACAGATCACTAATGGCGGGCAATGAGAGCGCACGGCGGTCTGCAAACATCTGCAGACCGCCGTGCGCTCCATTATAAACATAGGGGCCGCGGTCTGCATGCAGATGCTTGCAGATGCATCTGCAAAACGCTGCAGATGCATCTGCAAGTCTGAAGCCAGCCTTAGCTGTGTGTTTTTGGTCATTATTCTGTTGCAAGACCCATGGCCTGTGACTGTGACCAAGTCTTCTGACACTGGGCAGCACATTTCTCTCTAGAATCCCTCGATAGTATTGAGATTTCATTGTAAGCCTGCACAGACTCAAGACACCCTGTGCCAGATGCATCAAAGCAGCCCCAGAACATAACAGAGCCTCCTCCATGTTTCACAGTAGGGACAGTGTTGTTTTCTTGATATGCTTCATTTTTCTGTCTGTGAACATAGAGGTGATATGCCTTGCCAAAAAGTTCAATTTTTATCTCATCTGTCCATAGGACATTCTCCCAGAAGCTTTGTGGCTTGTCAACATGTAGTTTGGCAAATTCCAGTCTGGCTTTTTTATGATTTTTTTTCAACAATGGTGTCCTCTTTCGTCACCTCTCATGATGTCCACTTTGGATCAAACAACTACGGATGATGTGATCTGACACTAAAGTTCTTTGAGCTTGAAGTTCGCCTTTAATCTCTTTACAGTTTTCTGGGCTCTTTTATTACCTTTCTTATTATCCGTCTCTTTGATTTGTCAACAATTTTCCTCCTGCGGCATGTCCAGAGAGGTTTGCTACAGTCCCATGGATATTACCGTATATACTCGCGTATAAGCCGAGTTCTTCAGCCCAAAAATTGGGCTGAAAAGTACCCCCCTTGGATTATACGCGAGTCATACGCCCCAGTGGTACACAGGCGCCCCCCCATGAGTATACAGGCCCCCCCATCAGTATACAGGGCCCCCCCCCTTGCTGCGGTAAACCTGTAAAGTAATAGATGATTATACTTATTCCCGACGCCGTCGCCACCGCCGTCATCGCGCTCCTCCGGCTGCATCCGGCTTCATCCGTCTTCCTTCTCCGGCGCACAGACAATTGCCTGCGCCCACACCGGAGGAGGAAGACGGATGAAGCTGGAGGATCGCGATGGCGGCTTAGCAGCGCGATGGCGGTGGCGGGACAGCGACAGAGATAAGTATAATCATCTATTACTTTACAGGTTTACCGCAGCAAGGGGGGGCCCTGTATACTGATGGGGGAGGCCTGTATACTCATGGGGGGGGCGCCTGTGTACCTCTGGGGCTGCTGCTATATACACCACTGGGGCTGCTGCTGTATATACCACTGGGGCTGTTGCTGTATACACCACTGGGGCTGCTGCTGTATATACCTCTGGGGCTGCTGCTGTATGTACCACTGGGGCTACTGCTGTATATACCTCTGGGGATGCTGCTGTGTACACCACTGGGGCTGCTGCTGTATATACCTCTGGGGCTGCTGCTGTATATACCACTGGGGCTGCTGCTGTATATACCTCTGGGCTGCTGCTGTATACACCACTGGGGCTGCTGCTGTATATACCTTTGGGGCTGCTGATGTATACACCATTGGGCTGCTGCTGTATACACCACTGGGGCTGCTGCTGTATATACCACTGGGGCTGTTGCTGTATACACCACTGGGGCTGCTGCTGTATATACCACTGGGGCTGTTGCTGTATACACCACTGGGGCTGCTGCTGTATATACCTCTGGGGCTGCTGCTGTATATACCACTGGGGCTGCTGCTGTATACACCACTGGGGCTGCTGCTGTATATACCTCTGGGGCTGCTGCTGTATATACCACTGGGGCTGCTGCTGTATATACCTCTGGGGCGGCTGCTGTATACACCACTGGGGCTGCTGCTGTATACACCACTGGGGCTGCTGCTGTATATACCACTGGGGCTGTTGCTGTATACACCACTGGGGCTGCTGCTGTATATACCTCTGGGGCTGCTGCTGTATATACCACTGGGGCTGCTGCTGTATATACCTTTGGGGCTGCTGCTGTATACACCACTGGGGCTGCTGCTGTATACACCACTGGGGCTGCTGCTGTATATACCACTGGGGCTGTTGCTGTATACACCACTGGGCTGCTGCTGTATACACCACTGGGGCTGCTGCTGTATACACCACTGGGGCTGCTGCTGTATATACCACTGGGGAGGCTGCTGTATATACCACTGGGGCTGCTGCTGTATATACCTCTGGGGCTGCTGCTGTATACACCACTGGGGCTGCTGCTGTATATACCTCTGGGGCTGCTGCTGTATATACCACAGGGGCTGCTGCTGTATATACCTCTGGGGCTGCTGCTGTATGCACCACTGGGGCTGCTGCTGTATATACCACTGGGGCTGTTGCTGTATACACCACTGGGGCTGCTGCTGTATATACCTCTGGGGCTGCTGCTGTATATACCACTGGGGCTGCTGCTGTATATACCTTTGGGGCTGCTGCTGTATACACCACTGGGGCTGCTGCTGTATACACCACTGGGGCTGCTGCTGTAACACCACTGGGGCTGCTGCTGTATATACCACTGGGGGCTGTTGCTGTATACACCACTGAAGCTGCTGCTGTATATACCTCTGGGGCTGCTGCTGTATATACCACTGGGGCTGCTGCTGTATATACCTTTGGGGCTGCTGCTGTATACACCACTGGGGCTGCTGCTGCTGTATACCACTGGGGCTGTTGTTGTATACACCACTGGGGCTGCTGCTGTATATACCTTTGGGGCTGCTGCTGTATACACCACTGGGGCTGCTGCTGTATACACCACTGGGGCTGCTGCTGTATACACCACTGGGGCTGCTGCTGTATATACCACTGGGGCTGTTGCTGTATACACCACTGAAGCTGCTGCTGTATATACCTCTGGGGCTGCTGCTGTATATACCACTGGGGCTGCTGCTGTATATACCTTTGGGGCTGCTGCTGTATACACCACTGGGGCTGCTGCTGCTGTATACCACTGGGGCTGTTGTTGTATACACCACTGGGGCTGCTGCTGTATACACCACTGGGGCTGCTGCTGTATACACCACTGGGGCTGCTGCTGTATACACCACTGGGGCTGCTGCTGTATACACCACTGGGGCTGCTGCTGTATATAACACTGGGGAGGCTGCTGTATACACCCCTGGGGCTGCTGCTGAATACACCGCTGGGGCTGCTGCTGTATATACCTCTGGGGCTGCTGCTGTATATACCTCTGGGGCTGCTGCTGTATATACCACTGGGGCTGCTGCTGTATGCACCGCTGGAGCTGCTGCTGTAACACTGTTGGGGCCTGTATATACCACTGGGGAGGCTGCTGTATACCACACTGCTGGGGGCTGTATACCTGTGCTGGGGTCCACCCTTGGCTTATACACGAGTCAATAGGTTTTCCCAGGTTTTGGGGGCAAAAGTAGGGGGGTCGGCTTATACACGGGTCGGCTTATACACGAGTATATACGGTAAATTTCTGAATAATATGTGCAACTGTAGTCACAGAAACATCAAGCTGCTTGGAGATGGTCTTATAACCTTTACCTTTCACATGCTTGTCTATAATTTTCTTTCTAACCTCCTGAGACAACTCTTTCCTTTGCTTAATCTGGTCCATGTTGAGTGCGGTGCACACTATGTCACCAAACAGCACAGTACCTTTAGCCCTATTTACAGGCCCACTGACTGATTACAAGATTGTAGACACCTGTGATGCTAATTAGAGAATACACCTTAATTTAACATGTCTATTTTGTCACATTATTTTCAGAGGTACCATCATTTCTGTCCAGGCCTATTTCAGGAGTTTAATTTCTTTAAAAGTCCTGTGGAAGTAGAGTTTCATAGATTTTTTTTATTTATTATTACTTTTGTCAGATTCAAATTATTTCTGTGATCATTGTGGATTTTTCTTTCATTAAACAAGGAGTATCAACAATTTTGACCATGTATGTTACTGTATGTAATCCGTACCCTCTTCCATTTCTTCCTGAACTCTTTAAACAACTCATGGGAACAAGTTGGTTTACTAAGCTGGATTTCAGGGGTGCTTATGATCTGGTTTGAATTAAGAGGGGGACGAGTGAAAGATGGCCTTTAATACTCCTGAGTGCAAACACATGGTTTCATATGACTATGTCAAAAGAAAGTTAAAAAGGTTTTGACGCTTATACTTCAGACTCTTCAATAAGAGAAGGAAAGAAACAAAAAGGAAAAAGTGAAAAATTGTGAAGGGGTTAAAAAAAGTGAACGATTTACAAAAAATAACAGTTTCTATTATACTCATTGCAGCTCCCAAAACATGTAATACAAAGTGATCAAATCGGTGATGTATGTTCTGGAAAATTATACCACTGAAAACTACACCTTGTCTTGCAAAAAAAGCCATCACATACATACATACAGCCCTATTATCAAAACTTTGAATTACTTATGGCTTTTAGAACCTGACACAAAAACAATGATTTTCTTTAGTGTATTTACTTGTAAAAAATAAATTTTATATGTGTAGAACTTGATTAGTATAAAAATGTCCAAAACCAAGAGTTAAAAATACATATTAAAGGGGTTATCCGGGACTTTGTTTAAAAAAAAAAAAAAAATATATATATATATATATATATATATATATATATACCTAAGCACTATCAGGCAAGTAGTTGCTGACTACCTGCCTGATCCTGATGTACTTGGCGCCATTCTGTACCAGGACAGTGCAATTACAGACTGCTCCTGCCAGCTATTCAGCTGGTTTGACTGATGTGTCATCAACAGAGCGGTGGCCTATTTTTGACAATACTCTGTAGACAGGGTGGGACTGCCAACGTCAATTTTCAATTTCAGATTCAGTTGTCAGTCTGCATGATGTAGGCATTTCCACCCTGTCAATTAACCAATCAGAAAAGAAGATGGCATTCTATTAAAGAAGAATCGAGAATAATCACCAGAAGAAGTGGTTAGCAACTACCTACCTATTAGTGCAGAGACACATTTTTTTACTACAAAGTCCTGGACATACCTTTTAAGCTATATACACCATAAAATGTTGCTACTGACATATAAAACTAAAAACTAAAGGTTCTATTTTAGCAGAAAGTAACAATTGATTTAATAAAACTTTTTTAAATATCTATTTTAAATGCTATAAAGTTTTAATCTACCATAATCATTCATAACATCATAAAAGTTGACACTTTTTTTTTTTTAATAAACATGTTGCTGTTATAGAATTAAAATCCCATATTAAAGCCCCAGTCACACATAACGATTTCGCTAGCGAGATCGTTGTAACTGTGACGTTACAACGATCTCTCCAGCGATGTCGTGCTGTGTGACACTTTGCAGCGATCAGGCCCCTGCTGTGAGGTCGCTGATCGCTGCAAAGTGCTGTGGGTCATTTTTTGATCGTTGGTTTCCCGCTGGTCAGCACGCATCGCTGCGTGTGACCACGAGAAACCAGCGATCTGCGACCTCACAGGGCTGGTTACTATGGTACACACCGGGTATCTAGGCAGCGCGCGCTGCCTAGATACCCAACCATTTACCATGGTTACCAGCGTTCTCCCTGCTTAGCACTGCCTGTAAGCAGGGAGAACACAGGTAACTATGATAAACAGCGGGTATCCAAGCAGCGTGCGCTGCCCGGATACCGCGCTGTTTATCATAGTTACCAGCGTTTCCCTGCTCTGCCAAGACAGCGCTAAGCAGGGAGCGATGTGGGAGGTGGCTCCCAGGGCCTGATCGCTGGGGAGATCTGCCTGTTTGACAGCTCCCCAGCGATCAGGTAACGACACTCCAGCGATCCCGGCAGGTCGTTATCGCTGTCGGGATCGTTGGAGCGATCGTTATGTGTGACTGCACGTTAAGGCTCAAATGCAAGCCCCATAGTCAACATGGAGATAATTGCATTAGTTAGAAGTCAACAGTCTACAAGAATATCAAGGGTACACTTTACCACTTTAACAAAGAGGTGCTAATAATCAAGTGAAAATAATTACCCTATGCAGACTGGCTGTCTCCAATCAACACCAGTGACATCAGGGGGATGGGGATGATGGGACATAATAATAATTGATTTTGTAGTTTCATGCGCCAACATTTTTGGCCTTCAAAAACAACAGAATTGTAATACTAACCTGAATTATGGGTATACTATAGTCATGTTTGGTTCATCTGGGATGGTAAAAATATGCTGAGAAACAAGACAATTGTATCATTCAACTATGAAGTATGATAAGATATTACGTAAATTAGAATTTTGTTTTGCAACCACCTTTCAATGCATACAGTTAGCCATCCTCCACTCACCTGACCAAGAAAAGGTTGAGGGGTCTGGCTACAAGCCTTCTCTATTTCAGAGAATTTAAAGGCCAAAGGGGCCATCACATGCATCAATATCACTGTCAATGTCGCTGCAGCACATGATGTTGCAGCGATATTGACGCGTGTGACATGGTATATCAACCAGCGATAAATCGCTGGTTGATGTTCGCCAGGTTTTTGGACAGGATGGAAAACCTGGCAATGGTCGTCCGGTGGACATGTAGCATCGCTGCGTGTGACACCGGGAGACGCGCGATCAGCCAGCTCCCAGCGCCTCTCAACAAGCGCTGGGAGCTGGTATCCATGGTAAACTGCGGGTATCTAGGCAGCGCGCGCTGCCTAGATACCCAATTTATACCTTGGTTACCAGCCTTCTCCACTCACCGGCTGGTATCCAAGGTACACAGCGGGTAACTAGGGACCCGCAGTTTACCATGGATACCAGCCTGCTCCCGTTAACGGCAGCCTGGCAGCGGGAGCAAGACATCGTGTAAACGATATTTAAATCACTTCCACGATGTCGCTGGTACACTGATGACTGGTGAGTCTGCCTGTGTGACAGCTCATCAGCAATCAGTCATCAATGTCGCCAACGATCAGATTGCTGACGACATTGACGTGTGTCACGGGGCCTTAAGACTTAGGACATACAAACAGGATAACTGATTTTTCCAGATTTCAGAAGGATCAATCTATAATATTTTTCAGACTGTAAGACTCACTTTTCCCAAAAAAAGTTTTTTGAGGAAAGTAGGGGGTGCATCATTTAGTCCAGATGTACATGGCTGTGAGCAGCAGTGCAGGGTCACAGGAGGCAGGGTCGCAGGAGGAAGGAGCCAATGCTGGAGAGAATACTTGTGCCCACTGTTTAAGAGAATGTATATTTACTGCTCTCCATACCCATAATCACCCGCCCACCTCTCTGCTCTTACACCAGTACAGGGGGGTGAGCGGAGTTGTGGGCATGGGGAGCAGTAATAATGCATAGTGCTTCTGGTGTTTGACTGTCCTTTATAACATGGAACAGGGGTGGTGCATGTGTAGACCACGATCTCTGGCACCATTTTATTGAACACAGTCTGTACAATCCTCAATTCTCTATCAAAATGACATTGGTGACAGCGCATGTACAATCGCATCTTAAAGTCTAGTCTTAGACTTTAAGATGCAAACACGCATGTGCTGCCATCGCTGCCATTTTGGTAGACACCTGAGTCAATTTCTCACTGTAGGAACAATGTTATGGGTATCTAAAGACATGGATTAATTTGTATTTTCAACAGCTAGCATACAATTGATTATTTTATACTTATTTTTAAACTCAGAATGATTTAGTAGTTTCACTATGTTCATACAAAAATAGAAGATCAATTAGACAGCACCAGGGGTGTAATGATCGTGGTCACAGGGGTCGTGGCTGCGATGGGGTCTGGACATACAGGGGCCCGTGCCACCAGCACCCCCTTGCGCCCACCGATTCCAGCACCCACTTCATATGCCGTCACTGCGTGTCAAATTATGGGTCACTAAGGGGCTCGTGTATCAGGAAGCCACCTGCTATCAACTGTCGCCCCCGCCCTGCACATCCTCTTATCACCGCGGTGACGCCGTGCATTACACAGTGGAAGGCTTAATGCAGGAAGTGCCGCCTACTCCTAGTGTGGAGGAGGTAGCACTTCCTGCTTTATGCGTTCCACTGTGAAATGCACAGCGTCACCGCTTTCCCCCGTGTCTTCAGTTTTGGCAAGCAGAACGGAGCTGTGGTGGAACGGGGAGAGGTGAGTACAGATTTATTTTTTTAATGAGTACACGTTGGCCAGAGGAGTATGGGGGAAAAAGAAGGTGGGTGCATTATACTGTATGAAGAATTATTGAGGCTGTACTATGCTATATGGAAGGCTTCGCTATGCTAAATGGAGGACTATGGGGCTGCATTATACTATATGGAGCACTATGGGGTTGTGCATTATACTATGGGGGTGCATTATGCTATATGGAGGATAATGGGGTGCATTATACTATATGGATAGACTATGGGGGTGCATTATGTCATATGGAGGACTATGGGGGTGCATTATGCTATATTGAAGACTATGGGGGTGCATTATACTGTATTGAGGACTTTGGGGGTGCATTATTTTGTATGGAGGACTATGAGGCTGCAATATACTGTATGAAGGACTGCGAGGCTGCATTATTACTATATAGAGGCATATACGGCTGCATTATACTCTATGGAGGATAATGGGGGTGAATTATAACAATTGAATGACTATAGGGGCTACATCATGAATGGGGGACTATGGGTTACATTATAATACATAGACAACTAAGGGGATACTTTGTAATGTGTGGCGGAATTTGGGGATACATTTTAATATTTGGATGACTATGTAATGGGAGGACAAGGACCTTATATACCATGATGGGGGACATATATACCACGATAAGGGCCATATTCCAGGAGGAGGACCATATATAGCAGGATGAGGGACACTAATACATAATGTATGGGAGGAGGGGTCAATTCGATAGTCTTTATAGGATTTAGAACGTTACACGGGGCCCCTAAATCTGACCAACTGGACTGGGGGGTCCCGGGTCTATATTTTGCACCGGGGCGTATCAGACTCTAGTTACGCCACTGGACAACACTCATCATTGCATAAAAACCCCTTTGTTCAATGTTGTATAAAAACATCGCAGGTGGACATATGGAAAAGCAGACATCATATGAGCTATGTGCTAGTGTCACGGTGTAGGGAATAATGATAAGGGAATGGAAGTTACGGGCAGGGTGACCAGGGATGACTAGTTTGACCCTAGTCTAGGAACCCTGAATGGCCCTGATCCCGAAGGTATCTCTGATGGTGAGAAGGTTCGGGCCTTCAGCCTCTCCCTAAAACTCCTCCACCAGCCCTGCGCTATTCCCCCCCTCACTTTCCTCCACAGAACTGGGATACAGCAACTCCAAAGGAAAGGACATCAGCCACACTAACACACAGGTCAGCACAGCACGGCTTCCAGGCATAGAGTGAAACTCTATCAGCAGCACCACGTGGTGGAAGGAGAGGCTAATTAAAGGCTACGTGGAGGGCAGTTCAGGTGAGTCACACATTAACCCCTCAACCAGCAGTTGAACCTAATAGTGAATGCAGTTCTGGAGAACAACACAGTAGGCAAAGACCCTCACAACCATCAATCATAAAGCTCTTAAAGACAAACACATACACAGCAGCATCCAGCAATGTCAGCGCCAACTTAAGCGCGTGACAGCTAGCTTGCATTTCAATGGGTCCTTTTATGTGAATTTCAAACAGCCTGCAGCTGTTAGGCATGTGCACCCAATGAGTTGCTTTTTTGCCACCTGTTTCTCCCTCTCCTGCCTCTATTTTAGATCTCTATGTGATTTTTGGTGGTAAGAGAAGGTTCTGTTTTTAGATAGCTTCAGTATATTACTTACAGCAGTGCATATTTAACAAATTGTTCGATACGAAACTTCACAGTTCAGGTTCACCCATCCCTCACCAATCTTATTAAGTTACTGTTATATGGGCTTGACAGGCAATTTGCCCACTTCCTCTGTTATATCTGTATATACAGTTGAAACCAGAATACATACGCTATATAAAAAGACATATATGCATGATTTTTTCACTATCTATTATATAATTGCCGTAGCGACTTCCGTCTGAGCGGCGCTGCTTCCGGTGGCTTGGTTAGCGCGAGCGAGCTGCTTCTCCTGGACTCTCCCCGTGGCCGCGTAGCGGGCATTGCGAGTCGTTGCAGCCTCGCGAAGCAATGCCCGCGAAGCGGGCATTGCGAGTCGCTGACACCCACCAACCAAGCCACAGAAGCCCATACTACTGTAGTGTACACCGCTATACTATACTACAGTCCCATGCCCATAAGCGCCATGGGACTGTAGTATACCATCGCGCTGTACACTACAGACCCCTGCCGCTCTAAGCCACTACGCGCTGTACACTACACTAACCAAGCCACACAACCCCATACTACTGTACTGTACACCGCTATACTATACTACAGTCCCATGCCCATAAGCGCCATGGGACTGTAGTATACCATCGCGCTGTACACTACAGCCCTCTGACGCTCTAAGCCACTACGCGCTGTACCCGCCGCAAGCCCCTACCCCCTGCCGCCCTAACCCCTAAGCCACTACCCCGACGCCGAAGCCCCTACCCCCTGCCGCACTACCCCGCCGCACCCACTACCCTCTGCCGCAAGCCCCTACCCCCTGCCGCCCTAACCCCTAAGCCACTACCCCGCCGCCGAAACCCCTACCCCCTGCCGCCGTAAGCCACTAGCCCGCATCCGCACCTAAACCCCTGCCGCCGCAAGCCCCTAACCCCTAAGCCGCACCTAATCCCCTACCCCTACCCCCTAAACCGCACCTAAACCCCTGCCGCCCTAAGCCCCTACCCCCTAAGCCGCACCTAACCCCCTACCCCCTGCCGCCGTAAGCCACTTCCCCGCATCCGCAAATAAACCCCTGCCGCCGCAAGCCCCTAACCCCTAAGCCGCACCTAATCCCCTACCCCTACCCCCTAAGCCGCACCTAAATCCCTGCCGCCCTAAGCCCCTACCCCCTAAGCTGCACCGAACCCCCTACCCCATGCCGCCGTAAGCCACTACCCCGCATCCGCACCTAAACCCCTGCCGCCGCAAGCCCCTAACCCCTAAGCTGCACCTAATCCCCTACCTCTACCCCCTAAACCGCACCTAAACCCCTGCCGCCCTAAGCCCCTACCCCTAAGCCGCACCTAACCCCCTACCCCCGTAAGCCACTACCCCGCATCCGCACCTAAACCCCTGCCGCCGCAAGCCCCTACCCCTAAACCGCACCTAATCCACTACCCCTACCCCTAAGCCGCACCTAAACCCCTGCCGCCCTAAGCCCCTACCCTCTAAGCCCCGCCGCTTTCCCTAACACCTAAGGCCCTACACCTGAAGCCCCCGCCGTCCCCTAACCTAACGTCCCCGTCCATCACTTACATGCCTTCAAGTCATCTGATCGTCCGTCCGATCCTCAAGTCCTCCGTCCGGCCAGGCGTCCTCTTCCTCCGGTCCCGGGGGTCTTCTCTCTTCTTTCCGCCATCTCCGCCTCTTCGTCCGTCCCCGGGGATCTTCTGTCTTCTTTCCGACAACTTCCAGCTCCGACGTCCTCTTCAACTAACATTAAGATACAATGGACCATCAATCCGCCATTGTATCTCAATGAAATGTGAAGGGCTCTTCTGATTGGTCGCTCTCTACTGCCCTCAGCCAATCAGAAGAGCCCTTCATTCAGTTCTCATTCAGGTCCGTCTTTTTTCCCATTGACATACATTAGCGGTGTGTCGGCGATTTTATGGCCGGCCACCTGGTTCTATTTGTCGGCCCTAAAATCGCGGACACACCGCTAATGCATCTCTATGGGCAAGTCAGCTCGAATTCTGATTGGTCGGCGTTCAATCCGAAATCGGGCTGACTGCCCATAGAGATGCATTAGCGGTGTGTCCGCGATTTTAGGGCCGACAAATAGAACCAGGTGGTCGGCCATAAAATCGCCGACACACCGCTAATGCATTTCAATGGGAAAAAAGAAAGGCGGACCTCAATGAGAACTGCGTCTCAGCCTAAATAATAAATTAAATAATAAAAAAAATAATTAAAAAAGAATTAAAAAATAATAAAAAAATAAATTAAAAATAATAAAAAATTCAATAAAAATAATAATAAAAAAATAAATTATATGCTAATAAGATCAGCCCTTTGCGGACCTGAATGAGAACTGCCTCTCAGCCTAAATAATAAATTAAATAATAAAAAAAATAATTAAAAAAGAATTAAAAAATAATAAAAAAATAAATTAAAAATAATAAAAAATTCAATAAAAATAATAATAAAAAAATAAAATATATGCTAATAAGATCAGCCCTTTGCGGACCTGAATGAGAACTGCCTCTCAGCCTAAATAATAAATTAAATAATAAAAAAAATAATTAAAAAAGAATTAAAAAATAATAAAAAAATAAATTAAAATAATAAAAAAATTCAATAAAAATAATAATAACAAAATAAAATATATGCTAATAAGATCAGCCCTTTGCGGACCTGAATGAGAACTGCCTCTCAGCCTAAATAATAAATTAAATAATAAAAAAAATAATTAAAAAAGAATTAAAAAATAATAAAAAAATAAATTAAAAATAATAAAAAATTCAATAAAAATAATAATAAAAAAATAAAATATATGCTAATAAGATCAGCCCTTTGCGGACCTGAATGACAACTGCCTCTCAGCCTAAATAATAAATTAAATAATAAAAAAAAGAATTAAAAAAGAATTAAAAAATAATAAAAAAAATAAATTAAAAATAATAAAAAATTCAATAAAAATAATAATAAAAAAATAAAATATATGCTAATAAGATCAGCCCTTTGCGGACCTGAATGAGAACTGCCTCTCAGCCTAAATAATAAATTAAATAATAAAAAAAATAATTAAAAAATAATTAAAAAATAATAAAAAAATTAATTAAAAATAATAAAAAATTCAATAAAAATAATAATAAAAAAATAAAATATATGCTAATAAGATCAGCCCTTTGCGGACCTGAATGAGAACTGCCTCTCAGCCTAAATAATAAATTAAATAATAAAAATAATAATTAAAAAAGAATTAAAAAATAATAAAAAAATTAATTAAAAATAATAAAAAATTCAATAAAAATAATAATAAAAAAATAAAATATATGCTAATAAGATCAGCCCTTTGCGGACCTGAATGAGAACTGCCTCTCAGCCTAAATAATAAATTAAATAATAAAAAAAATAATTAAAAAAGAATTAAAAAATAATAAAAAAATTAATTAAAAATAATAAAAAATTCAATAAAAATAATAATAAAAAAATAAAATATATGCTAATAAGATCAGCCCTTTGCGGACCTGAATGAGAACTGCCTCTCAGCCTAAATAATAAATTAAATAATAAAAAAAAGAATTAAAAAAGAATTAAAAAATAATAAAAAAATTAATTAAAAATAATAAAAAATTCAATAAAAATTATAATAAAAAAATAAAATATATGCTAATAAGATCAGCCCTTTGCGGACCTGAATGAGAACTGCCTCTCAGCCTAAATAATAAATTAAATAATAAAAAAAATAATTAAAAAAGAATTAAAAAATAATAAACAAATTAATTAAAAATAATAAAAAATTCAATAAAAATAATAATAAAAAAATAAAATATATGCTAATAAGATCAGCCCTTTGCGGACCTGAATGACAACTGCCTCTCAGCCTAAATAATAAATTAAATAATAAAAAAAATAATTAAAAAAGAATTAAAAAATAATAAAAAAATTAATTAAAAATAATAAAAAAATTCAATAAAAATAATAATAAAAAAATAAAATATATGCTAATAAGATCAGCCCTTTGCGGAACTGAATGAGAACTGCCTCTCAGCCTAAATAATAAATTAAATAATAAAAAAAAAAATTAAAAAAGAATTAAAAAATAATAAAAAAATTAATTAAAAATAATAAAAAATTCAATAAAAATAATAATAAAAAAATAAACTATATGCTAATAAGATCAGCCCTTTGCGGACCTGAATGAGAACTGCCTCTCAGCCTAAATAATAAATTAAATAATAAAAAAAAGAATTAAAAAAGAATTAAAAAATAATAAAAAAATTAATTAAAAATAATAAAAAATTCAATAAAAATTATAATAAAAAAATAAAATATATGCTAATAAGATCAGCCCTTTGCGGACCTGAATGAGAACTGCCTCTCAGCCTAAATAATAAATTAAATAATAAAAAAAATAATTAAAAAAGAATTAAAAAATAATAAAAAAATTAATTAAAAATAATAAAAAATTCAATAAAAATAATAATAAAAAAATAAAATATATGCTAATAAGATCAGCCCTTTGCGGACCTGAATGAGAACTGCCTCTCAGCCTAAATAATAAATTAAATAATAAAAAATAAAATTAAAAAAGAATTAAAAAATAATAAAAAAATTAATTAAAAATAATAAAAAATTCAATAAAAATAATAATAAAAAAATAAAATATATGCTAATAAGATCAGCCCTTTGCGGACCTGAATGAGAACTGCCTCTCAGCCTAAATAATAAATTAAATAATAAAAAAATAATTAAAAAAGAATTAAAAAATAATAAAAAAATTAATTAAAAATAATAAAAAATTCAATAAAAATAATAATAAAAAAATAAAATATATCTAATAAGATCAGCCCTTTAGCGGACCTTAATGAGAACTGCCTCTCAGCCTAAATAATAAATTAATAATAAAAAAAATAATTAAAAAATCATTAAAAAATAATAAAAAAATAATTAAAAATAATAAAATAATTCAATAAAAATAATAATAAAAAAATAAAATATATGCTAATAATATCAGCCCTTTAGCGTACCTGAATGACAACTGCCTCTCAGCCTAAATAATAAATTTAATAATAAAAAAATAATTAAAAAATAATTAAAAAATATATAAAAAATAAATAAAACATAATAAAAAATCAAATAACAAATAATAATAAATAATTTAAAAAAATGCTAATATAATATCGCTTTTAATAATGCTATAATGCTAATAATATGTTATTAATGACATAATTAATATAAAAATATAATATTAAATATCTATTAATGCTAATAAAAATGCAATAATGCTAATTAAATAATTTATTAAATGCTAATTAATGTAATAATCCTAATATAATGCTATTTAATGCTAATAATATGCTCTTAATGCTATTAATAATGTTAAATTAATGCTATTATTAATGCTAATAATGCTAATATTAATTCTATTAATGCTAATAATAATGCTATTAAATGCATTAAAATTTATAATGCTATTATTAATGCTAATAATTATCTATTAATGCTATTAATGTCAATATTATCCTATTAATGGTATTATTAATGCTATTAATGCTAATAATAATGCTATTAATGCTATAATGCTAAAATAATGCTATTAATGCTATTAATAATGTATTTAATGCTATTATTAATGCTAATAATGCTATTATTAATGCTATTTAATGCTAATAATAATGCTATTAATGCTATAATAATGCTATTAATGCTATTAATAATGACTATTTAATCTATTATTTAGCTATTAATGCTAATATTTATCTATTAATGGTATTATTAATGCTATTAATGCTAATAATAATGCTATTAATGCATTAATAATGTTATATAATGCTATTAATTAATGCTAATAATGCTATTATTAATTCTATTAATGCTAATAATAATGCTATTAATGCTATTAATAATGTTATTAATGCTATTATTAATGCTAATAATCCTATTATTAATGCTATTAATGCTAATAATAATGCTATTAATGCTATTAATAATGTTATTAATGCTATTATTAATGCTAATAATGCTATTATTAATTCTATTAATGCTAATAATAATGCTATTAATGCTATTAATAATGTTATTAATGCTATTATTAATGCTAATAATGCTATTATTAATGCTATTTATGCTAATAATAATGCTATTAATGCTATTAATAATGCTATTAATCCTATTATTTATGCTATTATAATGCTATTATATATGCTAATATATTATCCTATTAATGGTATTATTAATGCTGTTAATGCTAATAATAAATGCTATATTAATGCTATATAATAATGCTATTAATGCTATTAATAATGTTATTAATGCTATTATTAATGCTAATAATGCTATTATTAATTCTATTAATGCTAATATAATGCTATTAATGCTATTAATAATGTTATTAATGCTATTATTAATGCTAATTAATCCTATTATTAATGCTATTTATGCTAATAATAATGCTATTAATGCTATTAATAATGTTATTAATGCTATTAATAATGCTAATAATGCTATTATTAATGCTATTAATGCTAATAATAATGCTATTAATGCTATTAATAATGTTATTAATGCTATTAATAATGCTAATAATGCTATAATTAATGCTATTAATGCTAATAATAATCCTATTAATGCTATTAATAATGCTATTCATGCTATTAATAATACTATTAATGCTATTAATGCTAATAATAATGCTATTAATGCTATTAATAATGTTATTAATGCTATTATTAATGCTATAATGCTATTATTAATTCTATTAATTTTAATAATAATGCTATTAATGCTATTAATAATGTTATTAATGCTATTATTAATGCTAATAATGCTATTTATGCTAATAATAATGCTATTAATGCTATTAATAATGCTATTAATGCTCTTATTTATGCTATTAATGCTATTAATGCTAATATATTATCCTATTAATGGTATTATTAATGCTATTAATGCTAATATATAATGCTATTAATGCTATTAATGCTAATAATAATGCTATTAATGCTATTAATAATGTTATTAATGCTATTATTAATGCTAATAATGCTATTATTAATGCTATTAATGCTAATAATAATGCTATTAATGCTATTAATAATGCTATTAATGCTATTAATAATGTTATTAATGCTATTATTAATACTAATAATGCTATTATTAATGCTATTAATGCTAATAATAATGCTATTAATGCTATTAATAGTGCTATTAATGCTATTAATTATGCTATTAATGCTATTAATGCTAATATTTATCCTATTAATGCTATTAATGCTAATAATAATTCTATTAATGCTAATAATAATGCTATTAATGCTATTAATGCTATTAATTATGCTATTAATGCTATTAATGCTAATAATAATGCTATTAATTCTATTAATAATGCTATTAATGCTATTAATAATGTTATTAATGCTATTATTAATGCTAATAATGTTATTATTAATGCTATTAATGCTAATAATAATGCTAATAATGCTATTAATAATGTTATTAATGCTATTATTAATGCTAATAATGCTATTATTAATTCTATTAATGCTAATAATAATGATATTAATGCTATTAATACTGTTATTAATGCTCATAATACTGCTAATAATGCTATTAATACTGCTATTACTGCTAATAATAATGCTATGGCTTATATTATTGCTATTGATGATGCGATTATTATTTAAAAATCTTTAAAAAAACAATAAACATATTTTAGATACCCGATGCATTTGCATCAGGCTAACAGCTATAACTACTATAATCAAATTAATGCACGTTCTAGAATCCCGATGCATTTGCATCGGGCTCACAGCTAGTCTGACATAAAATTAGAAACAACCTTTCCTGTTTTAGGTCAATTAGGATTACCATCATTAATAGTGTTTGTCAAATGCCAGAATAATGAGAGAGAGAATATGTTAAGGCATTTTTATTACTTTCTGCAAAGTGAAAAGTTTATAATATAAAATTCAGCTCACCCCTGAGATGTAATTCCGATCTGGGAAGGAGCATGGCATCCTCACTGCTTCTCAGCACTTTGAGCTTGACACAAGATAAGGATTGGATGCAGCTCAAACACCAGGATGATTAAAAAACAAAAAGGCTTTTTTAGGATTTCCTTAAAAAATGAAAAAAGTACATTCGGACATCTCAGTCAGACAACAAAGCATTTTTATTACTTTCTGCAAAGTGAAAATTTTACATACATCTCATTAGTATTATGTACCAATGCCCTTAAACTGTATGGCTTGGGTCATACATTTTGGATATCTTTCCACAAGCTTTTCATAATAGTTGTTAGGAATTTGCGCCCATTCCTCCTGACAGAACTGGTGTAACTGAGCCATGTTATAGGTCACCTGGCACGAACCTGCCCTTTCAGCTTGACCATAAATGTTTAATAGAATTGAGATCAGTGCTTTGTGATGGCCACTACAAAACATTGAATTTGTTATCCTTAAGCTACTTTGTAACCAGTTTGGCAGTATGCTTTGGGTCATGTCCATTTGGAAGACCCATTTCTGCCCAAGCCTTACTTTCCTGGCTGATGTCTTGAAAGGTTGCATGTGGTCATCTGAATTTATGCATGACGCAGCTCAGATGTGAACTTAGATGACTTTTCTCACGGACAGTCAGTCAGTTGTGAGCCTGCTATTGCTGTGAGCAGATGTGTGTCTGCTCACAGAGATGCAGCAGAGCTGAAGATGCTCCCTGTGGATCACGTCGGAGGGTTTTGGGTTAAAAAAGATGGCAACCAGGGATGTTTTTTGTGTTTTATTGTAATTAAAATATTTTTTCTCTGTGTTGTTTTTTTTTAATGTTTACTAGAAATTCATATTGGCAGGTCTAATATTTCCCTGACACTATTAATTTTGGGCTTTGTGCCAGCAGGCAATACAAATCTGGCATTAACCCCTTTATTACCCTAGCATGCCACCCCAATCAATGCCGCTTAATGAGTTGGGTAGAGTGCCTGAAAATGGTGCTATGAAAGAATGTCCCATTTTCAGGGTGGCTGTGGGCTGTAATTTTCAGTGTTTGGTGCCCAGAACACTTGGGCCTTACCACACTAAGAATCCCAACCCCCAGCTGCATGGATGTTACCTTGGCTGGCGAACAGAAATAAGGCGAAACACACACATTTTTTTAACATTATTTATTTAATTAAAAAATATACTGGACTTCCCTGTATTTTGATTGCCAGCAAAGGTAAAGCCAGGTAGCTGGAGGTGGCAGCCTGTAGCTGTCTGCTTTATAAGCGCTGAGAATCAAAAATACTGCGGAGCGCTATGCAAATTTTTTTTAATTATGTATTTATTTATACAGTATTATCATATCAGTCAATGGGTGAGGGGCCCAATAGCCAATCACAGATGCTGTCACTGAGAATGGGCATCTGTGATTTGCTGCTGGAGTAACTTGAAACCAGTCCACACAATGTATGGGCTGTTTCCAGATTACTCCAGCAGCCAATCTCAGATGCGCATTCTCTGTAACAGCAATTTTGATTGGCTGTTGGGCCCCTCTGCAGTGAATATCCAGGAAATTAATGAACAGCCTCGGATGTAGGAGTGGTGCGATGGTGGGACGCAGTAAGTATGAGCTGCTGTTTAACAATTATATTCTTTTACATCCCCCTGCCCTCATCCCATAGCTTTAAAGTCCAAGTTCAGGGTTCGGACTCAAGCCACGTTTGGTCTCAAATCTGAACTTTAGAAAAAAGTCCAGGCGAGTCCGCCGAACCCTAACATCGGCAGTTTCACCCTTCACTACTCATCATGCAATCTATTTTGTGAAGTTCGCCAGTCCCTCCTGCAGCAAAACAACCCCACAACATGATACTGCTACCCTGGGGTTTCACAGTTGGGATGGTGTTCTTAGGCTTCCAAGTTTCTCACTTTTCTCTACAAACATAATGATGGTCATTATAGCCAAACAGTTCCGCTTTAGTGACTTATAAGTAGAAAAAAGCTGTTGTTGCTGTAGATCCTTTTTATTGAGCCATCATCATTACAAGGTGGTCAGTGCGGGGAGAGGGAGTGGGAGTTGGTGGATGACGGCTGCCATTTCGCGGTGGAATACCACTTCAACGGGTCCAGTTCCACCACGAAATGGCAGCCATCATCCACCAACTCCCACTCCCTCTCTCCCTCCTCGCACTGACCACCTTGTAATGATGATGGCTCAATAAATAGGATCTCCCGCAACAACGGTGAGTTCCGCTCTGCTTTTTTCTACTTATAAGTCACATAATTTCATGCACTTAGAGTGAGCAACACCATGCAACAAAAGGCTCATACAAAAGGGAGGCAGGAACTAGCTGCAATAGCCACTCCTGTTCACCGTAAGTGCCCAGTTAACTTCTTCCATACACGGAGTTCCATTTTAGTGTCATCAGGCCACAGGACATGTCTATAAAAAGGTCTTTGTTTCTGTGTGCATTTGCAAAAATTAATCTGACTTTTTATGTTTATTTTGGAGTAATGGCTTCTTCCTGGCAGAGTGGCCTTTCAGCTCATGTTGAAACTGTACTCGTCTCACTGTGGATAATGACACAATCTTACCACCTTCCACCATCATCTTCACGAGGTATTTTGCTTTTGTTCTTGGGTTCATATGCATATGTTGGATGAAGGTACGTTCATCTCTGGGATACAGAACCCGTCTACCTTCCTGAGCAGTATGATGGCTGTGCATTCCCATCTTGTTTGTACCTGTGTATAATTGTTTGTACAGATGAACGAGGCACCTTCAAGTATCTGGATATTGCACCCATGGATGAACCAAACTTGTGCAAGTCCACAATTCTCTTCCTGATATCTTGGTTGATTTCTTTAGACTTTCACATTATGCTAAACAAAGTAGCAGTAGCAGTGTTTCAGGTGTGCATTAAATACATCCACGGGTGTGTCTCTAATTGATTCAGAAGCTTCCAAACACATGTCATCACCATACAGGCTTTCCCAAATTGTTTAAAAGCATAGTTATCTTACTTTATGTAAACTTTTGACATTGCAGAAAGTAATAATGCCTTAAAACATTCTCTTTTCTCATTATTCTGGCATTTGGCAAATATTAATAATCAGGGTAATACTAATTGACCTAAAATAGGAAAGGTTTAGTATGATTTCATGTCAGACAGTGAGAAAATCATGCATGTGTTTTTTTTATATAGTGTATGTAAACCTCTGGTTTCATCTGTATATGAACAACAGGCAGTCATGTACCTCTGATGACAGCAGACCACATGGCCAATATGAGGCCTGTAAGTTGGCTCGGGGGCAGTGCCAGCGCCGCTACTGGGCCTCCCAACCCAGCATCACACTTTTAAATGTATTGGCATTGGTTCAAGTGCTGTCTGTGGAAAAATCTGACATCACATCGACAACATTCCAATGTTATTCAATTGAGCTGTTCGAATGACTATTTTTTTATACAGACCGAATGACTGAAATTTCAGCATGCACTAGTCTCTTTCATATTCCATATATTCAAGTCTATGAATTCACAAAATGAATTGACTGCCTTACTGATCTCCTATACAGTAGCTGTTTTTTACAGATATATTGTCGTTATCAACATAAGAAACTGTCTTTGGTCTTGTAAATTTTAATAACGGCTGATGTATAAAAACAAATGCCAAATAGATTGCATATGGGTGACAATACTGATGAAAAATAATGACTTTTTATTGTTGAATGAAAATAAAAGAATTTTTTTAAAATGCTCTTGGGAACATAACCATTACATAACCTGGATATTTTTGTCACATTTCTTTGAATTGAAAAAATATACATTACTCTAAAAATAATTTCTGCACTTTTCCCAGTGACTAAAATATCAGCTTGCTAGAACTGAGACGTTTTATCATATTAGCTGGATTTTGGAGATATTTAACCCACAACCTAGAATATGTGCACATGTTGACTATATTGTAGCAGACATTTCTGCACCATTTCTGCATCTCTTGGTAGGAAAATTCAGAAGCAAAAGCACACATTTTTGCTGTGCTTTTGATGTGTTTTCAATGTGTTCATCACCTGTGTTTTTATAGTGGTTTTAAGTCATTGAAGGAATTGAAGTCGATGGGTGAAAAAATGCTGCAAAACTGCTGAAAGATTGTACATGCTGCAGATTATTTTCTTCAGCAAATGTGCAAGTCACAAATAAGAAACGTGTGTATGACACTTCAGAATTCTCATTGACTTTGCTGACCTCAAGATTCCCTTCAGGTTTTGTGACACATCTGTGCTCAAAACCTCATCAAAAAGCACAATAATAACGTAACATATGCACACAGCCAAAGGCTAGGGTCACACTTGGAAGGCACAATCCAGTAACCGGATCCATTACCAGATCCGGTATAGGACTGTGCCTTCATACTTATTTTAATCTGTAAAATTGCAACCCTCATTCCGGACCTGAATGCATTAATGCATCCGATTTTGGAATGAGGATTTTTGCAATTTTAAAAACCACATCCAGATCCGGTATTGCAAAATGTACCTTGCGGTACCGGATCTTGTTCCCATAGGGTCCGATTGTTTAAAAAAAACGGATCTGGTTTTGCAACCGGTCCGAAAAATGCAGCCTGCATGATTATTACCGCCGGCTGCAAAAACCGGATTCTGTAACCGATTGCAAATAGTGCAATCCGGTTGTACAATGGAAGCCTATGGGCTGCGGATCTGGATCTGGTTTTGAGCATTTTTTATCCATCCAGATGGATAAAAAAAACGCAGGTGTGACCCTAGCCTTAAAAAGCTACAATTTAAATACAGACCAATGCGCATGAAGGAGTCTCTATTGTCAGTAATGCTATGGACATTCATATTATTTACATTGCAAATGTTATTATTAGAATAAATACTAATCATCACCTAACATCTATGTATTATCTAATATTTTACATATGAAGTATCTTTTTCCCGGATTCCACATTTATAATTGTTGAGCATTACCTCCTAAAGTTTTTGGCATCTTCAATTCATTCTTTTCCCTTTTATTATAAATATTGCCATTGATTTGTATATTACAATTAGAGCTGTGGGAAATCTCACACAGTCTTGTTTGTATGAACATGTTTCAAGCAGGAAATGCTTATAAAATCCATATAAGCTGTGGGCTGCACAGTTATAAAACTGTGAACTGCTACAGAACATAATCTACTATCTACCCTTTCATCCAAAGCACACTGGAGAAAATACATAAAAGTATATAGATGTAAAATAAACTGTACTTGCCTGATCTTCGTAACTGTAGCAGAGTTCTTCACAGCAGCAGAGGGAGTAGCCTATTGCTTAAGACAAGTCTAACATCTATCAAATGGCCCTGTCTGCGTTTAAGTACAGAAGTGGGTTTGTCCTTGCGGAGGAAGGAATTAACTTTTTCCTCTTCTTAGTTCGCAAGCATTATTAAATTAGAAAACTGCATATATAGAAAGGAGAGAAGTCCGGCTTTCAGGATCGCGCTTCACGATTTTACCATTGAATAAGACCCTATTGTGCGCTTCTGTCTCCCTCTTTTTTATAAATTAGAAAACTGAAATATGGAATTTTATTGCCCAAGGCAAGCAGGAAATATTATGTTAACGCGTAAATATTATAAGATCTACAGTGGTGTGAAAGTGTTTGCCCCCTTCCTGATTTCTTATCATTTTGCATGTTAACCTCTTCACTACCCAGCCTATTTTGACCCTAATGACCTGGCCATTTTTTGCAATTCTGACCAGTGTCCCTTTATGAGGTAATATCTCTGGAACGCTTCAACGGATCGTAGTGATTCTGAGATTGTTTTTTCGTGACATATTGGGCTTCATGTTAGTGGTACATTTAGGTCGATAATATTTGCGTTTATTTGGGAAAAAATTGAAAATTTAGCAAAAATTCAGACTTTTCAAATCTTGAATTTTTATTCTGTTAAACCAGAATTATGTGACACAAAATAGTTAATAAATAACATTTCCTATATGTCTACTTTACATCAGCACAATTTTGAAAAAAAAATTGTTAGGAAATTATAAGGGTTCAAAGTCCATCAGCAATTTCTCATTTTTCCAGCAAAATTTAAAAAAACATTTTTTTTAGTGACCACATCCCATTTGAAGTCCCTTCGAGGGGTGTACCTGACAGAAAACACCCAAAAGAGACACCATTCCAAAAACTGTACCCCTCAAGCTACTCAAAATTACATTCAAGAAGATTATTAACCCTTCAGGTGCTTCACAGGAACTAAAGCAACGTGGAAGGAAAAAAATGGACATTTTACTTTGTCAAACAAAAATGTTCTTTAGCCTCAATTCTTTCATTTTCACATGGGCAGCAGGATAGAATGCATCCTAAAATTTGTTGGGCAATTTCTCCTGCGTACGCCGATACCTTATATGTGGTCATTAACCACTGTTTGGGCGCACGGCAGGGCTCAGAAGGAAAGGAGCGCAATTTGACTTTTGGAGCTAATTTTCCATTCAAAAAGTCAAATTGCGCTCCTTCCCTTCCGAGCCCTGCCGTGTGCCCAAACAGTGGTTTATGACCACATATGAGGTATTGGTGTACTCTGGAGAAATTGGAGAGCAGCAGGGGGGAGGAGGATGGAGGACAGAGGAAGTAGCAGCGGGGAGTGGGAGGATGTAGCAGCACAGACAGGGGGAGGAAGAAGCGGCAGGGGGAGGAGGACGGAGGACGAAGCGGCGGGGTGGGGGAGGATGGAGCAGCACAGGCAGGGGGAGGACGGAGGATGGAGTGGCAGAGGGGAGGAGGAAAAAGGAAGGAGGAGGAAGCGGTGGGGTGGTGAGGCTGGAGTGGCACAGGCAGGGGGAGGACGGAGCACAGAGCAGCAGGGGGGAGGAGGACAGAGGAAAAAGCGGCGGGTGGGGAAGGATGGAGCAGCACAGGCAGGGGGAGGACGGAGGATGGAGTGGCAGAGGGGAGGAGGACAAAGGAAGGAGGAGGAAGCGGTGGGGTGGGGGAGGAAGGAGTGGCACAGACAGGGGGAGGATGGAGCACAGAGCGGCGGGGGGAAGGAGGACGGAGGACGAAGCGGCGGGGTGGGGGAGGCCAGAGCAGCACAGGTGACTCACCGTGGCCGGGACTCCGGTTTAGACAGGCGATGCTTCCTTCCTCCTTGTCACAGGTGGACCGCGCCTGCCGGTAGTGGGGCCCGGTGTAGTGCAGATCAAAAGTGTTGAAGACGTCTTGCGGGAACAGATTAAAGGGGTTTTTAATTTATTCGTGACGCCACCTATGAGTAGTTTCGGTAAGGACTACCGACGCTGCGGAGCCCCCGGGGGATGGATAGCAGCAAGATGTTACGCTCCCCACAGGCTGAGCGGTGATCCCCGGAGGCTGGAGCTGCTTAAGATGTTGTGCGGCAGCTGCGGTTACCTTGTAGTGCGGACGGACAGTTCATAAGGAAGCACGGACACAGAAAGTCTCTGCAACGGGTCTTTACTGTAACTAGCAGGCAGTACATGGCATACAGTGGTTGGGTAGTAGACCGGGTGGACTCAGCAGTGATGGTGTCCCTTAGAAATCCGCAGTGTTCCTCCATTCTAACTAATTGGTTGCCAGTGTCGCTCAGGAATACCAGGTCGGGTACGGGGAGGCTGCTTCAATGCCATATCCATGATGTACGTTCTGGATGTTTTGGGGAGCCATGGATCCCTCAGTGGGTACACCGCTGGTTAGACGACTGGAAGTTGGCTGGTGGTGGGGTGCTCCTTTGAAGCTGCTCCTCCACGCTTTCTGGTTCGCGTAGCAGAGGTGAACTGCTGCCAGCTTCGGTACCAGTGAACCGACTGTGAGTTGTGGGCACGGGAGTCTTTTGGGAACCCGTGTGAATAATGCCCAATCCCGGTTAGTAAGGCCTCAGGTGCTAACACCCGACCGGTGACGGCCCGGGGGGCTGCACGGGGTGCGGAGCTCCCGCTCCTCTCCAAGTTCAAGTTCTCAAGTCTGTTCTAGGCTCAAGTCTCTCTAGACTATTGTGTGTGTTCTACTACCCTTCCCTAACACTCCACCCACCAGGACCTAGGATTGGCCCTCTGTTCTAGGTGATGCATGCAGGGTTGGATTTCTTAATTAACCAGGTCACTGCTGTGTCAGAGAATATTGCGGCTGCATTTATGGCTGCAATACCCTCTTGTGACGCACTCGTTGTGGGGCGCCACACAGGCAGGGGTAGGATGGAGGATGGAGTGGCGGGGAGGAGGAGGATAAAGGAAGGAGGAGGAAGCGGTGGGGTGGGGGAGGATGGAGCGGCACAGGAAGTGGGAGGACAGAGCAGCAGGGGAGGACGGACCACAGAGCGGCGGGGGGAGGATGACTGTAGACGAAGCAGTGGGGTGGGGGAGGATGGAGCAGCACAGGCAGGGGAGGATGGAGTGGTGGAGAGGAAGAGGACAAAGGAAGGAGGAGGAAGAGGTGGAGGAGGATGTTGCAGCACAGGCAGGGGGAGGATGGAGCACAGAGCGGTGGGAGGAGGAGAATGGAGGAAAAAGCGGCGGGGTGGGGGAGGATGGAGCAGCACAGACAGGGGAGAACGGAGTATGGAGTGGCAGAGGGGAGGAGGACAAAGGAAGAAGGAGGAATCAGAGGGGTTGGGGAGGATGCAGCGGCACATGCAGGGGAAGGATGAAGCGGCAGGGGGAGGCCGGAGCACAGAGCCTTGGGGGAGAGGAGGATGGAGAAAGAAGTGGTGGGGTGGGAGAAGCCGGAGCAGCACAGGCAGGGGGAGGATGGAGCGGCAGGGGGAGGACGGAGCACAAAGCGGCGGGGAGAGGAGGATGGAGGACAAAGTGGTGGGGTGGGGGAGGCCGGAGCAGCAGAGGCAGCGGGAGGACGGAGGATGGAGTGTCGGAGGAGAGGAGGACAAAAGAAGGAAGAGGAAGCGGTGGGGTGGGGGAGGACGGCGCGGCAGGGGGAGAGGAGGACGGAGGACAAAGCGGTGGGGTGGGGGAGGACGGAGCAGCACAGGCAGGGGGAGGATGGAGGATGGAGTGGAGGAGGGGAGGAGGACAAAGGAAGAAGGAGGAAGCGGTGGAGGAGGATGGAACGGCACAGGCAGGGGAAGACGGAGCACAGAGCGGTGGGAGGAGGAGGATGGAGGACAAAGTGAGGGAGAATGGAGCATGGTACGGCAACTCAGTGGTTAGCAGAGTATACAGGAGCTCAGTGGTTAGCAGACTATACGGTGGCTCAGTGGTTAGCACTGCGCGGTTACTCAGTGGTTAGCACTGCGAAGTGGCTCAGTGGTTAGCACTGCGCGGTGGCTCAGTGGTTAGCACTCTGCAGTGGCTCAGTGGTTAGCACTGCGCGGTGGCTCAGTGGTTAACACTGAGCTGTGGCTCAGTGGTTAGCACTGCGCGGTGGCTCAGTGGTTAGCACTGTGCGGTGGCTCAGTGGTTAGCACTGCGCGGTGGCTCAGTGGTTAGCAATGAATGCGGTGGCAGCAGAGTGGTCAGCGGTGGGCAGAGTGGTCAGTGCAGTGCAGTGGGCAGAGTTGTCAGCGCAGTGCGGTGGGCAGAGGGGTCAGCGCAGTGTGGTGGGCAGAGTGTTCAGCACAGTGTGGTGGGCAGAGTGGTCAGCAGTGGGCAGAGTGATCAGCGGTGGCAGAGTGGGCAGCGCAGTGCAGTGGGCAGAGTAGTCAGCGCAGTGCAGTGGGCAGAGTGGTAAGCACAGTGCGGTGGGCAGAGTGGTCAGCGCAGTGCGGTGGGCAGAGTGGTCAGCGCAGTGCGGTGGGCAGAGTGGTCAGTGTAGTGCGGTTGGCAGAGTGGTCAGCACAGTACGGTGGGCAGAGTGGGCAGCGGTGGGCAAAGTGGTCAGCGTAGTGCAGTTGGCAGAGTGTTCAGTGCAGTGCAGTGGGCAGAGTGGTCAGTGCAGTGCGGTGGGCAGAGTGGTCAGCAGTGGGCAGAGTGGTCAGCGGTGGGCAGAGTGGTCAGCGTAGTGCGGTTGGCAGATTGGTCAGCGCAGTGCAGTGTGCAGAGTCGTCAGCAGTGGGCAGAGTGGTCAGCGGTGGGCAGAGTGGTCAGCGCAGTGGGGTGGGCAGAGTGGTCAGTGCAGTACGGTGGGCAGAGTGGTCAGCGCAGTGCGGTGGGCAGAGTGGTCAGCACAGTGAGGTGGGTAGAGTGGTCAGTGCAGTGCATTGGGCAGAGTGGTCAGCGCAGTGCGGTGGGCAGAGTGGTCAGCGCAGTGCGGTGGGCAGAGTGGTCAGCGCAGTGCGGTGGGCAGAGTCGTCAGCAGTGGGCAGAGTGGTCAGCGGTGGGCAGAGTGGGCAGCGCAGTGCGGTGGCAGAGTGGTCAGTGCAGTACGGTGGGCAGAGTGGTCAGCGCAGTGCGGTGGGCAGAGTGGTCAGCTGCAGTGCGGTGGGCAGAGAGTGGTCAGTGAGTGCGGTGGGCAGAGTGGTCATGCAGTGTGGTGGGCAGAGTGGTCAGACAGTGGGGTGGGCATAGGGGTCAGGTGGCAGAGTGTTCAGCGCAGTGTGAGGGCAGAGTGGTCAGCGCAGTGCGGTGGGCAGAGTCGCATGAAAGTAGCGGGGCAGAGTGGTCGGCGTGGTGGCAGAGTGGTCAGCGCAGTGCGGTGGGCAGAGTGTCAGCGGTGGGCAGAGTGGTCAGCGGTGGGCAGAGTGGTCAGCGCAGTGTGGAGGGCAGAGTGGTCAGCGCAGTGCGTGGGCAGAGTGGTCAGCACAGTGTGTGGGCAGAGTGGTCAGTGCAGTGGGTGGGCAGAGTGGTCAGCGCAGTGCTGTGGGCAGAGTGTCAGCGCAGTGCGGTTGGCAGAGTTGTCAGCGCAGTGCGGTGGGCAGAGTGGTCAGCGGTGGGCAGAGTGGTCAGCGTAGTGCGGTTGGCAGATTGGTCAGCGCAGTGCATTGGGCAGAGTGGTCAGCGTGCGTGGGCAGAGTGGTCAGCGTGGTGGGCAGAGTGGTCAGTGCAGTGTGGGGCAGAGTGGTCAGCTGCAGTGCGTTGGGCAGAGTGGTCAGCACAGTGTAGTGGGCAGAGTGGTCAGTGCGTGTGTGGCAGAGTGGTCAGCGCAGTGTGGGGCAGAGTGGTCAGCGCAGTGCGTTGGCAGAGTTGTCAGCGCAGTGCGTGGGCAGAGTGGTCAGCGGTGTGGCAGAGTGGTCAGCGTAGTGCGTTGGCAGATTGGTCAGCGCAGTGCAGTTGGCAGAGTGGTCAGCAGGCAGAGTGGTCGGGTGGGCAGAGTGGTCAGACAGTGGTGGGCAGTGGTCAGACAGTGCAGTTGGGCAGAGTGGTCAGCGCAGTGCGGTGGGCAGAGTGGTCAGCGCAGTTGGTGGGCAGAGAGGTCAGTGGTGGCAGAGTGGTCAGCGCAGTACGGTGGGCAGAGTGGTCAGTGCAGTGCGGTGGGCAGAGTGGACAGCGCAGTGCAGTGGGCAGAGTGGATCAGCAGAGTGGGCAGAGTGGTCAGCGCAGTGCGGTGGGCAGAGTGGTCAGCGCAGTGCGGTGGGCAGAGTGGGCAGCGCAGTGCAGTGGGCAGAGTGGTCAGTGGTGGGCAGAGTGGTCAGCAGTGGGCAGAGTGGTCAGCACAGTGCAGTGGGCCGAGTGGTCAGCGCAGTGCAGTGGGCAGAGTGGGAGGGAAACTCAGCTGCATCAAGGAAGGGGGGCCCCTAGGACTCCTAGAGGCCCCCTCCTCTTTCTTAATGCAGCCGAACTTCTCCCCCAAGACCCCCTAGGGACCCTCCTAACTTGATGCAGCCTAGCTTCTCCCGCTGGACCCCCCTTCCAAAGGGGGGGGTCGTGGGCACCCCAGGACCCCCTTCCTTGATGCAGCCATCTCTCCAAGCTTGGGAATAAGCTTAGATGCATCAGGGAAGGGGGGGTCCTGGGGCCCCAGGCCCCCGCCTTCGGAAGAGGGTCCTCGGGGAGAAGCTCGGCTGCATCAAGGAAGGGGGGCCCTAGGACTCGTAGTGGTCCCCTCCTTCCTTAATGCAGCCGAGCTTCTCCCCCAGGACCCCCCTACGGCCCCTCCTTCCTTGATGCAGCCAAGCTTCTCCCCCAGCTAGGGGGATAAGCTTGGATGCATCAAGGAAGGGAGGTCCTGGTCCTGGGACCCCAGTATCCCCCCTTTGGAAGTGGGCCTGGGGGAGAAGCTGCATCATGGAAGGGGGGTCCCTTCTGTGATGCAGCCGAGCTTCTCCCCCAGGCATATAGTGTGAGAAGCACTTGAAGAAAGTGAGCCGCATACAGGGGACAGCATTACAAAAGAAAGGAGAACAGAGGGGTGGCTATCTACTTACATAATGTTTTACACATCCAGGTCGCACATGAATAATATTCTCTATATATTCGGGCTCTCCCACATATATTGTTGCTCATATTTATTTGGTTTTGGAGAGTTTCTATACCATGAATTCAATCGCACACTTAAACTGCTTTTCTTATAGTTGCTTTTATTACTCCATCAAGAGGTTAAAATGCAGATACAAAAGTGCTCATAGACATAATAAAAATTCATAAGTTTACATGGATCTGGATAGGAGGACAACGAGGGGTTAAGGTCTTCCTCCTCACACATTAGGACAGATACATGGCAGCCATTTCATTATAAAATGCTATGTGATACAGAGACATATAAATAGATTAATTTTGAGGGCTATGGCTTATCAGATATGAAAGATCCAGCTCCTAGTCCCTTCCATTATACCAGCGACATCACCACTTGCTATCTCAAAACCTCCATTACTCATCAACTATCATAACAAGGCAGTTAAATCAATGCTTACCCATGTAAAGTGCCAGCGTGCTCAGATGACCTGTAGGGGACGCCCCAACGCGTTTCCCTGAATGCTTCCTACCTACATAATGGCCATATGTTCTCCGTACTTCCATCACTGTATCCCAGAATGCACCGCGGGGACGGAAGTGTGCCTGCCCCATATTGGATATGGGCACCGCCGCAGATCCCAGCTGCCATTCCCAGCACCAGCCACCACCACCGGACGCTCCAGCTGCACATCCCACCGCCAGCAGCCGCCATGCCCAGCACCAGCCACCGCACCGCTCCCAGCTGCACATCCCCCGCCAGCAGCGCCATGCCCAGCACCAGCCACCGCCACCGGACGCTCCCAGCTGCACATCCCGCTGCCAGCAACCGCCATGCCCAGCACCAGCCACCGCCACCGGACTGATCCCAACTGCACATCCTGCCGCCAGCAGGGCGCCATGCACAGTACCAGCCACTGCCACCGACCGCTCCCTGAAGCCCAGCCAGGCACAGGGGAGCTCCAACACCCACCATGGAGCCCCCTCTGACCCTATGCTCCTCCATTATTAACCCCCTCCATCCTGCGCTGACCACCGAGCCTCCATCCTGCGCTGATATCCGAGCCTTCATCCTGCGCTGACCACCGAGCCTCCATCCTGCGCTGACCACCTCATTCCCGGCTCAAACTTTCATTAACGATGGGTGAGACCGGAGGGGGGGTATGTAGGTGTGTGTCTGTGCGTGTAGATCTGTGTGTGTAGGTGTGTGTGTGTCCACTTAGCCGCCCCCCGCATCCCGCCGCCGCACCGATCCTCACCCTCCAATGTGTTAGCATTGGGCACACATTTAGTATAAATATATCCTCCTTGAGGCTGCCTTGGGCTTTATATGTTATACGAGACTATGCTGGGCTACATATATTAACTGGAGGGTGTTTCAGGCTGTATATATTACTTGGAGGCTATGCTGGGCTGCATATATTACCAAGAGGCTGTGCTAGCCTGTATATATTACCTGGAGGCTGTGCTGGGCTGTATATGTTACCTGGAGGCTGGGCTGGGCTGTATATATTACCTGGCGGCTGTGCTGGGCTGTATATATTACCTGGCGGCTGTGCTGAACTGTATATATTAGGCTGTGATGGACTGTATATATTACCTAGAGGCTGTGGTGGACTGTACATATTAGGCTGTGGGGGCCCCCGAAAAATTTCTTGCACCGGGGCCCACTACAGTCTGGGTCCGCCCCTGCATCGGGTTGCAGGTGACTATGATCTCCCATATCCTTTATAAGCACTATGTGGCGGACTCTGATATTACCTACCGCCCTGATGACTGTTTCACCTTTGTTGTGAACAATGGAAACCCGTGCCACAAGTAGGATTTTAAGAAGTCACTATTAAGGTGGGGAGCTACATTAACAAGGTATAGTGATAGTTGAAATTGACCAACGAGCCAGTACACCAATGTTGACACTATTCAGTCCAAGTCAGACATTGGACCAGTCTGGATCCTGCTAATTTAGGTACCAATACAGATGGTCAGGTTTTAAATACATCAGATAGGGACTACTCTGATACCGGTTACCTTGAAGTGGTAGAGTGGCTTAGTATATATTTTTTGCAAAAAATGTATAAACTAAATACCCTGTATTTTACTACTTTGTCAGCAGCACTTGCTTTTTACTGTGTTTGTTTGACTGTTTTTTGTGATTCAGTCTTTTGGTGGTGTGAACACTGTCTACAGACGTGTTCACTATTTGCATGGCTCATTTGTTTTTGACTAGGTACAAATATGATTGAAAAGTGTTTGGCCAAGGTTATTGTGTTGTTACAACAGGTTGCTGAGACAGCCAATTCCGGGCAGCAAAGGACCCTGCAGGAAAAGATATGGCCTCTAATGCAGAGACAGCAGGTGGAGCTGTCTGGACATGAAGTCGGCAGTGTGATAGTAAGTGACGCATCCCCATTGTAATACCTCCGTGGAGTGAAATGTTGATTTGGTGCAGGGCAGCCATGGGTCTCAGAGGGCAGGATTACCAGGCGCTGGTAGAGCCTGTATATTCGGATAGTAGGCCTACTGTCCCGACAGCCAGAGGTGCAGTTGATGTCCACAGGGGGAGGGTATTTATAAGCATTCTAAATTGTGGGGAGGAGGATGCCAAACTGCCATGGTATGCTACAAATTTCCAAGCTTTACACGGTCAGTAACAACACGATCACAGCTGTGGAGCCCTTGGACTCGCCAGACCAGGCTGAGGACAATGGCCTAGAAGGGAAGCTGGAGGACTGGTGACAGAAGCTACATGTAGGCACAAGCTCTAGACCCTTACACCAGAAGCGTGGAGTATACCAAGTAGTAAGAGAGGACGAGCAGGTCTTCAGCAAACACCCACTAGATTTTGGGCAGGCAAAAGGAGTGCAGCAGTGTTATGAACCGATGACTCAGGAGTAACATTCAGATTCTATAGAAGTCATTGGTGACTGTACTGACCGCAATCCCTGACTACACACCGCAACTGGAAGTAGCCGTGGGATGTAAGTAACCAGACCTAGACACCTCTGCACAGCCGGAGAACTAACTGCTCCTAAAGATTGATGTAGTAAAAGCTATCTTGCCCCAGAGCCGAACCCCAAAAGAATAGCAAGTCCCCACAGATATTAACTGGGAAACAAAGTAAAGAAAAACAAACACAGACAGAGTAAAAGGTTTAGCAAAGATGCAAACTAGCTATATAGGAAAGACAGGATAGAATACTATTGCGGTCAGTATAAAACACTATAAAAAAACCACCAACAGCAGATAGTACAAAAATTACCGTAAGTCACTAAGACTCGGCCCCTCTATATCTGCAGACTTCTATAAATCAAATGCCAGCAGAACTGGAAATAACAGATAAGTGAATGGTAAAATTCCTAGGAAGAAAACTTCTTATCTGAGAGCAGATAAACAAATATACAGACTAAATTGCAAACCCACAGCTCAGAATAAGACAAAGCATAAGCAGAACCTTACGCACACAAAAGTGTGCCACAAAATATCAAAAAACCATCCACTTAGCTTGCAAAGAATTCCACAGAGCAGAAGAAACCAGAGAGATGTGAACTCCTCCAGGAACCAAAGACAACTGGCAAGGATTGATCCACTTCAAACTAGATATGCTCCAAGAACCAGATTGCCAATCATCTCCATCACCTGTGAAGCCCACACAGTCAGCTGTATCACCAGCAACAACCACCGGAGGGAGCTCCAATGAATTCCCAACATTACCCCCCCCCTTGAGGAGAGGTCACCGAACCTTCAACAGAGGCCCCAGGCCAGGATGAGCCAGATGAAAAGCACAAACCAAGTCAGGGGCATGAACATCCGAGGCCGAAATCCAAGAATTATCCTCCTGGCCATAACCCCGCCACTTAACAAGGTACTTGAGCCGCCGTCTCGAAAGACGAGAATCCAAAATCTTCTCAACCTCATACTCCAACTCACCATCTATCAGGACCGGGCTGGGGGGCCACATCAGGCACCATGGGTTTGACAAAGCGCCTCAACAAAGACTCATGAAAAACATCATGAATCGCAAAAGAGCTCGGAAGCACCAACCAGAAGGAGCAGGATTAATAACTTCAAAAATCCTGTGTGGACCAATGAACCAAGGCTTAAATTTAGGAGAAGAAACCATCAAAGGAACATGGCAGGAGGACAACCAAACCAAATCACCAACATGAAGCCGAAACCAACACACCGATGACGGTTAGCAAAATGCTGAGCAACTACCTGAGAAAGATGTAAGTTGGCAACTGCACAAATCTGCTGCAACTGCTCAAGCACAGAATCCACACCCGGACAGGCAGAAGGCGCACCCTGTCCCGAAGAAAAACGAGGATGAAAACCAAAATTGCAAAAGAAGTGCGAAACCAACGTAACCGAAATCGCACATTATTAAGCGCAAACTCGGCCAAAGGCAATCCAATCATCTGAATCTGCAGACACAAAGCATCTCAAATAAGTCTCCAAAGTCCGATTAGTTCTCTCCGTCTGACCATTAGACTGCGGATGAAACACAGAAGAAAAAGACTAAGCCACACAGCTTATCACAGAAAGACTTCCAAAACCGAGAAACAAACTGGGCACCCCTGTTAGACACAATATTTTCCGGAATACCATACAAACGAACAACATGCTGAAAAAACAACGGAACCAAGTCAGAAGAAGAAGGCAATTTAGCCAAAGGAACGAAATGAACCATGTTAGAAAACCGGTCACAAACAACCTGTCATCCCCTGGAAAACAGGAAGGTCCGAAACAAAATCCAAAGAAAGATGCGATCCACGGCTGCTCAGGTACAGGTAAAGGCAAAAGCAACCCACAAGGATGGCCCGTGCACAAGTCCCACAGGCCTGCACAAAGGAATGCACATCCCGGGACAAAGAGGGCCACCAAAAAGATCGGCTAATGAAATCATGGGTACTAAAGATGCCAGGATGACCAGCCAAAACAGAACAATGAACCTCCGAAATCACTCTAGTAGTCCACGGGGCAGGAACAAACAATTTTCCTACAGGGCAGAGCTCAGGCTTATCCACCTGAAATTCCTGAAGAGCAAGCCATAAATTGGGGGAAACAGCGGAAAAAACAACCCCCTCCTTCAGAATGCTGACCGGCTCCGAAGGTTCAAGAGAATCAGTCAAAAAACTGTGAGAGAGAGCATCTGCCTTAACATTCTTAGAACCAGGAAGATAGGAAACCATAAAATCAAAACGAGCAAAAAACAAGGACCACCAAGCCTGCATAGGAGTCAACCTCTTGGCAGACTCGAGATAAACCAGATTCTTGTGATCAGTCAAGACAACCACGCGATGTTGAGCCCCCTCCAGCCAATGACGCCACTCCTCAAATGCCAACATTATGGCCAGCAACTCCCGATTGCTGAAATTATAATAACGTTCCACTGGCGAAAATTTACGGGAAAAGAAGGCACAAGGGTGCATTGCAGAACCAACAGGATCCCTCTGAGAAAAGATGGCCCCTGCACCAATCTCAGAAGCATCAATTTCCTCCTGAAACGGAAGGGAAACATGCGGTTGCCGCAACACTGGAGCAGAGGTAAACCGTCTTTTAAGCTCCTGAAAGGCAAAAATGGCCGCAGGAGACCAATGCTCCACATCAGCACCCTTCTTAGTCAAATCGGTCAACGGCTTCACCACGCTGGAAAAATTGGCAATGAACTGACGATAGAAATTAGCAAAGCCCAAAAATTTCTGAAGACTCTTCACGGACATGGGCTGAACCCAATCATGAATAGCCTGACCCTTAACAGGATCCATCTCAATAGAAGAAGGAGACAAAATGAAGCCCAAAAAAGATACCTTCGGACACCAAAGCAACACTTAGACCACTTAACATACAAGGGATTGTCACGCAGAATCCGAAAGACCGACCTGACCTGATCCACATGAGAATCCCAATCGTCAGAATAAATCAGGGTATCATCCAAATATCCAATCAAGAACTTGTCAATCAACTCCCAAAATACGTCATGCATAAAGGACTGAAAAACGGAAGGAGCATTAGACAACCCAAAAGGCATCACAAGGTATTCAAAATGGCCTTCAGGTGTATTAAACGCCGTTTTCCATTCGTGTCCCTGCTTGATACGAACCAGATTGTAGGCCCCCCTAAGGTCAATTTTAGTAAACCAACAAGCCCCTTAACCCCAGAAAAAAGTCAGAAATCAAAGGCAGAGGGTACTGAAACCTGACTGTGATCTTATTCAAGAGGCGATATTCAATACAGGGTCTCAGGGAACCATCTTTCTTGGCAACAAAAAAGAACCCCGCCCCCAACTGCGAAGAGGAAGGGCGAATATGGCCCTTCTCAAAGAATCCTTAATATAACTCCTGTGAGGCACCACCGGCATGGTCCCCATGGCCGGGGCGCATCACATGCAGGATCAGGGTATGATCCTGTTCACACTGGCCGGTTTGATAGTGGATGACGCTGTGTGAACCTATCCGGAACACAAGGAGTTAAATGTGATTGAGAGTGCTGTGGATGTGAAACAATCATGAGACTAGTGAGCGGCTGTGAGTGGCATGAGATCGATGAGGCCCTGAGGAAAGGAATGGGTGCTGATTGTTGACAGCCCAGGTGGGTGTGTCCTGAGTAATAGCAGCCCATCTGGATGAGTCAGAGTGGGAGTGGCAGGCACGATATAGAGCCTGCCAGCTGAGAGACAGGGAGATTGAAGCTGAGATCCTGCTGCTAGATCATGCTGAGAGATCATTCAGAGACTGGAGATCGTGCTGAGACCAGCCTGAGTGCAGAGCAGTCCAAGGCTCTGGGTGTATGATAGGAGCATGCTAGCTCCATGTCGGTGCCTAGGACCGAGGTCGTGACAGCTCCTGGAGTGGGGAAGCCTGGCTGAACCCGGTGTATACTAGTCCGGGCGTGGGGTGAAACACGTCCGGGAAAGGAGCCCTTGGGGGACGCTTGGTGGACCCGTGACCCAGGTAGTCGAGACCCGGATCTGTGCCCGGTAAGACAGCAGTTTCCGTGTGACGGAGTGAGCTGTGTGTAAATCATGCCAGGCGAGCGTAGTCGCCATTAGGTCCGACTAGTTAGTCAGTGAAGGACCTGTTGAACCGCATCAGTATTGTATGGCTTTTTAAAAAGACCCAGCGAGTGAATGTAGCCCTATAGAGGCAGATGTATGAAGTGTGGCAGGTGGGTATAGACCGCCCTTGAAACCGAGTCAGTGTAGTCAGTTAAAGGTCCAGATGAACCGGAATGTATGGAGCCCTTCGGGAGGCGATTGTATGTGGCCCTTCGGGAGGCGATTGTGTGTAGCCCTTCTGGAGGCGATTTTATGAAGTGTGCCAGGCGGGCATAGTCCGCATTTGGGTCCGACGCAGAGTAGTCAGTTAAAGGACCTGATGAACCGGAATGTATGTATGTACTAGAGGTCAGATGCAGGGGTTAATAGGGCTCCTATAGTAGGGTAACGGATGGTTGTCCTGGATACTAAGGTCTGCCAATCCCTGTTCTGAACCCAGATGTGCCACAGTCCATTGATGTCTATATGATGGGCTGTGAGCGTGTGAAAGGACGTGTGTGGTCCATGGTGGCTTATAGGATGGGTCACATACTGTGTGTAAGAACCCGGTCAGGCTGGAGTCCTGATTCCGGGGTAGTATGAAGCTGGGGAAATAAAGCCAGGCGGCTGGTTCTGCCATTGGGACCCATAGGGCCCGTTGTTAAATGTATGTGAAATGTAGATAGGCCGAAGGCCGTAGCCACCACAGGAGCGGTTGTTAGCGCTCCAATGGGGACAGAGAGGTGGTTAGAGGTCCCGCGTTACTATAATCGTTATGTGCAAGTATGAGTGTTAGTAATGTTCTATTTAAATGTATGATGTATTTATGTTTGGTGTTTATAATCAATGTGATATGTGTCAAACATGCTACCCGGGTTATGTTATTATATGTGAAAAATAAACGGGTAGACATTGGTTAAATTATAAACACGTGTTCTTGTGTTATGCACGCGGGTTCCCCGGGTGCTACCTCACACTCCGTATGGCAGCATGTTCAGGCACAGACAACTTGAAAAGTTGACCCTTAGGAAATTACAGCCTGGCACCAAATCAATAGCACAATCGCATGCCAAATGTGGCGGAAGAAAACTGGACTCTGGCTCGGCAAAAACATCCTGAAAATCAGACACAAACTCCGGAATCTCTTGGGGCAGAGATGATAGGGACATCAAGGAAATGTCAGCATGTACCCCCTTACAACCCCAGCAAGTTACGGACATAGACTTCCAATCCAAAACAGGATTATGGACCTGCAACCACAGAAAACCTAGCACCACCACATCATGCAGGTTATGCAAAAACAGAAATCGACAATCCTCCTGATGAGCTAATGCCATGCGTATTGTCAACAGCGTCCAAAACTGAGGTTTGTTCTCCGCAAGAGGTGTAGCGTCAATGCCCCTTAAAGGAATAGGGTCCCCAACGGCTGCATAGGGAAGCGACAACAACTAGCAAACTCAAAATCCATCAAATTTAAGGCGGCACCTGAATCCACAAATTCCATAACAGAAAATGACAAGGAACAAATCAGAGACACAGATAATAAGAACTTAGGTTGTATAGTACTAACGGTAGAGGAACCAACAATCCTCTGTGCCTGCTTGGGAAAAACAGAGGTGACATGAGAAGCATCACCACAGTAAAAACACAACTTATTACGCGTCTAAGTCCTTGTCGATCAGTGCGAGATAAAATCCTATTACACTGCATCGGCTCAGGAATCCGCTCTGAGGATGACAATCCTGAGTGGACCGCTCGGCGCTCCCGCAGACGCCGATCAATCTGAATGGATAGAGATATAGAATTGTTCAAACCTGCAGGCGTGGGAAACCCCATCATAACATCCTTAACATCGTCAGAAAGACCCTTTTTGAAAAGCGGCGCCAAAGCATCATCATTCCATTTAGTCAGCACAGACCATTTCCTGAATTTCTGACAATACAATTCCACCGCCTCCTGATCCTGAGACAAGGCCAACAGGTGTTCTCAGCTTGATCCACAGAGTCGGGTTCATCATAAATTAAACCCAAGCCTGAAAAAAGGAGCCTACATTATGTAAAACCAGATCCCCAGAGGTGAGAGAAAACGCCCAATCCTGCGGATCGCCCCGCAGCTGGGAGATAACTATTTTAACCTGCTGAACTGAATCACCAGAGGACTGAGGTCTCAGAGCAAAAAGCAGTTTACAATTATTTTTGAAACTCAAAAATTTGGACCTATCACTATAAAACAAATCTGGAGTAGGAATTTTTGTTCCAAACCTGGAGTCTGAACTATATACTCAGAAATTCCCTGTACCCTTGCAGTGAGCTGGTCTAAACGAGAAGCTAGTTCCTGGACACTAATACTTGCACAAGACTCCACAGTCACCCAAAGAAAAAGAGGGAAGAAAGAAAAAGAAACTGTCGAGCCCCAGGCTTTGGGGTACTCGGGTATCAGGCTTCAGGGTAGCGATGCTGTGTCACGGGGAGTGGTGGCCGCGCCTTATCCTGTGTACTGGGTGACACTTCAAAAAGGGTGTATTTACAGGGGATTCTATATACAGTACTCGTGACGCCACCTGTAGTTTCCGGTGATGGTAACATAGTTTAGATAGCAAAGCCCCCTACAGGCGGGGCTGGTCCTCTGGGGGCAGCGTTCCTGCAAAGGGAACAGGTTGTTTGTAGGAAAACACTCGCAGAGGCAGAATTCACTTTCTTCCAGGTACTTTACTGTCAACTCGTATCAGCATCAGTTATGGTACCTTTACACGTCGCTACGGAAGGTTAGAAACAACCGGGTGTTGGAAACAAATGTATCTTGCACCGTCTAAACAACCCGAGGTAGCGGCGTGTAGATCAGGTTGTTGCCACCCGTCACTGTCGACACCTGTTTCAGAGCAGTGCTCTAAAACAGGTTGATTTCAACCTGATGGTAGCGGCGTCTAAATGAGGTACAGGAAGGTTTTTTTGTCACCTAGTTAACTCCCTGGGGCGTGACACAGCCTCCGGGAAACCACCCCCCTTCAGCGATCATTGGTGGAAGCTCCTGCGCTACGATTGGTTGTCGCTGCATAGGGCGGCATATTTAAGGAGCTGACAACTCACACTACACAATTGCAATAGCATCATGTATTATCCAGCCTTCCTGCGCTGGCTGGCCAATCATGATGCTATTGCATTGTTCAATCACCGTATGAGCGTCTCGTAATCCTCAACTCTGGCACGCCTATCTGTTGTCCCTGCTGCCCCAGGTCCTCCCATATTACCTTCTGTAGCGGCGTGTAAATGAGGGAAGGTGCTCTTCAGAAGGTAACTTGAAGCACCCGGCGGTGCCTCCAGAGATAGATTAAACCTTCTGTAGAGCACTTTGTAGCGGCGTATAAAGGCGGTATCGGGTACCGCTTGCAACTGTTGGAACGTGCTCGTGCACGTGAGACACCCGATTGTTTCTAACCTTCCGTAGCGGCATGTAAAGGTACCATTACAGTTCACAGTTCTGCAAGATGTTGTAATAACAGGTAGCTCAGTACTAGGTAGTGGCACACAGCGCACATCATCAACAGTAGGGAAAGTTCAAAGTAAAAGTCTCTGATTCTTCAGATTAGGGAAAAACATATGGGGACGCACTCTTCATTCTTGGGGTTTTGCAAAAATGGAAATCAAAAATAAAGGGGCATGGTTGCTGGAAAAGGGGCAATGTACAATGCAATGTCTCTGCAACGGGAGTCTATTGCTGGCGGGATATTCTAATAGTGGCTCAAAAGATTATTTCAGTAATCTTTTCCGAAATGTCTTTATTTGTATGCAGTATGGTAGTGACAAGTGTACTTACACATTTATTTTTTCAGCAATTTTTGGCTGTGCTGGCTCCCCCTGTTTTCTTTACTGTCAACTCGTATCAGCATCAGTTACAGTTCACAGTTCAGCAAGATGTTGTAATAACAGGTAGCTCAGTACTAGGTAGTGGCAGGCGAACGGAAAGTCTCTGTGTGGCTTAGATAGGTGTCCTTTCTGCCGCTTTTCCAGGTTAGTGTGGGGTGAGGCCTGGCAGACCTGAAATCTGGCCTAGCCTCCTGTACTTTCTCACCCTTTGCTTTGTCGTCGGGTAACCCTCTAATGGCCCGCCGCTAACTCTCTGCGCACGGTGCCTGGCCCCTGCATTGCCTTCTCGGGTGTCCAGGAAAACTTGAAGTCTTCCCTGGTCATCGGATTCTCTAACTGGGCTTGAAGCTTCCAGCAGACTTTGGGCTCCGGAACCTGGATAGCTGCTCTGGGATAAGCCTCCAATGGCTTCTCGGCTCCCAGAGCTGCTCTTTCCTTGAAAGGTGCCTTCCTGCCTTCCTCCCTCGTTCTCTGCAGCTGCTGCTATCCCCAGCAGCTTCCGCCTCCTCCTGCTGCTCAGACTCGACTCTCTTCTCACTTCCTCCCACCCCCACACTGCTTGCCCTCAACTTCTCCCACCAGGGTTGGGTCTCCTAGTAAAGAAATGAACCCTTTAGTCCCCTGAGCTAAGGGAGTGTGTGGATGCGAGTGTTCAAGCCACATGTTGACTTTTCCATTAACCTGTCATGGGGCAATTACACCGCTTTCATGGCTGCAATACCCTTCTGTGACGCCTGACCATGCGGGGCGCCACAAAACAACAGCCTTAACACTTCTCTTCCCTTCTTTTGAGATGCATGTATCTCAATTTTAACTCTTTTGGCCAGTTGTACTGTTATGAACCAATGACTCAAGAGTAACATTCAGATTCCACCGAAGTCGTTGGTGACTGTACTGACCGCAATCCCTGATTACACACCGCAACTAGACGTAGCCGTGGGATGTAACTAACCAGACCTAGACACCTCTGCACAGACCGGAGAACTAACTGCTCCTAAAGATGGATGTAGGAAAAGCTATCTTGCCTCGGAGCAGAACCACAAAAGAATAGCAAGCCCCCATAGGTATTAACTGGGAAACAAGAGAAAGAAATACAAACAGGCAGAGTAAAAGGTTTAGCAAAAGAGGCCAAACTACCTATATAGGAAAGACAGGATAGCATACTATTGCGGTCAGTATAAAACACTATAAAAAAAAACACAACAGCAGATAGTACAAAAATTACCCTGAGTTACTAAGACTCGTCACCCTCTATATCTCAGACTTCTATAAATCAAATGCCAGCAGACCTGGAAATAACAGATAATAGTGAATGGTAAAATTCCTAGGAAGAAAACTTCCTATCTGAGAGCAGATAAACAAATATACAGACTTAATTGCAAAGCCACAACTCAGAATAAGACGAAACATAAGCAGAACCTTAAGCACACAAAAGTGTGCCACAAAATATCAAAAAAACTATCCACTTAGCTTGCAAAGAATTCCACAGAGCAGAAGAAACCAGAGAGATGTGAACTCCTCCAGGAACCAAAGACAACTGGCAAGGATTGATCCACTTCAAACCATTATATGCTCCAAGAACCAGATTGCCAATCATCACCATCACCTTTGAAGCCCACACAGTCAGCTGCATCACCAGCAACAACCACCAGAGGGAGCTCCAATGAATTCACAACAGATAAGACCCTGTTGCGCATTCTCTCACATTTTTAGATACCTTCACTTTCTTGGTGTTTTTGGATGGACACCACGGAATGGCATACTGAGAATTGCAGCAAGGGTCCCCATTTGTACACAGGGACTATTTAATGAACAGGTTTGCTATGAGAGAAAGACTCATTTTACAAACCATTGGAGGTAATAACTATACCCCAGCATTGTCAGAGATGTTACAAGACATTTTTTTCTGAAGAGATATCAAGAAAATGAAGGACCTTTTACATGATCTTGATAACTTTCTTAAGGATGAAATTATGGGATCGATGCCTGTCTGTATATCTAGAGGAAGAAATATGCCCAAAGGTCTAAAATGATAATAAAATCACCTTTTCCTGGGAACACTGATTTTTCCAATAGATGGAATGACTTTTTAAAGATATGTATGCACAATCTGTTAACCATGGTAATCATAAAAAGGAATGATCTTGCTGAAAAAGCAACAGATATGATACAGAAAATTACAAAGGGACTCAAGAAATATGACATACACCCTGAGTATAAAATTATTTACTTAATATTTGTAACGCACTACACAATTAGAACACGATACCATTCTACGTAAGTCCAAAAAAATAAATAGGGATCGTAATGATTATTCCAAATTGTAAGAGACAAAATAGAAATGCCAGAAAGAAATAATTATACACAAAATAGGAAACGTTCTTTCTCGACTCTGGAGCACTAAACCAACATCGAATTTCTCCACTAGGAGATTTTCTAATAGCAAATGCAAAAAGCCATATGATGAATCCCATGACAAGGACACGACTAATAAAATAGTAATTGTGAATGAAGGCAATATAACTAAGGGCCACGTCACACACAGAGATATCTGTGCAGATATTGTTCGCAGATCTCTGGTTGCAGTGAAATGATGGATACATTGATCCATTTGTATACAGCCACAAAATAGAGCAATGTGTCCATCATTTCACTGCAACCAGAGATCTGCAAACAATATCTGCACAAATATCTGTGTGTGTGACGTGGCCATTAGTCAGATGAAAGGAGAGACAACAATAATGATATACTGAAAAAGACACCGAAATCATCACTGAAGATTCTGATGTAGATGAGTGGGGCGTCTGGCTCAGTGGTTAGAGCAGTGAAGTGCATGGGGTGGGCTCAGTGGGTTAGCAAGCCGGTAGTGCGATGTGGGCTCAGAAGTGGTTTCATCTGCCAGGTAGTGGCGGTGGCCTCAGATTGGTCATTCGCGGCGCCGTGGGCATGAGTGGTTCACTGCGCAGTGCATGTAGCACTGCCGTGGCTCAGTGGTCAGTGAGGCGGTGGCTCAGTGGTTGCTGATGCGCTCGTGGCATGAGGAGTGGTCATGTGGCTGAGGGGTGGCCGTGGTGCAGTAAGTGGTCATGGAGCAGTGAGTGCGTGGCTCAGTGGTGCGTGAGTGCTCAAAAAAGTGGTTCATGTGCAGATGCTGCCGTGGCAGAGCGTGGTCATGGCAGTAGCGCCGTGTGCGTAGCAGTGGTCATGAGCGCAGGCACGTGGCCAGAGTGCTCGCAGTGCGATTGGGCAGCGCTGTGGCCAGATGCATGCGGGGCAAGTGTCAGCATGCCGTGGGTGTCAGGAGTGGTCAGTGCATGCGCGCCGTGGCCAGAGTGGTCATGGCAGCGCCGTGGGTAGAGTGGGTGCAGTGTCATGGGACGCCGTGGGCAGAGTGGTCAGGCAGCGCCGTGGGCAGAGTGGTCGAGCGCAGCGCCGTGGGCAGAGTGGTGAGCACAGCGGAGGCTGGGAGGGGAGTGAGGCAGAGGGAGGCTGGAGAGCAGAGGAAGAACAGGGGAGGCTGGAGGGGACAGGGGAGGAAGACAGGGGAGGCTGGGGGACAGGGCGACAAGGGGAGGCTGGAGGGCAGGAGGCACAGGCGGGAGACTGGAGGGCAGAGGCACAGGGGCAGCTGGAGGGCACCAGTCTTGCGGGGGTCTGGTGCCGGGATAGCGGCTCGCGGTGGGCACTCCCGGCCCACCGCTCGGGGATCCCACGCCCACCGCTCACCGTTTTGACAGCGGCTTCAGTGGGCGCTAAAGCGCCACCGCTTGCCGCCTCTTGGATCACCCTGAGCGGGTGTAGTGCCCAAGCCACATCCGTCGTGTGATGTCATTTTTGTCCCTTGAAGACGGAAGTGCCTTCGGGTTTCATATATTAGATAGATGAGAATACATTTACACAGACTGATCTAGTATTCCCGAGGAAGCTCTTAACAGGATTGAGGAAGCTGTTAAAAACAACAGAGAAGGAGAGAACAAAACGACATCTCCAATAAAGAATGATCCCATAGAACACAATATCAGGACAGACACCATCACCACAAGGGCATTAATACATCATGAAGAGAAAGAAGTGGAACTAGCTACAAACACCAGTTCCCCTGCCAAAGACAAAGGTATAACTACTGATGATGAACATCTGAGGAAAATAAAAGAGCAGATTATAAGAATTAACAGAGAGAAACCTCTTACACCTATCAGGCTACTTAATAATAATTTCTCAAGTGCTGGTGCATACACTCAAACCATATCCAAAGAGGTTAGCCTTATTAATTTTGAAACAGACTCTAAGAACCAAAAAAATCTGATTGATATAACTGATAAGATCACCACCCCTGAAAAAACATGTCAACCCCCTAATAATAACCCCACTTTGGAAGACGTACATAACAATCTATTATATAATCGCGAATCGAAAAAGCGCCCCTCCGCGCGCTACTTCCGATGTCGTCATGTGGATACGAATTTAACATTGGGCGCGAAGCGCCCAATGCTGCACGAGCAATGGCCGCGAGGCCATTGCGAGTCGCTGGCCCAAATTCTACCCACAGGCTCGCCCACAACGTTCGCCATTTACCGCTCAGGTAGCGCGAGCAATGGCCGCGAGGCCATTGCGAGTCGCTGCCTGAGCCGCAAATGGCTACCCGGGGATCATGGAGCGAGTCGCTGCCTGAGCCGCAACTCGCTCCCCCATGTCCGCACAGCCCTCCCCATCTTCGCACAGCCCCCCCATGTCCGCACAGCCGCCCCCCCATGTCCGCACAGCCGCCCCCCCCCATGTCCGCACAGGCCGCCCCCCCCCATGTCCGCACAGACCTCCCCATGTTCGCACAGCCACCCCCATGTCCGCTCACCCACCCCCATGTCCGCACACCCACCCCCATGTCCGCACACCCACCCCCATGTCCGCACACCCACCCCCATGTCCGCACAGCCCCCCCATCTACACACAGCCCCCCCCATGTCCGCACACACACCCTCATGTCCCCACAGCCCTCCCCATGTCCGCACACACACCCTCATGTCCCCACAGCCCCCTCCATCTCCGCACAGCCCCCCCATATCCGCACACCCACCCCCATCTCTCCACAGACCCCCCCATGTCCGCACAGCCACCCCGCAACAAAACCACCCCGCCGCACCAAAGCCCCTACCCCCTAAGTGCGCCGCACCCCTACACCCTAAGCCCCGACACGCCGCACCTATGCCCCTAAGTCCGCCGCTCCTAACCCCCTACCCCCTAAGTCAGCCACCCCTAACCACCGCCGCATCCTAAGCCCCCACCGATACCCCCTAAGCCCCGCCGCCTACCCCCTAACTCCGCCGCTCCTACCCCCTAAGCTCCGCCGCATTCTAAGCACCCACCGATACACCCTAAAGCCCCGCCGCCCATCCCCTACTCCCTAAGCCCCGCCGCTTCCTAAGCTCCCGCCGCTGTCCCCCGCTGCTCGCGCTAACACCTAACGCCCTACACCCGAAGCCCCCGCCGTCCCCTAACCTAACGTCCCCGTCGATCACTTACATGCCTTCAAGTCATCTGATCGTCCGTCCGATCCACAATCCCTTTGTCCGGCCAGCCGTCCTCTTCCTCCGGCTCCGGGGGTCTTCTCTCTTCTTTCCGCCATCTCCGCCTCTTCGTCCGGCCCCGTGGATCTTCTGTCTTCTTTTCGCAAACTTCCACCTCCGACGTCCTCTTCCTTCTCATTAAGATAGAATGGACGAAAAATCCGCCATTCTACCTCAATGAGATCTGAGGCCCTCTTCTGATTGGTCGCTGTATACTGCCCTCAGCCAATCAGAAGAGCCCCTCATTTTTTTATTATTTTTAAATTATTTTTTAATTATTTTTTTTATTATTAAATTTATTTATTTTTTTAAGTCAGACTGAGACACAGTTCTCATTCAGGTCCGCATTTTTTTTTTTTATTATTATTATTTTTATTTAATTATTTATTATTTTTTATTTATTTTTTAATTATTTTTAAATTATTTTTTTTATTATTTAATTTATTTATTTTTTTAAGTCAGACTGAGACACAGTTCTCATTCAGGTCCGCCTTTTTTTTTTTTTTTATTATTATTTTTATTTAATTATTTATTATTTTTTATTTATTTTTTAATTATTTTTTAATTATTTTTAAATTATTTTTTTTATTATTTAATTTATTTATTTTTTTAAGTGAGAGTGAGACACAGTTCTCATTCAGGTCCGCCTTTTTTTTTCCCCATTGACATACATTACCGGTGTGTCGGCGATTTTATGGCCGCCGACCTGGTTCTATTTGTCGGCCCTAAAATCGCGGACACACCGCTAATACATGTCTATGGGCAGTGAGCTCGAATTCTGATTGGTCGGCGACCAATCCGAAATCGAGCTGACTGCCCATAGAGATGCATTAGCGGTGTGTCCGCGATTTTAGGGCCGACAAATAGAACCAGGTGGGCGGCCATAAAATCGCCGACACACCGGTAATGTATGTCAATGGGAAAAAAAAAGGCGGACCTGAATGAGAACTGTGTCTCACTCTCACTTAAAAAAATAAATAAATTAAATAATAAAAAAAATAATTTAAAAATAATTAAAAAATAATAAAAAAATAAATAAAAAATAATAAATAATTAAATAAAAATAATAATAAAAAAAAAAAAAAAAAAAGGCGGACCTGAATGAGAACTGTGTCTCAGTCTGACTTAAAAAATAAATAAATTAAATAATAAAAAAAAAATTTAAAAATAAAAAAAAATAATAAAAAAAAATAATTAAATAACAATAATGTATTCAATGGAACAAATAAATTTAATAATTAAAAAAATAATTAAAAAATAATTAAAAATAATACAAAAATAAATAAAAAATAATAAATAATTAAATAAAAATAATAATAAAAAAAATAAATATATGCTAATAATATCAGCCCTTATCACGGACCTGAAAGAGAACTGGGTCCAGCCTAAATAATAAATTAATATAAAAAAAATAATTAAAAAATAATTTAAAAATAAATTAAAATAATAAAAAATTCAATAAAAATAATAATAAAAAAATTAAATATATGCTAATAATATCATCCCTTTCAGCGGACCTGAAAGAGAACTGGGTCTCAGCCTAAATAATAAATTTAATAATAAAAAAAATAATTAAAAAATAATTTAAAAATAAATAAAAAATAAATAAAAAATATAATAATTCATAAAAATAATAATAAAAAAATTAAATATATGCTAATTATATCACCCTTTCAGCGGACCTGAAAGAGAACTGGGTCTCAGCCTAAATAATAAATTTATAATAAAAAAAATAATTAAAAAATAATTAAAAAATAATAAAAAAATAAATTAAAAATAATAAATAATTCAATAAAAATAATAATAAAAAAATTAAATATATGCTAATTATATCAGCCCTTTCAGCGGACCTGAAAGAGAACTGGGTCTCAGCCTAAATAATAAATTTAATAATAAAAAAATAATTTAAAAATAATTAAAAAAATAAAAAAATAAATTAAAAATAATAAATAATTCAATAAAAATAATAATAAAAAAATTAAATATATGCTAATTATATCAGCCCTTTCAGCGGACCTGAAAGAAAACTGGGTCTCAGCCTAAATAATAAATTTAATAATAAAAAAAAATAATTAAAAAATAATTAAAAATAATTAAAAAATAAATAAAAAATAATAAATAATTAAATAAAAAATAATAATAAAAAAACAAATGCTAATAATAATGATATACATGCTAATATAATGCTATTAATGATAATAAATTATGCTATTAATGCTAATAATAATGATATTAATGCAATAATAAATCATCATGCTAATATTAATGCTAATAAGCTAATAATAAATCATATTAATTGCGATTAAAAATCTATTAAGCCGAATAATCATGCATTTAATGCTATTCAAAATGCTATTACATGCTAATAATAATGCTATTAATGCTAATAATATGCTATTAATGCTAATTAATAATGCTATTAATGCTAATTATTTATGCTATTAATGCTAATATTTATCCTATTAATGTATTAATAATGCTATTAATGCTAATAATAATGCTATTAATGCAATTAATAATGTATTTAATGCTATTATTAATGCTAATAATGCTATTATTAATGCTATTAATGCTAATAATAATGCTATTAATGCTATTAATAATGCTTTTAATCTATATATTAGCTATTAATGCTAATCATTTATGCCTATGAATGCATTAATGCTATTAATAATGCTATTAATGCTAAATAATTAATGCTATAATGCTATTAATGCTATTAATATGCTATTAATGCTATAATATATGCTATTAATGCTATTAATGCTATTATTTATCATCAATGTATTAATTAATGCTATTATATGCTAATAATAAAGCTATTAATGCTATTAATAGCTAATAATAAATGCTATTAATGCTATTAATAATGTATTAATGCTATTAATTAATGCTAAAATGCTAATATTTATCAATAAATCATATTATTAATGCTATTAATGCTAAATAAATAATGTATTAATGCTAATAATAATGCTATTAATGCTATTAATATGCTATTAATGCTATATTAATCATTAATGCATATTAATGCTAATAATAATGCATTAAATGCTATTAATAATCTAATAAATGCTAATAATTAATGCTATATAATGCTATTAATGCTAATAATTTATCTATTAACAATAATTATAATTAATTGCTATAATGTAATAATAAATGCTATTAATGCTATATATAATGCTAATAAAATGCTATTAATGCTATTAATAATGTAATATAATATTCTATATTAAATGCTAATAATGAATAATAAATTGCTATTAATGCTAATAATAATGCATTAAATGCTATTAATATATGCTATTAATGCTATTATTATGCTAATAATGGCTATTAATATGCAATATAATATTTAATCATAATAATAGCTATTAATGCTATTAATTAATGCTATTAATGCTAATTAATGCTAATATTTATCCTAATTAATATAAGCATTAATAATGCATAAAATTAATGCTATATATTAATCTACCTTATGGCTAATAATTAATGCTAATTAATGCTATTAATAATGCTATTAATGCAATATTAAATTAATGCTATATAATGCTAATATAATATCTATTAAGCAATTATAATAATGCTATTAATAATGCTATTAATTCTAATATTTATCCTAATTAATGCTATTAATGCTATTAATAATAGCTATTAATGCTAGCTATTAATTATGCTATTATTGCTATTAATGCTAATATTTATCCTATTCATGGTATTATTAATGCTATTAATGCTAATAATAATGCTATTAATGCTTTAATGCTAATAATAATTCAATTAATGCATAAATAATGTTATTAAATACTATTAAATAAATGCTAATAAGCTAATTATTAATGCTATTAATGCTAATAAATAATGTATTAAATGCTATTAATAATGCTAATTAATGCTATTAATTATGCTATTAATGCTAATATTTATCCTATTAAATGCTAATTAATGCTAATAATAATGCTATTAATGCTATTAATAATGCTATTAATGCTATTAATTATGCTATTAATGCTATTAATGCTAATATTTATCCTATTCATGGTATTATAATGCTATTAATGGTAATAATAATGCAAATTAATGCTAATAATAATGCTATTAATGCTATTAATAATGTTATTAATGCTATTATTAATGCTATAATGCTAATAATGCTATTAATGCTAATAATAATGCGATTAATGTTATTAATAATGCTATTAATGCTATTAATTATGCTATTAATGCTATTAATGCTAATATTTATCCTATTAATGCTATTAATGCTGATAATAATGCTATTAATGCTATTATAATGCTATTAATGCTATTAATTATGCTATTAATGCTATTAATGCTAATATTTATCCTATTAATGGCATTATTAATGCTAATAATGCTATTATTAATGCTATTAATGCTAATAATAATGCTATTAATGCTATTAATAATGCTATTAATGCTATTAATTATGCTATTAATGCTAATATTTATCCTATTAATGCTAATAATGCTATTAATAATGCTATTAATTCTAATATTTATCCTATTAATGCTATTAATGCTATTAATAATGCTATTAATGCTATTAATTATGCTATTATTGCTATTAATGCTAATATTTATCCTATTCATGGTATTATTAATGCTATTAATGCTAATAATAATGCTATTAATGCTTTAATGCTAATAATAATTCTATTAATGCTATAAATAATGTTATTAATACTATTAATAATGCTAATAATGCTATTATTAATGCTATTAATGCTAATAATAATGTTATTAATGCTATTAATAATGCTATTAATGCTATTAATTATGCTATTAATGCTAATATTTATCCTATTAATGCTATTAATGCTAATAATAATGCTATTAATGCTATTAATAATGCTATTAATGCTATTAATTATGCTATTAATGCTATTAATGCTAATTTATCCTATTCATGGTATTATTAATGCTATTAATGCTAATAATAATGCTATTAATGCTATTAATAATGTTATTAATGCTATTATTAATGCTAATAATGCTATTATTAATGCTATTAATGCTAAAATAATGTGATTAATGCTATTAATAATGCTATTAATGCTATTAATTATGCTATTAATGCTATTAATGCTAATATTTATCCTATTAATACTATTAATGCTAATAATAATGCTATTAATGCTATTAATGCTATTAATTATGCTATTAATGCTAATATTTATCCTATTAATGGCATTATTAATGCTATTAATGCTAATAATAATGCTATTAATGCTATTAATAATGTTATTAATGCTATTATTAATGCTAATAATGCTATTATTAATGCTATTAATGCTAATAATAATGCTATTAATGCTATTAATAATGTTATTAATGCTATTATTAATGCTAATAATGCTATTATTAATGCTATTAATGCTAATAATAATGCTATTAATGCTATTAATAATGTTATTAATGCTATTATTAATGCTAATAATGCTATTAATAATGCTATTAATGCTAATAATAATGCTATTAATGCTATTAATACTGTTATTAATGCTCATAATACTGCTAATAATGGTATTAATACTGCTATTACTGCTAATAATAATGCTATGGCTTATATTATTGCTATTGATGATGCGATTATTATTTAAAAATCTTTAAAAAAACAATAAACATATTTTAGATACCCGATGCATTTGCATCAGGCTAACAGCTATAACTACTATAATCAAATTAATGCACGTTCTAGAATCCCGATGCATTTGCATCGGGCTCACAGCTAGTAGGATAATAATTGACAACACCAATGACAATAACACGGGATTGGTGCCTTTTTTATGCTCGGCCAGACAGCAGCATAAAATCACACAATTTTCAGCTCTCTTTTAGGCAAAAGAAAAATAGGAGAGGTAGAAGAGGTAAAGGAAAAAACAAAAAAGAAAGGGAGAGTGCCTTTTGCAATATAAAAAGGCAACTCCAATCAAATGAATCTACAGGAAATGACAATATAATTATCTTATCAAAATATATTCTCAATCATTCTGAAACTAGATTACTGAATAAAGGTTCATCTTTCTGCCCATCCTATGCACCTAATGATCTAGATTTATGTATTGAGGTACACAAATATGTAAGGAAAATCACTTTGAAAAGACATTTTGGCATAGAACAAGAATTACCGTAATACTTTTCATGAACTGATCCTAACTAAATAAATAAAAAAATCTGAATGGTAATGTATGTACTAAACAAAGAAACAAAGCCATAAATAAGAACAAAAGCAAAAATAATAAAAACAAAGAGAACGGTAAAGAAAATTAAAAAAACTTAGTTTGAATTCCTACAATGATTTAACTTCAACAGAAAAGGAGGCTCTTGATAGTTTATGAAAAAATGATAATATAGTCATTAGATCAGCCGTTAAGGAGGGTGGTGTTATAGTTCAGAACTACAAGGATTACTGTAATGTATCTGAGGATCCCTTCCCCTCAGCTACAGTAGTGTTTAATACAACCACATGTAATGAATCTCTAAGATAGTTTTTTAATTGCAACACATCTTATCCTTCTGCTAAAAGACATTGTATGGAAACCATTCTCATTCTATGCTCACTCGCGACGTAGTAGTGTGACGACCATCCGCTGTGAGGCTGAGCTGCTGGTAAGGCAGCACCCCGAGAAACCCCGAGACCCTTAACCCCTATACAGGGATCTGGAATTACAGCGGAGCCCAGGGGGTAGCTACCTATATGAGCAGGAGAGCAGGGAGGTCATAAGGAAGGGAAAAATCAGGATCCGAAGAAAGTAGTCAGGAGTCCGAGTCAAAACCAAGAGGGCAGCGAAGGTACAAAATCGTCAGGCAGTAACAGAGTCGAAAATCCAGGCAAAGGTCAGAGACAAAACTAAACACACACACTATATCACTGGGGAACCAAAACTATATCTGGCGGCCTACAAGACAGGCTCCAATGTATTTGAAGGGCGCGGTTACCTCCCATAGGCTGGAGCTCACAGCCTGATGATCTCATCCGGACCGCCCCTAGAACCAGGCCAGATGGTGATGCACGACTGGCACCAACCACCCCACTTCTGACAGAAGAACGAAGGCTGCGCCTACCAGACACCTCTGTAGGGCCCGCTACTCTGCAACCAACATCACTCAAAGGAGAAACACGGCGGCGTTCAGCGACAGAGGCCGATGTCGAAGGATCAGGTCCATATGAGGATAAAGCCCTCCTATCACCAGCCCCCTCAGCCGACGGAATCTGGCGCCTCCCAGCGCCCGAGGCAGGAACACCAGCCACAGAGTCCAATGGTGATGTGACAAGTAGCTCTTTATATGAATATACTGCATGAGATAGGATTGTACTGTATACAACAATTTTTAGCTATTGATAATAGACTATCATCTCAACAAAAATCATTTATCATGCAAGGAC